>RSEE01000058.1:0-414513 GCA_003971905.1 Moniliella sp. 'wahieum' | reverse complement strand
CTGGTGGGGCTAGCGCGCGCGCCTCCAGATCTCCAGTGTGTGCCTCCTTCAGTTCCAAAAGGGCGGTCTGCAGTGCATGCTTCTGCTCCCGCTCCTGTTCGAGGTGGGCAGTAACGGTGTGGGTTAAGCGGAGGCGCAGCTGATCCGCTTCATGCTCGAGCGTCTCGACATGGGCCTTGGGCCTTGTGCGCCGCATCGCGTTCTTCCATTGCCTGCTGCAGCCCAGCCCCACCCTGCGCGCCTCCCGCACGCCGCATCCGCATTCGCCGCCGCCTTCTCTGCGAGGGCGAGGCGACGGTGATGGCCTCGTGCTCCGATTGAAGACGCACCTGCTGTTGCTCGGACACGGCAATGGCCCGTTCCAACTCTTGTTTCTCAGAGGCAGCTTGAGCCTGAGCCTTCTCCATAGCAAGCTTCAACTCGGCCAGCTGCTGCTCGTTCTTCTCTTTCTGGGCTTTGTGCACCACCTCGACTTGACCCGCTTGCTCCTCCATGGCTTGCAGGGCCAACTGTGGTCTTCTTGCGCTTGCTTCATGTTGGCTTGGCTCTGGGACAGCTCACTTAACGTCTTGTCCAGGTGAGATTGAGCGACGTTTGGGCTGCCGCGCCTGGGCCAGGTCGCCTTGCAATCCTTCCATCTCTTGTGCGTAGGCGGTACGGGCTGCTTGTGCATCTGCCAGCTCGGCCTGCATCGCGGAAAGGGAGGTTTGGACCTCGTTGTGCTTGGCTTGGAGCGAGTCTAGCTCGGTCTGCAACGTGGCCAAGCGGTTTCGACATCCTTCTTGTCCGATACAGTAGCAGCCAACTTGCTCTCGTAGCTGGTGGTGAGAGTCTGAAGGGCCGAGTCGTGAGCTTCATGTGCCTCTGCAGAGCTTTGCTTCGTGTGCGTGAGCCACCAAGAGCGCTTGATCATGTTCAGCCCGATGCGCGCCAGGTCAGCCTCAATTGGGTTTGGGCCTCCCGAGCCGCAGAGAGAGACGTTCCTCGTGCTCCTTGGCTTGAGCCAAGAGCGCCGCGGTGTCACGAGCCCGGGTTGTGGCGGCGTCGCGCTCGACCGTAGAACATCGACCTGCCGCGTCAGGTCGTCGCACCGTCCTTGAAGAGAAGCGAGTTGGTCTGTCGTGGTCGTACCTTGGGCACGAGCTTGGTCAAGCAGTGTCTGTTGTTGTTTGAGTTGCTCCTCCACCTTGGCCAAGGCGTGTGTGCTGTTTCTCTAGATCCCGGCTGGAAGCCAAATGGGTTTCTTGGCCTGAGCCAAAGAACAGCATGCGCCGCCTCTTGCTCCCCACCATTTGCTCCTGAACCAATTGGGCTCAACTTTCTCCAGCTGCGCCTGCGCCGTGGAAGCAGCCAGATCATGCTGGACTTGCTCAAGAGCGGCTTGGACGCGCTCCAACTCCGCTTCTAGTTCGCCCACCCGGCCATCCTGTTTGCAGCTCGTCTCCCAACGGCAGGAGTAAAGGACAACTGACTGGCGGTGCTCCGACGGCGGTCATACCAAGATCCGGCTCCATCTCGTGGAACGCCATCCCTCTGAAAATTCATATGGCGCATCCATGTCGTCTGGGTTCTGGTCCGTCGAGGGGACTGCATCCTCCCCTTAGTGGTCGTCACGGAGGTGCTTGTCCTGCTCATCAGGCTCCGATCCCTCACTTTCCTGGTCGAATGTTACCGGTTGTACACCCATGCGCTGCACGCTGCATCTCGAGTGTGCGTCGCATCGCTGCCTCGCGGGCCAACGGCGACGAGCACGGGCAAGGCGGTGGCTGTACTCCCCCTGCTGACGGAAGAGGACACAGGCTCGTCCACCAAGGCCGGTGTTGCGACGGGGGGAGACCTCGAGCGTACGACACTGACCGGAGTAAATGAAGTGGCGCTGATGTCGCCCTCCTGTTCGGGGGAGGTGGGAGGAGGGGTGTGGGAGCGGGGTACAATCTGCGCCTTGCGGGCCTGTGCTTCAGCTCGATCATTAGCTTCGTCCGCCAAAGTCTGAGCAGCGACCAGGTCGCGTTTTAGTCCGGCATTGGCGCGACGCAGGTCCTGTACCATCTTGTCTCGACTGGCTTGGAAAGAAGAGAGGTGCTCTTCGAGCGCTTCGCGGGCTGTTTGTTCGGCATCGGCTTTACTTTGGGTTGACCCAGGTCACTTCGTAGCCGATTCATCTCGCTTGTCAAGCGTGCCAGATCAAGATCGTAAGCTGTCTGACTCGTCGAGCGCGCGTTGACGTTGGCCCTCCGTCTCTCGTCTCCTCCTTGAGAACCTCTGAAGGAAGACCAGGTTAGCTTGAGTTGGTCTGGATGCGGAGGGAGGGAAGGAGGGAGGGAGGGGCGCATAACGTACCATGCTCAGTGAGGAGCCGCTTAAATTGGTTCTGCCAGTCATCTCTCTCGGCAGCGAGATCCTGTAGTTCCCGGAGTAGATGGCTGGCATCCGTCTCGTGCTTGCGGGTGGATGAGGCGATGTTGTCTTCCAGCTGACGGATGTGGTGCTGGGCATGGCGCAGTTGGCGGGTCAAGTCGGAGGTGTTGGTCATTGAATTGTTGGTCCAGCCCCAAGGCATGGCCATCGGTGCTGGCTCGGATGTGGCTCGTCCCCCCCTTTGCTGCCCACCATCGTCAGGAGGAGTGAAAAGAGAGAGGAGCGGTCTGCGGCGGTGCGGATGCTGGGGCTGGGCGACAGAGGAGGCAGCGGATCGGTGGCGCCCGTGTGGGCCTGAACCAGCGAAGTATACAGCTGGGTGATGCGGTTGTCGTGCTCGCAAGCTCCAGGTCGGCGTGCCGGGCAAGCTCAGCGAGCTGCTCGGGGCCGAGCCCGGCGGGAGGGTTGTCGAGCTGGGCGAGGAGCTGGGTGAGGGCTGCTGCTGGGCAAGCAGTCCCTGGCCGAGCAGCCGGCGTGGTGGGTTTCGGAGCCGGTGCGGCGGGTCAGGGCGGCGAGGCGGGCGCGGGTCGCGCGCACGGCGTCGGCGGGATCCAAGTCGGACAGGTCGCTGTCGCTCGTGTCGGAGTCGGAGGCGGGGGCGAGGGACTGGGAGGGCGATGGGGCGATGGCGACGGCCATGGCCGTGCGGGCGGGGGGGGGGGGGCGGCTGCGGCGTCGCTGCCAATGTCGGGGTCGTCACGCATGCGGAGGCGGGGCGGGGCGGGGGGCTGCACCGGCGCGGGGTCCGATGGTGTGCACGCCATCCACCCGGCGCCGCATGCTGTGTGGGGATGGGGGGGAGGGGGGGCGGGTGGTGGTGGTGGTGGTGGCGGCGGCGGCGGGTGGGGTGGTGGTGGTGGTGGAAGCGGTGGGGCCGCGGTGGCGGAGGCGCAGACACGGGACAGCCAAAGGCCCCTCCCAGGCCCTCCTTCCTGTGTGTGCTGCCTACGTGTGCCTGCGTGTGCCTGCGGCGGGCCACTGCGGCCTGGTGCGGCTGGCTCGCCCCAGCAAGCCAGACACAGCAGCCGTCGCAGCCACACAGCCCCCGCGCCCCGCACCTCCCCACCCGCGGCGCCTCGCACGGCGCCCGTGTTGGCGCGCCTCGACGCCTGGGGGTTAGCGCTCTCATCGGTGATCCCCAACCGGTGATGAGGTGATCCCCACGCGCGCGGCAGCCAGCGCCCAGCCACGGTTAATTTTACCTGAGTAAACATCAACCACTGGCGTTCCCGCCACGGCGCTTGCTCCCCGCCAGTCTGTGGTACCCCCCCCGCCTTCCCCTCCGTCTGTCCTCCCTCCGTCTTTCCTCCACCCTCCCTCACCGTCCCTCGGCCTGCCCTTCACCTGCCTTGGACGGATCGCCGCCCTCTGCGCCATCCGCACCTGGCGATCGCATCGCATGCCGCCCTCTGCGTCGGGAAAGCCGATCGACAGCAGGGTCCAAGGGCCAATTGCCACTCCTGTGGGTCCTCTGCCGTTTCCCAGCGTCGATTACGTGTGAAAAGGTATCACGACAGATTGTGGCTTCACGATCGTACAGCTCCACGAGCTCTGTTATTCTCAGTTCGATTCTGGCGTCGTCCTTACTTTTTTGCTCCGCTTTCACATGTACACCGGCTCAGCTCCATTGACGGTCGGAAGCACGCCTCGATTAATGCTAACCTCTTGGGTCTGTTCGCCCCGCACGTGTCCTCCTCTATCCTCAACCCATAAGCCCACACCATCCCTCCGCCCACGCTACCTCCCTCCTTCCCTATCCCCCCTCGACGACTTCACCCAACGAGGATCCGCTGCAGACCAGGCCGCCCGGGCCCTTGCTCAACACTCAATACCCACCGAGACGCTTGGCCTGTATCCGCTCTTGCCCTCGTCGCCGGCCGCATCGTTGGTACCGGCATGTTAGCCCGCCCGGCCGATCGCCGCATCGATGGACTGGTTGGGCGCGTTGCTTTTTGTTGGCTCGTGGGCGAAGGTGGGCGCATGTCCGCGTTTTGTCGTCTGTTTGTCTGGCTGGTATGGGTACCGGGCTCTCTCAAAATGGCGGGAGGGAAATGTACTTTGACGTGCGTCCCTTGACCCCATAGGATGGCCATACGTGGGTTTTTACCATCGCGCCCCCTCATCCCTGGCACCCCTTCCACCGCCATTATCCTGGCTATACCAACGTTGAAGCGCCGTGGGCGCGCACATGTCTCCTTGGCAACACAACTGTGTCGCGCTCGGTGCACTGAGCAGTAGGAGTGATGATTAATGATTCTGCTCCCACTCGCTTGCTATCCGCCATGGCGCCCCCGACTGATCACAACTCAGTCGCGACTGTCAAAAGTCGCGGTTCTATCTGGAATTGTGGTAGCCGGAGTCGCCGTCTTGACCTGCCTCTCCGGTGTAGAAAGCCATCAAAAAATTCTACAATGGCCCACCCTTTGGGTGGGGACGGCGCCCCGCTTTCGCTCCGGGGATCCGCATTGTTCCTCACCTTCAACGACTATGCCGACGGGAACTCGTCAGCATCCATTGCCCGGGAAACGCGAGATGCTCGTCGGACGATCGGGTGGGAGGGCGTTGGAGGGCTTGGATTGCGTCCGAACCTGTTCTTCTGGTCAATGTGGGCGTATGCCAGTGTCATCGCGGCCGACGAACTGGACCAGACCATTGCCATCGGCGTCGGAGTCAAAAGTTTGCCAAGAGGTTCGCTGGGCGTGTGGCACAGCGGGGCGTGTGAACAGCGGTGGCCATGTCGGCATCGAGGGTGTTGCTCAACGTCTTCTTTGCTGCCACTCTGTGCAGGGTCCTTTTCGCACCCACCACCCACCCTCCCTGCATCACCTAGCCCATGTCATGACCTACCTTGTGGGTGGGTTGTGGAGCGGTGGACCATCGATCGTCCCCATCGGCCCCAGCCAACTATCTTCTATCCCGTTTCAGCCGTACTTTCCGACGCTTCTCACCCCCGTAACCTTACCCTGCTGATCCCTTCATCTTTCTGCTATTCCCTTTCAGTCTGCCCGTCGCCATCTCAATTGTTGCTTTCTTCATACCCTCGGGCCAATACTCCTACTCGGTGGGTACGTTCCTCCCGAATCGAAGTGAGGCTTGTCATCGCCGCATTGGACCCACCCACGGGACCGCTTTTTGTCTCCATATACATGGGAGGATGCGTTCTGTTCCGCCTCATTCACGCTTGTCCAACCTGGCACGGGAAAGAGGTGATTCGAACCGACTTCGATTCGCTATTCAAGGCGGCCAGAGAGATGGACCCCTCGCTCTGTGTTCGCCTTGCCATATCTTGACGTTCTGCAGCATGCCTTCCTAAGCATGCCTTTCTTATAATTGCATGTCATTGCCGTACAATAAGGGTTCGACATACCTCTGGCAAGTGGGTGGCAAGTGGACTCCATGGGTCTCGCACTCTATTTCCGTAAGCAGCGGTCCTGTACGTTCCCAACTCTCCGTCTGCTTTGGAATTGAGCGTATTCTTCCAGACTGGTCACCTCCCATTCGCCCTCTCTCTTTCTATAACATGTCGAAATGCACTCCCACAGGGTGCGCCGCATGCCGGCCACCGGATCCTCTGTTGGGTGACCCACTCTTGTGAGTAGGGAAACGGAGGGGGTAGAGGAGCTGTTGGCTCGCCGGCCAATGCTCGCCCCTTTGGGACTTGGGGAAGAATACGAGCTCCCTGGCCCGTCTGCCAGCGTTCGCCCGTCGCACATTCCATCCGTGCTTCCCTGCTACTTCTATGGAACGGTATACTATAGAACGGTGCACGGTGGTGGGAAGATGGAGTGCCCGTCGCTGTCTCCACACGGGGAGACAGGCTGAGGCGACGCCCCAGACTTATTCAATGCAGGCCGGTGTAAAGATATCACACCATATCAGGGGATGCGCACATCGGGGGCCGGAATCTGGACGGATAGGCCCACCGGTGGTCCTCTCGTTGAATCCACAGACGGGGGACACACCTGTTTGAGTAGAGCCTGTAACATGTAATGGTATACAGCTCACACACACGCTATGATCCGAGAACATCGAAAAAATGGATCTACCTAAGCGGTAACCCTCCCCCACAGGCCAGCAATAATGCATGAGATCCATGAGATCTGAGATCCATGAGATCGATGTTCTTGGTAGTGTTATATGTCAAGCAGGACTGCGCGTTTGGGATCCACCCTAATTACTACATGCCAAGCCACTGACAAAGCATTTCTGCTGCTATCCTCTTTTGTACCAACAGTTGCCAATACTAATACACTTGCCGGGGAGCACATGGGCGCGATGAATGAACTAGCACAACTCGGCCGTAACGCGCAAGTCACCCAGGAGATGTCCAAGTTGAATGTCACATACATCGCGCGCTAATAAGTTGGAGAAGTGTTAGATCTTAGATCGATTAGATCTTACATCGTATGTACATGTAGTCTGCTATAGCAGCTATATCATCGAGTCTGTTGCCCACTGCCTCCTACTGCCCATTCGCATGACTGGTAACCGGCAAGCGCTAAGCTCTTAAGGCGCTCAAGTCACCTACACCGTACAGATGGCTGTAAGTAACCTGGAGTTATCACCACGCGTGTCACACCACCATCCCGAAGTTGCAGAGAGGTTCCCGGTTACTGGTTACCGCCCGTTATTTCCGTGGACATTGGTGGAGAGGTTGCGCGAGGTTCAGGCGCTCAGTACCAGTGGAACCGGATGAGGGGGATGAGTCGATGAGCCGGTGATCGGGGTAAGATCTAAGATCTGAGATGACATTGAATTGACGTGACATGTGACATGCCACTGCGGCAACGGGTTACTAATAAAACTGCATTTGGAACGGGAGGCTATGCTTGTACGTAGTACAAATGCCTTGGGTCGGATTGGGGGATGGCAAGCTCTGCCTGTGGTCCATTACATTGGCGTTTTGTGGGGTCCTATTATTATCGATATCTCTCCATCCTCTCTTCGCTCAGCCGTGTGAATCGGAGAGGAATTTCACGGCTGACCAACCCTGTGCGCATCCTGGTGCCGAGTGCTTGACCGGGCCACCCACCAATCCTCACATGTGCCTCACTTATTGCCTTGGGCCTGATTAATGAGATTACTACTAGTTACTCGCGTTACCGCGTTACCATTAATTGCTAATGTTAGAATTGACGGAGTCATTTGGCTGCGCATAGTGCATGATGAATGAGTACTGAGTACTGAGTACAGAGAGTGAAATATAGAAGGTAGTCGGGGTTGCCTCGAACATGTGTGGGTGCAGGTCGGTCGGTACTAGACGCTAGCCGACGCTGGCTGATGCATGAGCGGGGCATCTTCTGTGGCCATACAATGCGAAAACAATCAGGCAGACTTGGCAAATTATCACGCTGCTGTACTGTCCTCTCAGTTTCTGAGTCTCAGATCCCATTAGTATGATGGACCGCAGATTCCGGAGCACTTCATATGGCACTGGACGTTACGCGTTACGCACTACGCGCGCCGGTCCTGATCGATCCCTCATCGATCATCTAGCGACGGCTCCACACCCACAAACTCAAGCCCCGCCGACGGGCGCGTGCGCCGCAACCGCAGTCGCGACTCCGCCGTTTGAGCCGCGAATGGATCAGCAATGCAGCGGTGCATGACCAGTGTGATGCATGATGGGCGTGATACCTGTGATGTACAATTAGTGCGACATGTGATTAATGACTGTGGCTAGCGTCCCAAGTCCCATGTCCCACATCAATCACATGCATCACACGACACGCCATGCGGCATGCCATCACGTGCTCCAGTGTCGCCGTGCGGGGGCTGCATCGAGCATCCTGCATCCTAGGTGGTGGCGGTGATGTCCCGAGCCGCCCAGGAGACTGTCTCCTGCGCCTTTGACGCGTGACGCGTGACGTCGGATCGATGATGCACGGGATCTGAGACGATCTGAGACCTAAGATCCAATATCATCGAATCACCGATCAATCTGAGATCTGATCGATCTGCAGTGGCTAGTGGCTAGTGGCTAGTGGCTAGTGGGAAACCGGAGATGATCGATGATCGGTCTGATCAGGGATCGATGACCGGATGACCGAACAGTGGATCAGGCCCAGAGAAGGCGAAGGGAGGCGAAGGGTCTGCTCCTTCGCCCGATCCGACGTTCGGGCCGGACGGGTATACAACAGCGTACAGGCTGGTAGACGCCAGCGGCCAGCCCTCCACAGAGAGTAGCCAGGAGGAGAGCAGCCAGGAGGAAGCAGCCAGGAGTAGCCAGGAGCACGCCGACATGACATTTTCTCCAACCCAAGAGAGTCTGCCCGGGTCTGCGCGCGACGTACGTACAATCCGGCACATACAGCCGTGCCAAGCCAGGCCATGCCCTGCTGTGCCACGCTTGTGACGTGCACATGTGACCTGTGGCATGTACCATTGTTACATTGTTGCTTGTGAGAGTGTCTAAGCATGTGGTACACTAGAGTACACCCGGTACACTCGGTAAAAAGATTCATTCATCGAACTCATCGGCCATGCGCCCTCGCCCGAGACGAGGCTGAACCTCGGTTTTGACGTTTGACGTTATGCATTACGCGGTGGGCTTGGGCCTTAAAGGTTAAACGTTAAATGATGATCGATGATCGATGATCATTAACCGCGCTCTTCTCAAACCAAGGATACCGATGATTTACCCGTGAACGCATGAACACGGGATCTATCGATTAATTCTTCTCTGATATCAGCGAGGACATAAACACTCTTGTGCGTGAATGTTCGCGAGAGGGCGAGAGTTGGTCGATGCTGGTCGACGGTCGATGGCCGATGGCCCACGGTGCGGATGGAGAGAAAGGGGGATTCTCGAAAGACGAGAGAGATTACATGGTACATGATACACAGGCTTGCCGCCCGCGTTGGCCTGCTTTGGCACGCGTTTTGGCTAGCATCGGACCAGCCGGCGGAGGTGAGGCGGGAGGAGACAGGAGAAGCCGGGAGGGGGGTACGGTTACCGGTGTCTTAGGCCGTGGGCCTGGGGGCGTGTCGGGTGTGTCAGGCGTGTTGCAGATTAAGGCCGAAGGCCACAGCAGGCCACACTTAGGTAGGGTAGGGACCGTCCTATTCCGGCACACACACCCTGTGCCTGCCCCTTCCCCGCGGTGGGTGGTATGTATCGTGTCTGCTGCCATCTCAGATCTCTCGAATCTCAGATCGGACACGGCAGCCGCGGCGGAGCTGGCAGACAGCAGCGCCAGGCTGGCGCTGTGCCTGGCCGACGCGCCCGCCGGGCTGCGGCTGCGGCGGGGAGGCGGCCAGAGGCGGGGAGGCCCCAGGGCGCACATGCGGCGGCGAGCATTCTGCATTCTGTCGTCCGCCACGGGCACTGTGTGTGGTACGTGCCCGGCCAGACACGACGCAGCCGCTCGCAGCAGCCCGCAGCAGCCCGCACAGCAGCTGTCGCAGACTGTAACACGCATGCATGGAGTGCGCCTGGCACGGGGGCCGTGTGGCGGGGCTCCTGTGCCGATGGTGCTGCTGGGTGCGCCTTGTTGGGTCTTGAGCCTGCCTTGCCCTGCCTTGCCAGATGCCTTCGTTCGGCCGAAGAGGAAACCGCCCCGCTCGACAACAGAGCGCCCTCCCGTACAGCACAGCCAGCTGCTGCTGCTCGCCAGCCACACACGCTGTCCTGCCCCTGCCCCTCCTCCTCCTCCTCCGCCTCTTCCTCCTCCCTCTCCTCCTCCTCCTCCTCCTCCTCCTCCTCCTCCTCCTCCCCTCACTACCATCCCACCCCCATGTCTCTTGGCACGCAGGAGGCTCTGGTGCACCCCGGGCACCCGGCCTCGTGCATGCCATCCCAGCGGCGTGCGACCGATCGGCAAGCCCCCCCCATCCAGTTCATCCTCCTATCCCTACCCCCGTCTGCGCATTGTCCGCCCGTTTCTGCAGAACCGCAGCTCGCTCGATCCGGCATGGGAGCTCAGTGTCCAGCGCTACCGTCTGCACCCAGCACCAGCGACCAGCACAGCTCCCCCCACTCCAACCCATCCCTTCCTCCGCCTCTGCGCCTCCGCACCCACCCCCCCCGCCCTTCCCCTGCCCTTCTCCCACTCCGCCAGCTCCACCCAGCCCTCTTCGCCCTTGGGTCCGTCCCCCGCCGCCGCCTTTCTTTAGCACCGGCCTATGCGCGCCGATCAGCTCCGTGGGGACACGTACGCCCTGGGAAACCCATTGGCCCGGATCCGCCGGCCTTGCCAGGGTTGACGTCCACACCAGAAACAGGGAACACCACGGGCACCCTGCGATGCTACGCGTGCCTCGCTCCCTGGCGCACTGGTGGGTCGGAGCCGGGGGTCGACCGTCGAGTGCGTCGGTACCTTCTGACTCAGTGGCGCTCGATTCGCCTCCCCCCTATCTGTGGCAAAAACAACAAGGATCGGGCTCCCGGGCCAAAACAGGGTCAGTACGATTGATCCAACACCCCGACATGCTGCGCTGGTCAACGGAATCGTCGTTGGACGCAAGCGCGTATGCGCATGAGCAAGAAGAGCGAGGGAATGTCGATCCTGCCCGTCCGGGAGAAAGGGAGAGGCGAGGACAGTTGTTGTCACCACCTGCCAACGTGCCCCTTGCACATCCCACCGCCGATCCGGCCGACACGACGACTTCCTCCCCTTCCGTGCCGGTAGTGGGCGAAACGAGCTCGGTGCCACCGCCAACACGCAAGAAACGAAAGCAAGTGCGCAACGCGTTTGGCCTGTCAACGCTCCTCCAAGGGCTGTGACGATGCACGGCCGTGTGGACGGTGCGTACGCTTAGGGATCGGTGCGACGTGCCAATCATCCGTGCATCGCAAACGTTTGTCGGGCCATCAACTTACATCGGGCAAAGCGTCCCACGCGTCCGAAACAGGTACTCCCCCTTCAATGGAAGGGCCAGGTTCGGAGCAAGCCGCGCCCCTTGCTGCAGCTACGCGAGCCCCACGCGCCCCATGAAAGCGAAGTTGAACGTTCCCCTCCGTCTCTTGCTTCTGCCACTACTTCTCCACCTCCTTTCCCGCCTATTCCTTCCGCGACCTGCATCTACTCCTTTTCTCTCCGCCACTTTCTGGCACGCGTACTCCGAGCAACCTGGCAGATCAAGTAATAGTCCCATTTTTCGCCCTGATCTCTTTCAGTCCCAACAACTGTAAGGGCTTTTCCCCCTCTCCCCCTCTCCCCTCCTCCACTCGCCCACCCGCCCGTCTGATCATCTGGATTTAACTGCCCCGACCTGGTTCAGTATGATACAAGGCACCCCTGTCGAGCCACCGTTCTGGCACCCCCCTCCCCCCTCTCCCTGTCACCGCTATCGTTTTCTTGGATCGCCACCGTTCTGGCGCTGCCCATGTTTCGTTTTTCTCCATCTCTCCTGTACTTGCTGTACTTCCTGTACCTTCTGGCCCTCGACCCGCTGTCAAGCGAATGGCCTCATCCACAGGGAATGTACAAACTTAGACACCTGTGACTGGTGGGACGGATGAAGCAAGGAGGATTGGTCGAGGAGTAACGGTGAACGTTATACGCTAGCCCGTTATGGTGATTATTTTGTTTTTGTAATGTTGAAGGAAGTACGGAAGTACGCGGATCCCATTGAACGTTGACACGTAGACGCGTTGACGCCCTTTCATGGATGCATGTGGTTGTATAATTCATTGGTCCCATTCGACGCAATGTTCGACTCGGCTTGACTGACTCGATTCGATGCGATGCGATTCGATACGATGCGATGAGGTGCGAATGATGATGCCGGACCTATGATTGTGATTCAATTCAATTCCATCTCCGATCCTATCAACTATCTCGATTCCATAAGATCGATGGTCAGTCCGACTCTCTTTGCCCTCCACATCCCGATCGCCCCCGCATCTATGACTTCCCCTATCCCCCCCCGCGTTCCTTCCAAGTTCCATCCGCTCCTTCCATATGTGCCTCCGACAGTTGCTTATCATTTACCCTTTAGTGTCCTTTATCCTTTATCCTGTTCCCTTTATAAAGCTTTGCGTTTGAAGCTTGATCCGTTTCATGCCTTGTTTTGTCCCTTTTTGGCGCGCCTTCCTCCGTCTCGGTCCCGGCCGCTGTGCCGCACCATCCGAGTGTCGCTGCTCTGCCATCCTATCCATCAATGATTGAGATCGTTCGCATGACCCCACGACGCGCTAGGCTACCACACGACTCAGAACTTCAAGCCTCAAGCTTCAGCCCTTCCGAAATTCAAGCTAAGCGCCGATTCTCGGGAGTTGTAGCGCCCAGAAGGGATGCTTTCCTAGCCCTCTGTCGCGATCATCGACCTCAGCCCCGACCTGTGCGGCAACAGACAAGTTGAACTCATTGCAACATTGATCGCATTGATCCAATCCGTTGAATCCGTCCAATGGTTATGATCACCGTTGTCTGCGCTGCTTTTCCAGTCGTCGACCATCTCGATTCGATCATCGTGCTTTGGTACAAAAAACAAAAGAGCGAGGGGGTGGTCCGCTTTCAGTTCAATAGGTCTTTGTACAGCTTCTCAGAGTAGGCGTTCGGCTTCTGACTGGCTTACGGTGCGTTCTCACTTTGTTATCCCCAAATCAAAAAGAGGACCTGGATGAATCCGTGCCGCTCCGAACCGATCAAGATATATCAACCTGGCGCCCTGAGAAGGAGAGTGAAGAACGCCCAGTGAGTAGTGAGTTTTGTGAGTCCCCCCGGACTCGGTCCAGGGACATCCTCGGTCCTCGGTCCTCGTAGGACTCAGTTCTTCAATAGTAGTAAGCAGAACATGAAATGGGGGTCTGCGGTGGCCGGTGTGGCTAGAGTGACTGCCATAGTTGATGGAGCTAGTGAGGCTAGTGACGAGGACCTAGTGACGCCGTCATAGTGACACTATAGTGACAAGTGACTTGCTAGTGACTATGATGCATTTGTTCGCAGGGAGGCTAGTGGACTATATAGAGGTGATGGCGGGTCCCATATGTAAGTACATCAGGCAATGAGGCCTGGGCTTGAAGCTTGAAGCTTGAAGCGGGAAGATGAATATACTGAACATTGGGACTGAACGTCTGAACCGCGATGACCACAACCAATTCCACGGGCGACGGGGTACAGACTTTAGAAATCAGATCTCAGACCTGGTGAGACCATCCGCATCGAAGTTCAAAAGCACATTGAGGAGGAAGAACGGTCGCCGGTCGGGGAGGATGCAGGATGGGAGTAGCCTGGTAACCCGGTAACTTGGTAACCCGGTAACCCGGTACTGGATATAATCTTCGGTAACTACATATCTGTCAACTTTTTGGCCGCATCCTCTGGCGCGCCTGTGACAGGGTGACATGTGACCCAGGGATGCATCAATGAATCACGGTGGATGTGGGAAGTGTGGCAAGTGTGGGATAATCGATCATCGATAATCGATAATCGATAATGTGAGTCCAGCGTGGCATCCTTCCTCGGGTGTGCTGATCAGTGATAGGAAGTGTCGAGGGCCAGAGGGATCTGGTACAGTCTTGCCGTCGACGATGCTTGAAGGCTGCTAAAAGGCTCAGCGCCCAACGCTGGCTGTGAAGGGTCCGAGGCCTCCACCATGAGGCAGCCCTGACGGATTGAGGCAGTGTGGAGGGCGAGCAGGGTGGTGTTGGCATATAGAGCGCCGTGCTTACATCAAGCCTTAGCGCTTTGGACATCCCAGATCTTGAGTGCTGTGTGCTTAGTTCGAAGTAAAGCAACGTAAAGCGCGCTGAGCCACAGGCCTCACGGCGCTGAGCTGGACTTTAGTAGTAGCATGTTGAGTTGAGGCGCTCGGACCTGTGTGAACTGACTCTCGCCAAAGACTGCCACTGCAGTCAAGGGTTAATTAATGAATTCTTTCACATTCATCCCCTCCTCTCGTGAGTTTCAAGTTCTTAAGTCTACACTAGTACTTACCCATACTACGCATGGTCAGAATGAGTGCTGTGGCAATTGAGGGCTATAATCAAGAAATCCCCCCTTGGACTTCTTGGGCTAATATAATGCTTCTGTGGGCAACGCTGAAGATACAGACATTCAGGGCCCACTTCCTTTTGCCCTCTTTTAATCCAGAATGCGAGAGACTGAGAGGCCCGTCGCTGGGACTGCTCCCGTGGGCATCCACACCGGGATCCGGCAAAGGTACGCTTTGGAGGGGCGGCCTATTGAATGGGTAACAGTGCGGGTCTTCAATGATGAGACTTGTGGTGCTGATGCATGCACACACATACGCTTGTAAGGGGTGTTCGTCATCTCCCCCCATTTACCAAATCCTGAGTATCCTTCCTGCTTTGGCTATTATATTACACTCAATGCTTCGTCCACCACCCTATGGGCCGTTTTGTACTGGAACGACGGACAGGCCTTATATCGACACAATGAACGTCAGCTTTCATACTCTGTACGAGACGAGACGAGCCACAGCGAGCTCACAGGCTAGTATGTCTTCGAAGCTTGAAGTGGGAACATGAGCTGGGGGGAAGTGCATTGCACGTCGAAAGAGTGCACTGGGGAATTCATCAACTGTAAAACCACATTCTAGCCATCGCAGGGGACAGGGAAATACAAATGTCCCCATCAGTGGCGGCCAAGGGGGGAGGAAGAGGATAGGAGAAGCCTACAAACCCGCCGCTTCCAACTGTCCCGAACCCAAGCCAAAGGCAAGCAATCAGGAAAGTATAAGCAAGCAACGCGACCGAGCGAAGCGGTGAGGTCAGCTGACGTGGCTCTGTCCAAGTGCGTCCGCTCCAAAGGAGGCCGCAACAAACGAAACCAATCCGAGCAAGTATAGTTTTCAACAACGTACCTTTTTCGTCCGAGCTTCCATTTCAGCCAAACGGGATTCGAGGTCATGCAGTTCCTGTTCCTGGGCTTCGAGTCCCGTCAGGCGAGCCTGCACTTCCCCTTCCACTTCTGCCACCGACCGCTCCGCCGCCGAATCGAGGTCGAGATCGATATTGAAGCCGAGCGAGTCGAGAGGCGGGAGCAGGTCGGTCGAATCCTGTGCACCCAAGGAAATTGGGGCCAGAGAGCCGACTGTGGGATTGACGCGGGCACCGGGAGCCGCGTAGGAGCCCACCAGGCCAGGATTAAGGTCCCACAACGTAGCCGCACCCGATCCGCCTTTTGTTATGGTCGCACCAAATGTGAGCGGTGGAGCGGCGAGGGGCGAAGTAGGATCGAGAAACCACTGTTGCACTTCGGTAGGAACCCATTCGGTTTGTGGTGGTGGTAGTTTGGGTAAGAAGACGAAGAAAGTGGAGGTGGCTAACGAGGAGCAAGGTGCGTTCAGGACGGGACTTGATCCATGCGCGTACCCAGGCCGCACGAATCTGCAACGCTTCGCGTGTCGAAGCGTACATGTCTGTCTTTTCGTTCCACCCGTGCTTCAAGCCCACCGCACTACCCAGTGCAGCAAAGGCCGGGTCCGAGCTGAGGTTAGGCCGGGACCCACTCGCGCACGGACCGGACCCACATTCCTGTAACGGGAGCACATGGACGCAGCCCAGACGAGCAATCGACTGAGGCCAACAGAGGCGGGTGCTTTCAAGGGCGCCCTTGAGTGCACTGCTGGCAATGAGCTCCACGCGCTCGCCCACCTCCTGGGCATTGGGATCGGTGGCCACCCGAGCGCACTGTTCCTGTCCGAGCGCGGTGAGGGGAGGGTCGGAGATGGGCCGGACACCGAGCGCATTCTGGACAGGTACATCCAGATTGGTTAGAAGAGATGTGAAGGGGATCCCCAACCTCCGACGGGAGGGGGGCGGGTTTAAAACGATACAAGAAAGTAGTAAGGGTGCACGGGCGATCAATCACGTACATGTTCGGCATGGCCGCTGCAGCAGAGGTAGACTGTCTTGAGCATGGGCAACGTGGGTGGGATGTGGGGCGTGGTGGTGGTGGGAGCGGTGGTGGGTGGTGGTGGGTGGATAACTCGTCTGTGCGGATCAAGCTGTAATAGCTAGGAGACTAGATAGGCTTTGGAATTGCCCCTCGCTGATGATCGAGCTAATCCAATTGACCCAGGCGCTGATTTGACGTGGTATATAGGGAGTAACTTAAGGCTGACTATTCCAGCGCGGCATGACTCCCGCCGTGCTGCCCGCCCCGTTGCCCGCTCCGCCGTCGCGCATCCCACAGGAAAGCGGCTGTTATATTGATATTGACGGGAGAGGGCCCGGTTGGCTCGTGGGAGGGGATTCGTTCTGTGCACCTCTGGTTTCCTTGGTACCTATCCTCCCTCGTTGCAGCCTCAATCCAAGGCCCAGGTCCACAATCTAACTCCACCGGTCGAACCACCCCCACCGCCCAACGTCTACACCGGTGTGCCCAAGCGATGGAAGGGAAGACAAAACAAGGGCTAGTACGCCAAGGGCACAGGCGGGCCTCAGATCTTAGATCTTAGATGGTAGTAGCCACGTGCTTTCCTTCTAACCAACATCTGTCGGACGGATTGAGGTAAATGAATAAAAAACGTGAGTTGTCGTTACTGCGGATCGGGCGCAGCCGAAATCCAAGCCGTCTGGCGCGCGTGGCTACTACGCCTCGCCAGGCGCGGAGAATGCAGACGGGCGACCGTGGCTGTGCATTCGCCGCGCTCGCTGGAGGACTGGCCGAGGGAGCTGCGCGTTTCCTACCGCGTTACCATCTTGCGTACTGGCCACGCGGGAAGGGGAGCATGTCGGTTTCGACGTCGACGACGCGCACAGGCAGCGTTTCCTCCTAGCCCAAACGACCAACAACCAAGTGACCAAGTGAACAAGCCAGCAAGCGAAAGTTCAAGTCAGTAGACAGTCCATAAGATGCAGCCGTTTTCACCACCCGTGGGAAAGAGGTGACGAGTGTGGGGGAGAAGGAGAAGAGAAAGAGGAGAAGGAGAGGACGTGGCAAAGGAGCTAAAAGGAGGGGCAAGGCAAGGGACGTACCTTGACAAGCACGTGACGGTTCAGAGCATCTTTGCGCGAAAAGGGTTTGTTGCACGAAGGACAGGCGAACGGTTTGGTCTGGAGATGAATACGAGCGTGACGGCGCAAATCGTGGTTGCGCGCAAAGGCCGCGCCACACGACGTGCACTGGAACGGCCGTGGTGTCCTCTCTTGTCGCATGGCCGGAAACGGCGCGTACAAACGTTGAGAATGTACTGGAACATAGGGCGAGGCGGCAGAGGGTTCGTTACCCTCCGCGAGTACGGCAGGCGGGTAAGTGCTCACCCATCCCCTTGGGGGGAAGCAGGCCGCGCCCCGTTCCTTGAACGAAGGATCGGAAACCCACAGAGAAGAGGAGGGGGCCTTCGTGCTCGGTCCCCTGGCGGTACTGGCTCGACTGTGCCGACGAAGAAACGGGTTGAGGTCCGAACGGGCGGGGTGCCAGTGCGGGGGGGTTGAGGGAGGAGGTGGTGATCGATGGCGGCTCGGTACAGGGGAAGCCGGGAGGGAGCGGTGCGGGTGGGAAGGGTGTGGGGTAGGCCATTCCCGACCCTGTTCTAGGCCTACGCCACCCTCTCCCTCGAGGCTGGGGCGGGCATAAGGGCCACCATGGGCGATGCGATGCCCGAACGAAGGGGAGAGGGCTGCGTGGGTCCTGCGTCGCTGTGGCGCCGTCTGGGACGAAAACCAGCTCCATCGGCCTTCAGTGTACCGTTCTTCCCTCTCCTCTGCCAAGGGAGGGTGGATGGGAGCTAAGGGACCCGGGCGCGGTACGCTGGCGAATGAGAGCCTGGATCGACAGGATGGCACCTCGCCGTACCAACTTTTCCGTCGCGAAGACGCGAAGACAAGGGGGCAAGCGAGATGGATCCAAGCCAGAGCCAGGGGTAGCTGAGAAGCTGGAGCGCGGACTGAGGGACCGCTCAGATCCGCCCGGGTGAAGGAAGAGGTAAGAGACGGGATGGAGGGGCGGGGGGCCATAGAGGGGGTACCTGAAGGAGTACCTGAGAGGGTTCGTGAGACGGAAAGGGGCGAATACAGGGGGAAACGGGGGGTTTGCAAAGCCAAAGCCTTGAGCGAGCGAGGGCAGACGGCCGCGTACAGGTGGTTCAGATGGGTCCAACTCTGCAGGAGGACCCGATGCAGGTCTGAGGATTGGGGGCCGGGCAGAATGGGGGCGGCAAAGGGATGGACGGAGGGGGGTTGCTGGACTAGGCGCAAGTGGCGACACGGACCGGAGCCTCTTGTTATCGGCTAGGGTTTCCAAGGAGAAGCTGTGGTTCCAGCGGGGCGCACAGGATCAGGAGGATGGGTGGACATGGCTGGGCGTATCGTGGTGGGCAGCTGCGGCCGAGCAAGTGGGGGGTTGAATGTTGTGGACTTGTGGTCGATGTTATTTGATTGGACGGGGCGCGGGACCGAAGAGCGGACGGATTACGAGACAGCAGCGGGCGTTGCAAGTGGCGGAGCGGGAGCAGAGAGGGGACGGTGGTTGGGTACTGAGTTTGTACGTTGCGCTCAACGGCGTGGGCAGCAGGCACTAAAAGGAGGGGCAGGTTTAGGTTTATGGAAACGTTGAGGGTTGAAGCTTGCAGGTACGTTGAAGGTGGAATCAACGTGGAGACTGAGGCGTGAGGCGTGAGGCGTGTGCGTGGCGCGTGGCGCGGCTATCTTGAGGCGTGCAAGAAACTGAAAGAGGGAGTGTATCCCCAGCGGCGTGGCAGAGGCCGAGGCTGAGGATGGCTGGGCGGGTGCCAGCGAGGCGGGTGCCAGATGAAAGCGGCGGGCAAAAAGCGGGCGAGCGGGGGGCGGCGCGGGCGGTGAGCAAGCGCTGCGCGGGTAAGAGGTGAGAGCTGAGAGAGATCTGAGACGTGGCGGGGACAGATGGCGGATGGCTCCGCGCACAGCCGCCGTGGCTGGTGCGTGGGAGGGTGAGGCTGGAGAGAGGCTGGCATCGAGTACTGATTAATGAAGCGTAGCTTGAAGCTTGACTAGCTTGAAGCTTGAAGCTTGAAGCTTGATGCCGAATGGGCAGTTGCACGCTGTTGCCAGCTGGCCCGCAAGTTGCAGCTTCCCCGCAGCCGAATAGCACAGCCGAGCAGCTACCTGCAACCACCCTTCAAGCTTAGCTTCAAGCTTCAACGTTCAACGTTCAACGTTCAACACTGCCCAATCCACTTGCCACCCCTCCCCCCGATCTGAATCTCACATCAATACTCGGGACGTATACCTGCACACTCAACGTCACAAGTAACATGTAACACGCCAGGAGCGCATGCGAGTCGGAGAGTCTGGGATCTCCGAGGCTGAAAAGCTCGGCAGCTCAGCGCATCTCTTGTGTCGCACGGTGGTGTTGAATTTGATGCATGATGCATGATCACATATCACATGTTGGTCACCTGTCACATCACCCGCACATGTGACATCTACTCACTACTCGGTACTCACTACCCACTCCCTGCTCCCATGCCCTCCTGCATCAATATTCAATCCCTGAGCACGACCGGCCACCCGGGCCCCGTTTACCCGGTACTGGGGCATGTTGCCGCCATGTCGGAAACGGCCAAGTGGCAATCCCGCTACGAGAGGTCACTCTGCTGGTGACCACAGCAAGTGCCATCAGTGCATCCGTGCATCACCAAAACAAATCTCCATACCCACATCCATCCACCGGCGTGCGCGCCATGTCCTCTGACGTCGTGACATCGTGACGCCGTGACGGGTACCTGGTGCAATTTGCTGTCCCTCTCTCTTCCTTGTGGGCGTAGTGCGGCTCTCAGGAACACAAGGGCAGGTGTCACCATGTCACGGTGCCAATAAGAGCATATCCGGACTCTTTCGTTTCCAGGAGTGCTGTCCACCCAGCACCTCTGGTTCCGTCTGGGCGCAAGTCTGGAAGCTGACGTGCTGACGTGCCTCCTTCTACAAGTCTCGGCGTTCATGGCTTCGTCTTCCTCTCTTCTCAGATCCCACTCCCTTCCGCTTCCCCCTCCTCTCTCTCGGTACTAGCACTGTCTATTTTGACTCACCACAGCGCCACCAAAACCCCCTATCCGTCATTTACCTTCTTTTGCTCTTGAAGCTTGATTTCGGTTTCGCGTTTGGCATCAAGACCCGTCGTATGAGTTCATGCATCATCAGCGTCCAGCTTCAAGCCTGTCCAAACCGTTAACCCCCTCCCCACATCCTGTGGGCATAGCCACCGAGACTGACCGACTGACCGAGACTGACCGAGACTGCCGAGACTGACTGAGACGACCCAGGGCCTGACCCGTGCTATGTTGGAGTGGGTGGCATGTGACATCACTGTTTGGCGTGATGGCTTGATCACAGCCACATATGGCTGGCAACGGGAACTGGTTCAACAGTTTGTCGAGACCTGTGGGCGCTGCGGATTGGTTACTTGGTTACATACCGTCACATGTCACACCTCGTTCCCCTCCTTTTCCCTCTTCTCCATGTTGCGTTCAAGCTTCAAGCTTCAAGGTCGGACTAGCGTCAGGCCTCAGGTGTCACATCTCAGGGGCTTACGAGAAGCTATCTCTGACTGTTTCCACCTGTACATGCAACGTCCTTAGCTTGATAGCGCAGCTATACTTCTCAGTTAAACGTTAACGGACAACCGCGGTTCTGGGCTATCCTTAAGTGGCCGATCATCGCGCTCGCCCATTGATCGCTCAGCGTAGTGCTTCTCTCGTATCCCCCCATCCTTTCAGGCTGGCCTTCAAGGTTCAGAACCTCAGGCCCCTTAGGCCTTAGATCCCTTAGGTTTAGTGCCTCTTGGCCTATCAGATCTCTCAGGATCTCACGATCTCTCACATGTCACCATGTCACAGGGGAATGCCAGTTACATTTCGGTTGCCTGTTTTCGCCAGATTTGTGACACGTGATATACTGCCTCAACAGTAGGCCTTTGGCCCCTGAGGCCTGAGGCACTTAGGCCTTAGTCTTCAAGCGACAAGCTTCACCTCTTTACTCTCGTATAGAAAAGTGTAAGGAGTACAAGTGTTTGAGGAGCTTTACCGTCAGCGTCATCAGGCACCAGGCACCCCACCACCATCATCACCATCATCATCACCATCACCATCACTGGCAGACCCACCTCTTCTGTAACATATCGCGTAATCGGTAACCATCCGTCAGATCTCAAAGTACAGTCACTATCAGTACTCATCCGTCTTGGGGTACCGGTTACCGGTTACCGGTTATTGCTGCACCGTTGGGGCAGGTTTTTGGGCCCGTTGGGGGGCTGCGTCAATGCGTCAATGTGCCAACGTTCATGACGTTCATGGACCATTGTTCAACATACTCTGTGTGGTCGCGGACTATAGTTACTTTTGTTGAGGAAAACGTTTGTGGTAGTAAACAGGCATTCCTTACGTGGCTACCTTACTTTTATATTCTTGTCACAGGAATCGCTCCCCATTGTCACTACTATCTGTAAATGATAAGGATTTGAGCCGGTGTGCAGCCTGGGAGAGCTTTGAAGCGTGAAGATGAAGAGATGCTGCCTTTTTTGGCCTTTCTAATGACGCAGACGGATGCCAATTCAGGACTTCAGGAGGGTATACGGTGCGGGTATATAGTGAGTGATACCAGGGGGGAGTGTATAATACTTCCGACGAAGAGAAGAGGCCCCATCCCGTTTTTGACAGAGGGATATGAATGAGGGGGGCCTCTGTGGGGGAGTGCGATCCTTCCAGCCATGTCCATGGGGAAAGTGGGAAGAGACTGATGGTGCAGGAAATGATGGACCCCAACGGGCCGATGGTTCGACCATGTCATACCTTTGTGAGTAGTCACTTACCGCTATACTGGGAAACCTGAACTCCATGTTGGTGTATATATTGCAGATGAAGAACAAGTGTAAACGGCTCTCCAAGTTTAGTATTTTTTTACAATTGTTACTCCATTTCGTTTTGCAAGAGAAAGGGGGGGCATGCAAGACTACATTCCAGATGAGAGCGGTGGAGTACTTGATGAGCTGGGTGGGAGTGCGCCGGAGCGTCATCTGAGGGAGCATGTTAGGCGAGGGGGATATGATCTGCGCTGCCCTCTGTGGAGCAGTTGAGCGTGTTGAACGTTCAGTTTGAACGTTGAACGTTGAACATTGGGCGCGGCGAGCGCTAGACCTCCGCCGTGCAGAAGACCGCTTAAAGCTAACCCTCCGACGATCCAATTAAGCCAAGCGAAGCAAGCAGACAACGGCTGACATAAGCGGCGTGGCTTGCTCCGCCGCAGGCTGAGTGGGGACTGGGTTGCCGGTTATGCATTGTGGCCCAGCGAGCGCCCCATCCCGGCCTCCGCCGACGCCCCCCCCCGCCCCCGCCACGCCTCCATCCGCGCCCCAGCGCCGCTGGCTGGCAGCATGCCCCTCGACGCGCCGCCCGCCGCCCCCCTGCCCTTCCACCCATTACGCTCCCTCCTCGTCACCCTCGTCCGCAATGCCCAGGCCGCCATCCCCGACCCCACCACCTGGACCGGCGTCACCGACGCCCCCCTTGCCCCCGACGGCAAGGCCCAGACCGCCGCGCTCGCCTCCTACTTTGCCGCCACCCCCATTGCTGCCATCTACTCCTCCGACCTCGCCCGTGCCGCCCAGGTCGTCGACGCCATCACTGCCGCCCCACCACGCCTGTGCCCACTGTCCTCACCGCCACCCTGCGCGAGCAGAACTTTGGCGCTGCCGAGGGCAAGGCCTGGTCCCACCACGACACCCCCCCCGCGCATCGACACGGCCACCCCCCCGCTCCTGCCCACCGCCTCGCCAAGTTCCCCACGGCGAGTCGCTGGAGGAGGTCACGCACGCATGGCCACCGCCGTGCGGCGGTACATTTTGCCCCGAGTCGAGGCGCTGCGGAACGAAGCGCCTTCGGCTCACTATGCCGGCGCACAGGCCTTTCGGGGCGGCAGATCCCTCGCGACGTGGTCCACATTGTGATTGTTTCTCATGGCATTGCCCTGGCAGAGCTGATGCGCGTCTTGCTCAGCCTCCATGACGCTGCCCCGCCCGGCATGGCCTCGCCCTGGCCCGATCCTCGCTTAAATTACGTCCAGACCGCCCTCAACCATACCGGCTGGGCCCGGGTTGAAATTGCTGTGCCGGCGCGCATGACGCCCGGTGTGATCCCCCCCGCCCTTCGCCCGAGGCGGCGCTTGACATGGCCGCTGCCACGGCCCAAACCGCCCAGATGCAGGCCCAAGGCTTGTCCCTGGCCGGTCCGACATGGCCACCCCCTCTGCTGGGCGGTACATCTTTGTCCGCGTGCTCGAGAAGAACAATACCGACCATCTCGCCGGGTTGAACTTGCCCCACATGGGCGACCATCCGCTTACCACCATCTTGGGTGGTGGGCTTCCCCAGCCCCCTTCTTCCGCGGGCCACACCGACTCGACCGACTCCAGTTCGCTTTCGTTGGGCTACAATGGCGTCCCATCCTTCCCCTCCCGCTCTCGACCCAGCACTGCCCTCCCTTCGCTCCCCTCCCTTCCAGGTGTCTCCACTGGGACTGGGACTGGGACAGACGGCTACGGCACGGGGGGGAGCAATGCGTATGACGTGCGCTTTCTCGCGCGTGAATTGGGAGATGCTTCCTCTGTTGCAGGAGATGGCAGTGTGCTTGGTGGGGACGCCCTAAGCAGCAGCTATGGCGGCCGTTTCATCAGCTTCAGTACAGATACGCCATCTCGCATCGCCTCCCCCTCACTCATCTACGGCTCTTTCTCCCGAGGGATGAATCCTTCTTTACCTAGTCTTACTTCCCCTCTCCTGAGCCAGCGGGCGCTGGTTCGACGCCCCTTCCCTCTCTTGGGACCCCTTCCTCGAGTTGGTATGCCTCCAACAGCTGGAGGGCTGTGTTCGAAAGTGCTCCCGCTGTTCGCCGGCAATGGACGCGGATGGTGCTTGGACGAGGTGAACAGTCAGCCTGCCTTCATTTTCGTCACCTGGCTGAACGAAGACCGGCGCGCGCGCTGGAAACGTTTACAGCCGAAGTGATGGCCTTGGTGATCGAGGGCGTGGGGATGTTGAATGCCCCGCCTAACCGCACTGCAGGGCTTGGCGCTCGTAACCACCATGGCCCAAGTATGGACAGAGTTCTGGCAACAAGTGGTGCCGTACGTCGAGGCTGTCTTTGTTCCCTTGTACTCGGAACCCGCATTTGCCCGTCTCATGGCCACAACAGAGCCAAGTGCTGCGGGAGCATGGGGCCACCGACGTTCTTACCGAACATGCTCACAGGAGGATATGGGCGCAGGTAGCTCGTCGCATGCCCCTTCCTCCTTGACCCTTGCCAGTGGGGTCCCGCCCACACCAGTTGAATGTGCGGCATTTGTGCCTCCAGCATTCCGACGAGTGGTGTTTGCCGCGGGCAGAGCAGCTAATGTACCTGTTTGCCTACATGCGCGAGTCGTCCTCGGGTGCTGCGGTGGCTATGGCCTCTGGGCCGGTAGGCTCAGGCGAAGCGCCAACTCATCCGTGCCGCATGCTTCCGCACCTTCTTGCCCCGAAGATCCTGCTGCTGAGGCCGAGCACGGCTGCTGCAGATGATTGGTCTCTGCTCCTCCCTGCTCACGGCCGATGCAACCCCCAAAAGCCATTCGGGCATTACGCTCGGTCCTGCTCCAGGGCGCGAAACCGGCCACGATGGCCGCCAAGCGACGGGCCCATCGGACTCCCGCAGCGGGCCAGTCCCACTTGGCTCACCCATCCACACCCCCGCCTCGTCCCATGCGGCTCGGGCGGGGCGGATGCCCCCCTCGGCCGGGTTAGGCTTCAGCCACCCCTCGGGCGAACTCGTGCCCCTCCCACGACACCGCGAGGAGCCAAGGCAGACTCGCGTACGCGTTCTACATCCAATTCGACCGTGGCTACCGGGTGGAGCTCTGCTTCGAAACCCTTGTTTCCGCACCACCCACACGGGAACGACAGCCGACACCTCGCCCCTCCCTCGCTGCCTACTTGGACCGGACCCGGGTCTTTGTCCCGCACCAATCCCAATGGCAAGTTGCACACGGCCGCTTCGGCTGTCGCGACAGGCACCCTGCCCCTCCCCTCGGCGACGGGGGGACAGACCAACGCAAGCGCATACCCTTTTGCCCCCTTCTCCTGCGCACTCACGTGGCACAGCCAGTGGGAGTTCTCTTTCGAGCGCACGGCACCTTAGCCTCGCTCGCCCAGTTGCTCCCCGTACCAGCATGCCAACGTCGGGTGTAGCCGCAGGTGCTGGTGCAGGGGCCAGTACAGGCGCAAGTACAGGTGCAAGTGCGGTACGCCTTTGGCCTCGTCCCGCCCCCCGCTGCTGCCCGGGCCAACGAACAAGACGGTTGCCCCCGCCCGCTTTCCGGGCCACGTCGACCCCATTTGCCCACCACGCTGCACCACAACCCTTTCCCATGCGCTTGCTCACCCTTCTTCTCTCGCTCCGCTCCACCCCTCCCTCTCCCCATGCTCGTGCTCATGCTCATGCACAAGTACACCCACATGCGCCCTTCCACCCGCACTCGCACTCGCACTCGCATTCGCACTCGCACTCGCACCCGCACTCCCTCCCCCTCTCCCCTCCTCTCCGCCCGCCCTAACTACCTCTCCCCCTGTCCGGACGACACGCCGACTTGGACTGAGAGCGTGTGCAGTTTCGCACCGCACGATGGACGTGGGCAGACGGGGCCCGAGTCGCCTTTTGACATTTTGTTTGATTGTTGGCTGGCTTGCTGCCCAGCCGTGTTGCCTTGTATCGATGTACTTTCATAGTCTTCTACCTTCCTCCCGTTTTTGTACTGGAGTCACATGTCACACGTCACATCTGAGCGTTAAATCTTAAACGTCAAGTGTTGAGTGTTGAGTGTTGGCGCATAGAGATCTGAGAACTGCGAGCTGGGTGAGCGAGTCCACCTCAAGTCGGGCGTTGGCGCATGGGGACAGAAAAAAAGCGAGGCACAGCTTATTCGGCCCTCAGGGTACCAGGAAGGTATCCGTTTCGCCCCAGGGGTTCCATCCGCTCGTCTGAGTGCCTCAACTCGGATCTACCAAGCAAGCCAGGACCGCACCGCTTCCCTTCCGCCCTCGCCGCCGCCGCCCTCGCCTCGACTCAGATCCGATCGTCGGCGACACAGCGGAAGCGGTGCCTGTTCTCTATCGTCGTTCCCAGGCCGAGACGGATCGGCCGGGGCAAATCACTCGGATGGTAAGACAGTGGCAACTAGGTTAACTAGGTTGCCTGGGCCTGGGTCTGGGCCTGGGCCTCGAACTGCCAAGCTGCCACCTAGGTTGGGTGGGCCAGCTCTTCCCGTACTCCGTACTGAGTTATCATTGCTTGCCCGACTGGCACTCCAATCTCTCGCCACGCAGGCGGGTACCTCCTGCCCCGCCCGGCTTGGCCCTCCATCGATCCTTCCTCAGCTGCAGCGTGTCGAACTTGGCCGCCCACGTCCCATTGGACACGGGAAGATGCAATGCCAAGGCGGACTTAGGAGGACTTTTCCTTCATCTGGGGGCGGCGCGCCCGAAGCTTTGTCTACCCTTTGTTGGGGTTGCTAGCCGTCCAGCAGACGACTGGTGCGCAGGCCCAATCGATCGCCAGCCAGCCTGGGAGGAGGCAGAAGGGCAGGTAGGACGAAGGAGCATGGCGATCTGCTGGGCGGAGAGGCTGCTATGCTCCGGACCAAACAGGACCATCCATACGCACTGCAGGGTGGATACGCACCTTCTGTGCCATACGCAATGAGAAGCGGGTAGATGCGCTTGTCGTCTGTCCGTGAGGGAGGGGATCAGTACTTATGGTGGTCGGCAATGCAACGCAGGGAGCCGGGGTGGGACGTACCGCGTACGAGGGCAAGGATGCCGAGGACAAATACAGGTACTTGGAACAACCCTCGATCCAGATGAGTGAGGTGAACCAGGCAAAGGCCGGCGTAAACGCGTGGGGCAGCACGGGAATCGCCCGACTGAGCCCATACTCCTCCCGCACCTGGCGCAGCCACGCCGGCACCAGTGCTGGGTACACGTCCTGTCCGTCGATCAGCAGTGTGGCCACGAGGTGCATCGCAAGAAGCACACGTAGACCAGGTCCATCGGCCTGGACCGGAGCGACGTGGGGCCATGGTGGGGCGTGGCGGGGCGGAGTGGAGTGGGGTCCTGAGGTGAAGGGGGGCTGATCTGAGATCGGATCGGAACGCGCGCCAGAAGAACGCAAGGGAAGTACGTTTGGTGCAGGGCAGTGTGGGCAGGATAAGCGCGCGGTTGACATTGAATTGAATGTTTGCTACGTTGAACGTTCAACGTGTTCAACTTGAACGTTCAGTACGTTCAGTCCAAGCGCTCCTGTGGCTGGGATGCAGCGCTTGGGCTGCGGGGAGGCCGCCGCAAGCCCGACGGGGGATGGTCGATGGAGGGATGGGATGGGGCAGGGTGCATGGTGTGGATCCTGGGAGGGGATGCTGATGCGGACGTCCGCAGCAGTGCGTTGCCGGTGTGGCGGGGCGTTACGATGTCCATCTTCCATCGCCCATGCACTCGCCTATCAGCAAGTTGAAGTGCAACGCCGAGTGCAGCGTGGGTGCAGCGCCGAGCGCAGCAATCGGGAGTCGGCACTGCGATCGGAGGGTGCGGGCGCGAGGCGCGCTACGGCCGCAGTCTGGGGCGAGGCCGCAGGCGCCGGACAAGCGGCACCATTCATGCATCCTGCACCATGCCGCCCCCCTGCCCACACTGCTCCACTGCCTGCACTAACCCCTTGCTCGCTCGACACAGGGGACCCCCCCCAGCGCCACTCTCCATCCTCGCTGCACTGGGGCCTCTCGCCCCTCCCCCTGGCGCTAGGTGGGGCCGATAGGGTTGTGCCTCGGCCTCCTGTCCTCTGGTGCCGCCCTCCCGCCAGACACAGCCCCCCGCACCTCGCCTGTGTAGGCCAGCCAGCCTACTCGCCTTTGGATCTCTTGTGCGTCCTTCCTCCTTTACCCATCCTCCCCATCCCCCCCCCTCCCCACCACCCACCACCACCATTCCCCCTTCTCCGTTTCTCTGTGTCTCTTGACTGGCTGAGAGGGCCACCTCCCTCTCTGCGCGCTGCCGCCCCCCCCCCCGTTCGTTATTCACACACTCCTTCACCACCCCACTCACCATGATGCCATCAGCACACCGACTCCCGCCTGGCGCGCACCCACACCATCTCCAGCACCACCGCCCACTCCACTCGCCCGCAGCGTCAAGGCCGCATCCCAGCGTCAATCCGCCCTGCTCTCTCAAGTGCGCCGCAGCGTCTCTGTCCAGCGTTCCATAATGCACACCAATCCGCCCCCATCTTTGTTCCCGCTCATCCCTCGCACCCGCCGTCGGTCGCCTTACCTCGTGTACCCACCTCCCTTCATCACCCCCACTTTTCGCCTTCGTCGTTTGTCCCCCGTCCTCCATAATCACCCTTCTGTTCGACAGACGCGCGCATCCTACTCGTCCGAGGCAGATGCTTTCTTGGACATCGAGTACCAGAGCGAGGTTGTGGCCCACATGCTCAGATGGAGGTGCGATTCCCCCCCCTTCTCTCTCCTGTACTCTCTTTGCATTGGTGCAGGGACTGACATGTTGACCTCATTTCTTCCGGTGTCGCCCTGCAGGAATCGACCCGTCCCGCTTTGGGCATGATGGACTCCCAGCCCGAAGTCACCTGGCAGCTGCGGCCCTACGTCCTGGATTTCATGATTGAGATGCACGCCACGTTTGAGTTTCGTCCCGAGACGCTCTATGTGGCAGTGGGTGTGTTGGACCGGTACCTAAGCAAACGGGTGGTACTGAAGCGGCACTATCAGCTGGCCGGCACGGCCGCATGTGGATTGCAGCCAAGTACGAGGACGAGAAGGATTCGATTCCTACCCCCGCCGAGCTAGTGGCCATGTGTTTGCAATTCGCTGGAACAGTCTGCGTTTTACCAAATGGAGGCGCACATTCTTTCCACCTTGCGCTACGTCCTGGGACGTCCGTCGCACGAGGCTTGGTTGCGCATCTATCTCGCTACCGAACCCATGTTGCTGAATGATCCCAACCCGGCTGGGGTGGTCACGGTGGCCCGACTGACATTGTATGTAAGCTTGTATCAGCGGGAGCTCGTGCCGTTGCCCCCCGAGTTCGGTCACGACGGCTGCACTCTGGTTGGCGATGTGCTGTTGTCCCCCTCTGGGCCTGTATCGTCCGCGATGAGTCGGGCGTACGATGAGCTAGAGCCGTCGGCATGTGAAGCGGTGCTGATCCTGCACAATGCGTTGCGGAACGACGATGTGTCGAGTTTGGTAAGCCAGCTGTTCCCTGCGGCCCATGTTGCTGTGCAAAACGCGTTCCGCAAAGTGCATCACCATACTTCGTTGGCCTTGTTGAACGCAGCCCTGCACTCGCCTCGCCTCCTACTTTGGTCGCCACCCCGCCCGCCCGCGGTCGCCGCATGGAATCCGACACACCCCATCTCCCCTCTCCTGGGACGTTGGCCTACTCCCCAAACGGCGGGAACGGTCGGTACGGACGAAGAGGACCTAGGACCCTACACACCTTGTACCGTCCTCTCCCCCTTGATCGACTGCACGCTCGACGACGGTGATATGGTGATGGACAGGGTCATGGCTCCGTCACCCACTAAGGCTTCGCACCGCCCCACCCAATCCACCGCCTTCGCCACCATGCGTGCTGGCCCGCAGATCGTGGTGGACACGCACGACGTATGATGCTCAGATGTCCATGTTTTTGGTTTTGGTTTTGTTTTTGTTCTTGTTCTTATTTTTGTGGCGTTTGAACACCTCGTTGCTATGCTATTCATGATCAGTTCCTTGTTTTTTTTGACGCTGCGCCCACCTTGCCACTTGCACGTCTCCCCCCTCCCTCCCCTCCCCTCCTCTCCTTATTCCTTCCGCTTCCCCACCTTCACCAACTTCAACAGCTTCAGCTCGAGTGTTCCCTCTCCTCCCCCCTCACCCCACCCAACGTCCGGATTCTATTCGCCTGATTCCAGTTGCGCACCTGTTTGGTTATGCTTTCACTTCATCCCCGAACCCCCGCAGGATACCATGTATCCCATGTATCCTTCGGGCTCTAGATCCTCATTCATACTTCTCCCCCTTGCCCCCCTTGCCCCCCCCCCCCCCCCCCCCCCCCCCGCCTCTTACCCTTCCTTTCCCCCTTTCCCTATTTTCTACTACCATGGTGGTGGTCTATGCATCCAAGATATCAGCTCTGCACCTCCTTTCCAAGGTCGAGGTCATGACGGCAAACGCCAGTCATGTATCTGGGTCAACGTCTGCTTGAGACCTGGACCCGAAAACGTCGCGTTGCGCAAACAAAAGATACCACAGCGCTGCAGGCTGCGGGCTGCGGGCTGCGGGCTACGGGCTACGCTACTTGTACTCTAGCCCCAGCGCCACCCCGTACTTGGTTTGGAAGTGTCGCCCACACCTGCAGAAAGAAAAGGCGCCAGAGGTACGCCCGACCTACCTTAGATCATGTTGGGCAGAGAAAAGAGTGTGCATCACGCTGGATGATGTCCTGTTGGTTGACGATATATTGATAGATCGACCGTTGTGCATTACCAAGTCAACGAATTGAAGGATATACAGGGCTGGCGGGGCTCTTGGGGTTGTTGGGGCCTGATGCGTTCCGTTATCAACCGCAGCTGAGGAGTGCCCACATAGTAAAGAGTCTGACTGCGCCTTATATCGCCACTGCTAATCGAGCTACTACTCAACGGTACGAATCGGTCCCCCTTTCCAACATAATGGCAGCTTTTGCAATAATGGCGTCTGGACGGAGCACCGGCCGCCTTGACGGCACAGACGGAGAGTCCGTATCACCATCCACAACGCCTCATTGTCATGTCCACAAGCTGTGCGGACTCACCGACCGTAAATTACTATGCGGCGATAGGGTCCAGGCCTCTGATGGAGACAATATGGGGTTGAACGATGCCAGGCTAAGCGGTTGTATAAAGAAAGCAAGATTCTGCATGTAGTGCAGCGTTTCATCCACCTCCGCATTCGAGCATTTCATCCACCCTCTCTCTGCGCTCTATCACCGCCATTGAACATGACTCCAACGTGTCTCGTCTCCTTTTCACCGTATGCTTCTTCTTACAACATCATGGGGTGCGGCTCGGTGGCTGACGGCTTTCCGACCTCTCTCTTGGCTAGCACGCATCACGACAGAAACCATCCCACAACGAACAAGGCTGCCGAAGTCGGTTGGCACACTGGAAGCGCAGCGCCCACACCCTTCGTCTTTCTCCCGCCTGGGACCGGGTTTAGCAACTGAAGAAGAATACATTCGCAGTTACTGGTACTGTCCCAACTGTGGGGGGAGCGGATGAGTTCCTGGTACCCACATACGTTTATGCGCCGTGTTCCCGGCAGTCACCTCAAGCCGTTCGAAACGCAGAGCGGCATGGTGTACCTAGTCGTGTGGAACGTGCCAACTACTCTGAGTTTGTGTGGCCCACGTGATGCCATTGGTTGGGCATAGTGTCCTGTTGAGCGTTTCTCGTGTGAGGTGCAGAGGCTGAGAGCGCAGACGGTCCATTGAAAGAGAATGACGTCGCCGGTGCTGCCACATATATTGGTGTGTTTCTCCCGCCAAAGCCCAATTGAACGAGCTGCAGTGGCATCTCCGTACTCTCTCCGTGGGTCCTCGTTGAGGAGGAGGCTGTGGCAGTGTGGATGATGGTCAATCCAGGAAGGAAGTTTCGCTGTACGCGTGATGCTCACGCAGAGCAGCATCGGCGAGGTGGAGGAACACCCGTCTCCTATGCAGGCTTCGTCTGTAATCGCTGCCTATAGTTGACTACCTTTCGTTGCTGGAGAAGGCGGGTAGCCCGAGGCTGACGTCATGTCGGCAGGCACCCCTGAAATTTCATATCTAGCCTCGATCTGTTTCCGGTGTGGGATGCTCTTGGCGGGAGCCTCTGCGCGCTGCTCCGCCCCGCCGCATCCCCGCGTTGCCACCGCCCGCCGCTCGGTCCTCTTTTCACCTCCACCTGCGCCCATGTCGCTTCCGTATGCCGCCGACGTCGCCGAGGCGCTCTCTCCGCCGAGCTTGCCGTTCTGCGCAACCAATATGAGAAGGAAGCTTCGCAAGGTCACGTGTCGGGCAGACTACGTTCAACTACGCCTGGGGCCTGGTCAAGTCGCCTCAGCGCCAAGATATGGTCCAAGGAGTCAGTCTCTTTGCCGACATTTACCGCCAAGAAAAGAGCCGACGGAGAGAGAATGCGTTTACTACCTTGCCCTGGGGCACTACAAGCTAGGCAACTTTGACGAGGCGCGCAAGTTCAACTCGCTCCTACTTTCCCGCGAACCTAATAACCAACAAGCGCAGAGCCTTGGGGCCTTGATTGACCGAGATGTCGCAAAGGGTAATGTCGGGATCGCTTTGTGTGTGGTCACATACTGACGTTATGTTAGAGGGGTACATTGGTATGGCCATCACGGCTGGTGCTGCGGCCATCGGGGGAGTCCTCATGGCCAGCTTACTGCGTCGACGGTAACCGGTAGCTGGTAACCGGTAATGGTGCACTTCCTCTCCCCTTTTACCCGCTTGCTTGGAGTTTCACATGACATGTGGCATGCCAGAGCCTCATTTGAACTGGACACCATCTCTCTATTCCCTGATCCCTCAGTAAACTGGCGTCAGTGGCCATTTTGGATACCCCCCATCTGGCCACAGGGGGTACCGAAGCTAGTTTCTATGGGCTGGCTCACCGTGCTGTGTTCCCCTGTTCCCCGTTGTCCTAGGGCCCCGCCCTCAACACGTGCTGTATTTTTTGATTTCTGCAATCACTCTTCTCTTCATGCCTCGGCGCTGAAGCTGAAGGCAGAAGATTCATCATCTTCACAAATCACTGCACCAACCGTCTCCCTTTGTAGGCTCAAGAGGGATGCTCCCTGTGATTCTCTCATCGTATGGCTCCAATTTGACCTCGGAGTGGTTGTCGCGGTAGGCTGTAGTTGTCACACATAGTCCCTTATTGTGCCCTTCTGATTCGATTATCGTGGCTACTCCCTAGGAGGAGGGGGCTACTTGGCCAAGTGGGCCAGGCACCGTATACTTTTCAGAGCGATTGCGAGCGGGGGTAAATGACGGGGAAGGCAGATATGCCATGGCCTTTGCCGTTCTATAAGACCAAGGACTGCTGGCACAGAGTACTGGCCGGCATCCAGACAGCGACTCAGCCGTTTGAGCCCACGTCGGTTGGTGCAGAGGAGCAGCAGAGCCACTGCAATCGGATCGATCTGAAGCGTGAAGACCTGACATTCTGCAATCTGAGATCTGAACCCAGGGGAACATAACGCACCCGTTGAAACGTTCATATCCGTGCTTACTGTGTGGGATGGCGAGAGGCTTGGCGCTTATTAGTTTTTTTTCAACTGAGGCAAGCGCTGGGGCTGAGTTGCAACAAATTGTCTGGGCTTTCCTTGGTCCAAATGCGAATCTACCTCAACCAGTCTCGCTCGCACATGACATGTGACATGTCACAGCCCTCCACCACCCTTGCTGCTGCTGCCATGGCCAGCGTCCGGCGCTAGGTTGGAAACTGGAACCTCAGCGTCGGGATGGCTTGTTTTGGTGTTGCAGGTGATGGTCTGCTCAGCACTCGTCGCGTTCATCAGGCCGCAGGCCTCAGGTGACGAGTGTTCACATCAGTTGATGGTCTCCGTGGTTAGGTTGCGGGAACTGAGGGCCTCAGAATAACCATTGCCTTGTCAGGCATGGCCATGTATAGTAGTTGGAACAAGTACCATCCAGCTGGCACCTCACTAACCGTACCTGCAGTGGCTTTCCTCTATCACCTATCATGACTGTAGTTGGGCATCCTTTCTTAGTTTCGTCCCACCAGCTTTTGGCCGTTCGACCCTTCTTAGAGGCATGGCTCGTTTACGCTCCTTCTTGTTCTGGTTGAGCACTTCGAGTGCACTGGTCGTCTCTGCTTCCTCAAAGTACTCTACCATCGATGGGGCCGAACCCAAAGACCAGGCTTGGTCATTTCCGTCCTCGGGATGGGCGGTACGTTCTCTGTTCTTTTCTCTTGTCAACTCATTCTCTAACTCCACATCCCAAAGACTCTCACCCACTACGACTATCCACTTAACTTTCTCGGTTCCTGTGGCTGCACAGCCGCTTCTTCGCATTACCCCATAGCAGCGCTCAACTCCCTTTCCCTTGGAACAGACAACTCGTTCGGAGCCTCTGTGGGAGCTGTGCCCGCATCACCCTTGTCTCTACGGTTAACGACCCGCCGCCTCCCCAGGGCACGGGGTACAACTTTGGTCCCCACAATGGGTCGGCGCCTTCGATCGTGGTCAAGGTGACGGACCAGTGTCCGTGGAAGGTTCCGGGGTCTCCCTGTAACGCTACATCTTCTGCTCCCAATGCGTGGGGATCTTTCATCCACTTTGACCTGGCCTGGCCCGCACCGCCTGGGAGCAGCAGCAAAGATATCCCCAACAACTGGTTCCCCAATTACAAGCACGACTACGGTACCTGGAACGCAACGTATGAGTTTGTCTCGTGTGAGCAGTGGGCCGGGTGGGGCGAAAGTGGGGCTCTTGGGTCGGAACCTAGTCTAGGACAAGCCGGTTGCTGTCCCTCCAACCCACCACTTCCTGGTGACGATAAATTTGGGCTCTTGTCGTACGATTCGCAGGTTCCGCCAAGTACCTGCCCTGCGTACCGGCTCACCACTGGTACTCGTCCCGCCGTCGTCCCCGATACGGTGGTTGCGTCCAGTGCTGGATCGGGAGGATCCTCCGCTTCCAAATCATCCTCCAGTAGGAGCACTTCGCGCACCCGCGCTTCGAGCACTCACCGTTCAAGCTCTCATTCGTCGACTACCATTCGTCGACTACCCATTCGTCGACTACCCATTCGTCGACCACCCATTCGTCGACCACCATTCGTCGACTCACCTCATCCACGTCGAAGCAATCTGCCTCAACTTCAACCTCGTCCTCTACTTCTACACCATCTTCTATCCAGAATGTCCACGTGGCTTCAACGTCGAGGGAGTCATTGTCTTTGGTGCACCCTGTTCAGAGTCATCATACCTCGCACACTTCTGCAAGCACATCCACTTCGAGCGTCTCATCTGCGCCTGCAGGGAAAAAGTGCCATCATCACCCTTCGCCTTCTCAGCACACCAAACGAGGCCATCATCCTCTCCCCCGAGGTCTGCCGCCGCTCCTGGCTGGGCTTGGCCATTAATGTTAACCTATTGTTTGCTATCATGTCAATTGTCTGACTCCGTAGAAAAGATGCATGGATTAGAAGCGGGCGCTGCTGTGCAGATACCAAGTCTTGAGGGCGTGAGCCGTAGAGCAGGGTACCATGGCCCCAACCAAGACCAGCAGTCCATCCCGATTGCTGTGGCAAGCTTTTTTTCTCCCTTTTGGCAATGCTGCACACTAGGACCGTACATCAGCACGGATTGCATAGGACATGCAAGCTGCAGTCCATCTACTTCCTCCACCTCCACGTCTCTTCCATGCGCTTGATGCCATGGAGGGCCTCCGAGGTACCAATCCGTGGCGGGTAGTACGTCTTGAGTTCGCTCGTCTCCCCCGGGCCGGCCACGGCCGAAGGGTTAAAGGTGACGCTCGGCGCGTTGGTCGGGACAAAGGGAACTTGGGCCAGGTAGAGACGACGCAATGCATCCGTTGCCGCGCGGAACTCGGCCATGGCAATCGACATGCCGAATCCTTCGCCCAGCTTGAGGCGGCCCGAGTACCAAGCCACAACATACATCGAGTTGCCACCATGCCTCCCCGATTCGGCCACCAGACGTGCAATCGGACGCTCCCGTCCGTACTTGTCGCACGTGTCCTTCAGCAACCGCCTTGGGCTTTGGAATTGGAGCAGCTTGGACACGTCCACCACGCGCGACAGGAAGTATTCGTTGACAAACGCCTTGGCTGCCTCAAAGCCCTGCGGGAAAGAAAAAGAAAAGAAGTAGGAGGGTTAGGAACAGAGGGTTGAATGTGTAGCAGATCAGGGAGTAGAGGCACGTACCTTCTCTTGGTACACAAGACCAATCAGGGACCGCATCGCAATCGCATTCGCATCCCGGTCGGTGAGAGCGTCTTGGCCGCGCTTCGACACGGGGGGACGGGTGCGAGCGAGGAAGTAGTCGTCGGCATCGAGGAACCGGTCGATCAAGGTGGCTTGCTTGTGGGCGCTCGCGGTAGTGGGGGACAGCCGTGTCCTCTTCGTGCAGGTGGCGGAGGAGCTTGCTCTGAGGGAGGCCAAACGAGGGTGCGACGATGGCACACGTGTTGGTGCTTGAGTACGCTGGGTGGCCGACTTGAGCGCATCGCTGCTCAGGTGGGGGTACTTGAGATGCACATACTCGGCCGAGAGCATGCCCAGGATCTCATGGCCTACCGTCGAGAGCGAAGAGTTCGTCTGGAGGTTGAGCTTGGTCGTCTCGAGGAAGCGGAGCAGCTTCTTGTCCGAGTCGAGTTCCTGCCGCTGCGGCGCCGGGTCGCGCTTCGAAAGGGGGGAAGAGCCGGTGGTACAGGTCGACGGCCTGGTCGAGCACACGGTGGTAGGAAGGGTGTGTGCAGGCCTGGAGGACGAGCGCGCAGATGCGCTCGCGCTCCTCGCGGGGCGTGCCGGGCGGCAGAAGGCCCACGCGAGCCGCGACGGCGACGAGCGCCGACGTGGGCGGGGGGAGGAGCTGGGTGTAGAGCGCGGGTCTTTGCGGCCGACGGCGGGGAGGGCACCGGCGGGAGCGCCTCCGAAGGCGACGGGCTGCTGGTTGAGCGCGACGAGCGAGGTCATGTCGGGCATGGACGGCAGCACGACCCGACGGCCAGCAGCGGGCGGCGCGCTGGCGTGGAGCGCACGCACAAGCGCGGGCGGGGCGAGGGCGGCGTGCGGACGGGCGCCGGCACGGACGCTGAGGGGGGCTGCCCGCACACGCACACGCGCACCAGCGGCAGCACACGAGAGGGCCATCGGGGGGAGAGCGGTTGCGGAGGCAGCAAGAACGGCGCAGCGTCTTGTCTTCTTCTTCGGGGGGACACTTCGCGGCTGACGTAAGTTCTTCTGGGCTTTGCTTCCGGCGGTGGGGGGCGCTGCTTGCTTCCGGGCGCCTGCGTTCCGCCGGGGGGGCAGGTCACGTGTGCATACCAATTTACATTTCAAACGGCACCGCAAAGAAGAACAAACCCAACGCGGCGCTTTTTTTGCAACCCAAACTGCATCCACCCGCTGCACTCACCATCTCCCACGCCCTAACCGCCATGCCGCCACGACGCCGCGCCGCCTTCCGCGCCGCCCTCACCACCGGCCCCGACGACCTCGTGTCCGACGCCAGCAGCATCGCCCCCAGCACCGCCCCCAGCACCGCCCCAGCACCGCCCCCAGCACCGCCTCCGACGCCGCCCCCTGCCCCACGGACAGCACCGCAGCCCACACCAAGTCCAAGGCCAAGTCCAAATCCAAGTCCAAGTCCAATGCCCATCCCTCTCCTCCTCCCGCCCGCATTCTCCACCATGTCCCCCACCGACGTTACCATCATCGCCAACTCGGCCCTCAACGACGACGCCAGTGTGGACGCATGCTTTATCTGCGGATCCGATGGCCATGCACTGCGTGTATCCATGCAACCACACCACATGCGGGCGATGCGCGCTGCGTCTGCGTGCGCTGTACAAGCAAACGTCGTGCGTGTACTGCAAGTCGGATGCCAAGACAGTCGTCTTTACCTCCCAGCCAGGACGGCAGTTTGAGTCCTTTTCCCCCGACGAAACGTCGTGGCGAGACGAAAAACTAGGTCTGCATTTCGCTTCCAAGAGGGAGAAGGAAGATGCGCTCGAGCTGCTTCTCTTTCATTGCTCGCATCTCGAGTGTGACCGTACGCTCCCTGCCTCGGCCTCCGTCATGGCAGGTGTGCCCCGGTCTCAGGCCACGCGGCGCAGGGCCCAACGGTGCCCTCCAAGGCTGGACCGGTCTAAAGGAGCATGTTAGTGCGGCTCACCAGCGCAGTCTGTGCGACCTCTGCATCCAGCACAAGAAAATCTTCACATACGAACACCCGCTGTACACGCAGCGCCAACTCGTGTCCCACCATGCGACCGAGCATCGCAAGTGCGAGTTTTGCAACCAGTTTTTCTATGGTCCGGATGAACTGTACAAGCATCTACGTGAGAAACACTTCCAGTGCCAAATGTGCGCTGTCTTTGCCACGCCTGATGCGGCACCGCCTGTTGCGCCTGGAGAGGATACCGACGACCATGACACTCGCCACCGTCGTCGTGCCGCCGAAGCAGCTGCCAATCATGCCGCCGTGGCTGCGGCTGAGGCACAAACATGGTACCGCGACTACTTTGACTTGGAACTCCATTTTGACAAGAAGCACTTTTTGTGCCAGAATCCAGGCTGTCGGGAGCAGCAATACGTTGTGTTTGGGGTACGTTTTGCATCTGTTTCCCAAGCTTGGGCTCTTTGAACTAACAGCAACTGCAACTGGTAGAACGAGATGGACTACAACTCGCATTGCCTCAAAGAGCATGCTTCCATGATGAGCACCAAGCAAAAGCGCGATGCGGCCCGGGTTGATACGGCTTTTGGTGAGGGTAGTAGCAGTGCCGGAGCAGTAGCCAAAGTCGCTCCGCGCGAGGGGGCCACACACGTCCCAATCGACGAGATGGATTTGGGGGCCGTCTGACAGAAGCCCCTTCATCTTCCTCCCTCAGCAGGTCTTCACAAGATTCTGAAACTGCGGCCCAGCAAGCCTTTATTGGCTTAGCCACTGCCGTGTTGGGCGGGTCATTCAGCTCATCCAAACTAGCCTCCCTCCGCACCGGGTTGACTTCCTACCGTGCGGGGGAAGCCGCCGCGGATGATCTTGCCGCCACCGTCTGGAGCGTGGTAGATTCCACCCCCGCAGGACTGACGGAAGTTCATCCCGATGCGAAGATCCAGAACGGGGCAAGCCTGATTCGAGGATTGGCCGACCTCCTAATCTCCACGGGGGAGAACTATCCTCATGCCGAGGAGAAAGCAACGGAACTGCTTCGGGCTTGGACTGCCCTTGCTGCCACACGCAACTCCTTTCCTACCCTCGGCGGCACGACTTCCCGTGCTCCAAGAGCAGGGTACGCCTCCACTGCCGGAACGATGGCGACGGCCCGTCGGGCCATGGGGGGTATCAGCCGTTCGGCCGCAGCAAACGACTTTTTCCCAGCCTTGGTTCCTTCGGCGCGTTCCCCGGCCTCCCCACGTCCACCAGGCAATTGGGGTGCAACTGCACCCCGGCCACCTGTTGCCAGGCCGGCTGCATCTGCCAGTTTGAGCGCGAGCAGCGCGCATGTCCCTGGCTCCGCGGCGAATGCAGCACGTCACCGTGTTGTGCCCACTGCGCCCTCGGCATCCTGGGCGCCGCCTCCCGCGCCTGCTCCTCGGCCTACCCACCAGCCCGCTGTCCAGACCGTGGTTTATTCTGCTCCTACCAGCGGGAAGAACAAGGCCCTGCCCGCAGCTGCCTTCCCTGGTCTTCCGCAGAAGTCAGCGCAGACGGATAAGTGGGACCAGAAGCTACGCTCGGCCAGAGAGAAGGTTTCGGGCAAGGGGGGCCGTCGGCTTGGGCCCCTACGCCCGGTGGGTCGAGCAGTACCCCATCTTCGTCCAGTGCACCGAGGGATAACAAGAAGGGAAAGAACAAGAAGGGTCAGACGGTCATCAACCTGGGCTCGGTGCGAAGGTGAGAGGCTGGTGGTTGATGAGCGCGCGGGCGATGCGACGATCTATACTTCTCGCACAACGTGTGCATTTTTCTTCCTCATCATGTTACAGCCGATCTAATATACGGCAATTGTCCCCACGCATGAACTGCATAGTTTAGATGCATTCCCTGTAACATGCGACGCTTAGGCCACAGCAGCAACAGAGGGGGTAAAGCTAAAACTTGGGTATTCAGCGCGACTGACAGCTAACCTGGGCGTGCAACTGCCTCGTGGTCTGTGAGAAGGTCAAAAGCTGGTGAAGCTGAAGCAAACGGGAAAAAAGGTACAAAAAATAAAGGACGCCTTGTCGGCTCGAACGACGCAGGGGTCGAACCTGCAACTCCTGATTACAACCTGTCGTAGTCAGACGCGCTACCATTGCGCCAGCCGTCCTTTGTTAGCGTCACAGTATTGTAACTTCCGCCATTACTATGGGTCCATTCGAAAGTAATTCCAGCGCTTTTAGGTAGTAGTTGCGCGGCGCGTTGAACGCGATCCAACAGCTGTTGGGCCTATCATGTCCATCGTCCGTGCACATAATCCGACCGTGTACGATGAGAAAGCACAAGTGGAGTGCTAGAGTAGGACGTATGTCTTCTATGCGATACTGGGGCATAGCCCGGCACTCTCCCGTCATTATCACGAGGAAACATGGACCGGACACCCCCAACAGGGATACGAAAGTAACCGAGAGAGATCTGTGAACGCAGTGCGAAAATTTTGCACTTCTCTCTCCTGCGTATATAATTTTCCCGTTTCTCTCTATACTTCCACCAATTATCCCCCCGATATCACTCTCGTATCGGACCTTTCCCAGCACCACTGCGTTGCAGGCACTGGCAGGTATGTGTTCCTCTCTTTCTCTGATCCAAGAACCAAAGCAGAGCCTCAGCAAGTTTTGTTTGGAGCCGAGTCCTGGCTGTGACAGTATACTCACTCACTTCTTGATCCACAGCTCTCAACTTCGATTTCGATATGGCGGGCCCTTCATTGTCGTATTACTGCCCTCACTGCCGCGAGGTGTTCAAGTCATGGTCACAGTATGTGGAACACTACAAAGAAGATCATAATTCATCAAGTGATGGATAATGACGAAGTACGATGCAACAAACGAACCTTGGAGATGGGATGAGTCGATGAGCGGACCAGGTCAAGCATCATATGGGGATCAGACTTGATGGCAATGTTGTTTGGTTCTGTCCATCCCGATATACCATGCACACACATATATACACATCACCTCTACCTTAGTGTTAATAACGCATCCTGTGAAGTTTGGGACAGATAGTATGTCTCGTTCCAACTCAATCAAGCGGCCGGTAGAATCGCCAGCAAACGCAAACCAGGGCCTTTCGTGGTTCCCCTCACTCGCTTCCAAATCTCATCTCTATGCTATTAAAAAGAGAACACGGTCTGCTGATCCTACTGACTACAGAACGGTATACTATGCCACACGATGAATATGCTGGAACGTTAACCTATCTGCTGCACACGGGAGTGAAGGTCTCTGAGGATGATGGAACGGTGGACAGCGCTGACGGTGGGAAAGGGGCCTTTGGAACGGTAGACCACAGTGGGGAAAAGGGGGTCAATGGAATGATAATGATGGAGACGAAGGGGGAATGATGGCATGAGAACCGTCGCCATCAGTGCAAGGACAGGCTGGCGCGAAGCCTCAGCAGACCGGGCCGTAGGCCCGGTAGTCTCCTCGTTATTACTCTTCTTCGCTACTGGCCACTGATTGAAGGCCGGGCATTTGAACAAAAGTTAATGAGGGACTTGCCGCGCAAAAAAGTGACTGCGCCCAGAATCGAACTGAGAATAACAGAGCTCGTGGAGCTTTACGACTGTGTAACCACAATCTGTCGTGATACCTTTTCACCACGCAATCCTTGAGACGACCTCCAACCACACAGCAAAGACCTGTTAAATTGATGTTTTGCCGCTATGACGAAACATACCTTTTCTATACCCAACTTCTTGTCTTCCATATATTCGGGGTGAATATATTCAAACTGAATTCCGTAGTGTGGGAAAGCCATATGTACTAAGTATGGGAAGCTTCGTTGACACCACAATGGTGTCTGTATCAGTGTGAACCTTTGTAGTGAACACATACGTGTAAACCCCGTCTGATCAGCATCCCCCTATGGTGATTATATATCGACCAACCTTTTTGCAGATACACACTCATCGGACTCATCGTTCCTGCTGAGGATATCGGAAGTGCGTTTTTGACAGCAAAGAGTGCGTACTGGGCGTAAGCCGTGTAAGCCCGATACAGGCTCTGACCACATATGAGATTGCTGTGGGCGCAGCTCTCGCAGTCTCCTCGGCATACGTGTTCCACTGATGAAAGTGAAATAGGACGTCTCTCGCTTAACCACGTTACCATTTTGCTCCACCACACGTATACCGTACCGTCCGAGCGCAGCAGAGATAGAGCACACCCGATGTAATAACGAACCAATACCCCTGTTGGCCTGTGCTCTTCTCGTTCTCCTCGATACTCAACAGTGCTCTCAAGCGCTCTCTTCTCATGCACAGTAGTTGGCGCTAGCTAGGCCATTATCCTCTGCACTCAGTACTCACGACTCCTGTATCGAATCTCAGCCGAGTCCCTCCGTGCTACTCGGTGTCCGATTGTGGCGGTGCGGCCGTACGCTAACACACCGACCCAGACCACCCTCGTACGAGGGCTGGCCCCGCGGGTGACCGCTCAGCCCCAGGCTGAGCGCTGAGCCGGTGGGCATAACTTATTTCATGTGTCGATTGAGCTTATTGATCGAAGTGGGCGATTATAATAACACAGTCCGAAGGTACATATATATAATCTTCTCCGTCGCTGCCCCCCCACTCCCCCTGCACCAACGGTTGGCTCCTTTTCCCCTCTATCCGTCCTCGTCGCCACCATCCTCCCCTTCGTGCCCGCTTTCTCATTCTTCTACCCACCATGGCTCCCACTCACCTGCAGGTCCTTGACTCGGACATGAGTCTTGACACCCAACGCATCGCCCTCTTCGTTCTCTCCAACGCCCTTGCCCATCCTCATCCCACCCTCGCCCCGGCCCGCCAGATTTCAAAAGACCTCGATGCAGCTCTCTCCCCCCACTGTCCTGTCCTGCATCTCTGGCGCCTCGTTCGAGTTCAGCGTCTGCGATGGTACGTTTTCCTCACCCTTTCTGACAATATCAGGGCGTGCGTCTTTTTGTGATGCGGGTCACACGCCCTAACCCCCACCCCCTACTTCTGCAGATGCCAACACGTTTTTAAACGTTAAGCACGGCGATATGTTCTACGCTATCTGGTGCAATCGCTCTGTACACGAAAAAGGCTCAGGAGAAGGCGCCATTGCGAAGGAGAATATCCCTGTAAGTGAGAAAGTAACCGACCATGTTGAGGAGATCGACATGGCAACGGAGGAGACGAAGCCGTCAAATGAGACTGTCTCTGTCCCTCCCATCCCCAACCCTGCCATCGCTTCCACAACCATGTCGGACGAGATGGCAGAGAAGGTTTGCACACACGTTAACGCAGTCTTGTCCACCACGCCGGCATCCTTTGCGGATGCCACCGAGGCCATTTCTTTCCGTTTGGACAACCTTATGGATCACAACGTACCGGGCGGATGGGATGTGCTCATTGGTCTTTCGGCTGCTTATATTCCTCCCACCGCCACGCCGCACACATCCATCGTTCTCACCGCGGGTATCCTTACGGTTACCATACACCATGACCCGACGGAGTTTGACCCTAAGGACAAAATTGGCGATCCTGAAAAGTTAAGGCCAGATTTGCCCCTCACCACTCCCTCGACACCACCCACGGTCACGACGGAAGAAAAAATGCGAAGAAAGAGACCACCGTCGGGGTTCCGGACCATTCCAACCCCCCTTCCCCTCCCCGTTTGCGTGCCGTTATGACACCCACCCGCTCTCTTCCGGTGCAGCTCACGGTACCTTCTGTGACTGCATTTCAACCTCCGGGCATCTTTGGCATGGCCACATCAACCCTTAGTGCCATTGACCCGCAGGTCACGGCCCGCTCGGTTCTAAGCAACGTGGCTTGACCTTGCAGACCGTCCTTCCATCCTGGTCCTCTCATACTATGATCTACGGTTTCGGTAGGTCATCGGGCACATATCAGTTGTGAGTAAGGCCTGCTTTGCTTCAAATTGTCATCACTTTCTTTGTGCCGTTGGCACACACCATGATACATGTATACACTTATGTCCACACATCCATCTCGTGCAATGGTTGGGGCCTGCTGGTGATCAGCATTTCGGTTGCACAACGATCTCTTTTCCTTCTTGTTACTTGAACCTCTTGTCATTTCCCTACACAACCTTTCCCATCCTCTCGTCTCCTCTCGTCTCCTCTCCTCCCCTGCCCAATTGAAAATACACGATGAGCTTGGCAGATGGCCTCCCATTCTTGATCGATCCCGAGCCTCACCTTTGCTTGCGGTTTCCCATTTCCTACGATTAAAAGAGGGGCGCAAGCGAACGGGAGGCCGCGCTTCGCATGGGCGGCAACTGTGTCATGTGAGCACATGTGAGCACCCCAAGTCACCACTTTCTTGGAATATTCCAACACCCATTTCCCCAGTTACTAGTTTACTATAGTCATTCCCCAGTATTAGTCCCTAGTCACGATCGCTTGGTCCCTTGAAGCTTGACCTGGGACTGGAATATACGTACGGATACTATTATAGGTTTCGAAGCGAGCCCCTGCATCATGATGCATGATGTGCATCATCCCATCCCAACTCCGACCTCCACCGGAAAACAGCAGTGCGAACCATATTGTTTCGGTGTTGGGATGGGTGAGGGGACGGTTTGAACGTTGGGGACGTTGGGGACGTTGGGTACGTTGAGTACTGAGTAGTACATCAAGATCTACTTACACGAACTTAGGTGTTTTCTCGAACATCGATCATGATCGATCTCTCGCCCTCTCTGCGTATCTGCATACCTGTTTTGTCTCTCTCATTTCTAACCTTCGAAGACTAACAATAAGTCTCAGCGTGAATAGTAGTATAGTTGTCACAAACGAACACCTTCTCAAGCAAGTACAGAACAACAACAAAATAAGGTCCACAACCTCTCGTAGCATAGATACACTTTCTCGCTTCCCTATCCCCACCGACGGGGACCAACTCGGGCTCCCATGACCAATGACCAGTGACCAGTGACTAGTAACCCCACATTGCATGACCCCATGTCACATGTTTGTCCACACGTCACCCCCCGAGAAGCGGGGAGATCCTCCCGAGCACGGGCGAATAGAGCAACAACAGTACCGAAGCAAGTACCAGAGCAGGCAACCAGAACAGGACCAACATGCGATCCTGTTTCCAGGCAAACCGGTTCCGTACCACATAGCGTCCTTTGCGGTCGTGGCGCGGTACCCCCTCGTCGTAATAGGGCGGGGGGGGCGGGTGCGGGCTCCTCTCGACCCGAGGCACTTGGACTTGGTACACCGACAGCGGGGGAGAGTGCACCTGCCTTGCTCGGTGCGGGAGACCCAGTGCGAACCGGGACTTCGGGACACCTTGCTGTCTTGACTGTTCGGGCTGGTTGCGCTGCGCTTCCTCGGCCAACTTGGCCAAGCTAGCGGCTAACAAGGCCTTTTCTTCCCAGCTCGACGTGCGAGTCTGAGTGGAAGGGGAGGTTTGGAGTCGGTCCAAGGTGGGGGCAGGCTCGCGGTCGCATCCTCAACAAGATTGGGACGCGGGTCCGGCCCCATCACTCGAATGGGATTCAGATGCCGTATCTACTGCCCCATCCGAGGCACAGTCCCATTCGTCCCCGCTTTCCTGTGCTTCCGCATCGACCTTGGCGGACAGGGCGAGCAGGTCAAAGTGATGTTCGAGCACCTTGGCTGTATCCTCTTGTGCAGCCAACCGAGCCAGCTCGAGGGGACTCTTGCCTTGGCGCGTACATGCGCGTGGGTCGGCAAAGTGGCACAGCAGGTACCGTGCTACCTCGGTTCGACCATGCAGCACAGCAAAGTGCAAGGGAGTCAATCCGTTCCGGTCCGGTGCATTGACCGTGCATCTCGCCGCACCAGCTCCTCCACCAGACGAGACAGGCCCAGGACAACAGCAAGGTGCAGCATCGTCTGTCCCGCCGGGTTGGCCAACGTACAGCTCGCCCCATCGAGAAGGAGGAAGTTGGACCGTGCCCCGTGTCTGCAGAGGAGGAGGGACCTCTACATCGGATAGTGCCAAGAGGGCAAGCAAGGTATCTTGGAACGCTAGCGGCTTCCGCTTCTCCTCTGCAACCGACTGAAGGAGCGAGAATTGGGTGGCCGAAGTGGGGTTGGAGCTATTGCTCACGTCGGCGTTGGACGAGTTGGATGAGGGATCGTTCTCGTGCCCGACCACCCTCATTGCTACGTCCCGCGAGATGCACTTGGCCCGTCATCTTGAGCCCGACCACTTGGAGCGCCAGCTCCATCAGTCCACGATCGGCCTGCTCCACATAGGTAAAGAAGGGAAGCGGAGAAGTTTGGTCCTTTTTCGGTGTGAGACGAACATCGTTAAGTTGGAGACTAGTGATCACCGGGCCCGGGCAAGCCGAGGGGGGTAAGGTACAAACAAGCGTATTGCTCGCCCACACCTTGGTGTTGATAGCGGGGTGATCTCCAAATAGGACCGTGACTCCAGGGACAAAGTTCTCTCCTAGCACCGTGACTTCGATCCCTCCGGTTGTCGGGCCTTCCCGAGGGATCAGTTGCGAAATTTTGGGTGCAGGAGGGGGAGGAAGTGGGGAAGGGGTAAAAGTGGGCATGGAGGCCGTCGCCCCAGGAAGTGGGAAAATCAACTCGTTCCGATTGGGATCTCCTTGGCCAGGGGGCAGGGTACTCCCCTGCGCCCCAGGGCTGGGCTGAGGGTTGAAATTCATCATGGCCGACATCATGGCTGCCACGAATTCTGGGCTCGTTCCATCAGTGTTGGACGTCTCCCCCTCAGTCTGGGACCTGGCAAAGAGGAAAGCTTGCATCAACATGTTGGGGTCGGGGTTGACAGGCAAGCCAGAGGGAAGTGAGCCCATCCACACATCCTCCATCGGAAGCGGTTGAAGAGTGTCGGGAGCTAGTCCGGATTGCAGTGCCGAAAGGGGCATTGGACCTTGTGGAAGCGTGTTGGACGAGGGAGAAGCGGTGCCAGAGAAGGAGATGGCTTCCGTAAGATTGGTGTCGTGTGGGTGTACACTGGGTACCGTCTCGTGCTGGGAAACCGTTGATGCTCTGCGCGCCATCTCGAGCGTTGCATCCATTGTTGCCGGTGCCGGGGACGGGACCGAAACGCGCGAGATGGCACGCTGGGCCCTATTGGGCGGGAGAGAAGATGCGTTGCTAGGGTGCCGAGCATACGGCTTGGGCCGCACCGTACTGCTCTTGCGCCGTTGCGGCGGCAGACGGCCAACCGTATTGTCCTGTGACGGAGCAGATTCCTCTGTCGGTGGTAACGGCGCTAGCGGGGTGGTACCCTGGTTAGGCAAGGGAGTTGCATTTGCTCATGGGCTTGGGAGAGGGCGGTGGCCAAAGCATCGGCTTGGGCTTGGATTTGTGCATGGCCCAGAGCCGTTTGGGGGCTTTATGGTCGTCGGTGATCATAATGGGAGGGGTGGTACCGGAAGCAAGCAGCTGGCCCGTCCAATCTCGCAGAGTAAAGATGATGCAGAACCCGACCGTTTCCTTGTGGTGCCGACAGTAGCATGTAATCCTTGTTGGCAACACGGCCTCGCCATTATGGAACTCGATATAGTCGTCCGAGTTGAACACCACCACGCGAGACTTGGCACGTTGATTTCGGTGGGCCAGAACGAGCTCAACAGCGTTAGGCAGAGTTGGATCAACCCCCATGGAACGCATCTCCTCCTCGGTAGGGGGTTCTTCCAGGTCTCCAACCTCACCCTTGCGTTTGGCCTTGAGGCGAAGCGCACGTTTGCGCTCGCGTGTGCAGCAGCTGTCACACACACTAATACTGTTATGAGGTGGGGTGGCGGTTACCACTGTAGCATCCAGGAAGAGCGCGCGTTGTGCATCCACCTCGGGGGTTTGTACTTGCGGCCCTTGCGCCGTGTGGCCGTTCCGGGGGGCAGTTTGATGTGGGTGAAACTGCCGATGCGCTGCCACAGTTCGGGGGGCCAAAGCGGGCACGGGCCGTGTCGATGGCCTGAGGCGAGGTGGCTTGCAGAGCAGACAGCCTCTTCGCCCGCATGCGGGTCGGACCCGTCTGGCATCGAGGGCGGGTGGGGCGCACTAATTCGATCCGCATTCGGATTTGCGTCTCAACTCGGCTCTTGGCCCCGACGAGCGCGACGCCATGAACATGGACCTGCAGCTGCCCGAGCTGATCCCTAGGAGGACGAACGATGGTGTTGGCCGTGTAGCCCAGGTCCGAATCGCTGGTGTGGCTGTAGTGAGATGCGCAGCCAAACTGGGCCAGGTTGGGCTGCGGCAGGAGGGCGGGTGGCGGAGGGGGATCGTGCTGCCCTGGCGCAGAGGGAGGGGGCAGCACTGGTGGAGGCGATGGACGGGTGGGCTGGTGCAGGCGCAGTGGGATGGGGAGTGCTGAGAACGGGGCTGGAGAGTAAGGAGGAAGCGAGCGAAGCAAGGCGGTCAGGGACCATGGGGCAGAGCGGGGCCAGGGGGGACATACTCGTCGGCATTGTCGAGCACAGCATCTCGTTCTAGGATTGGGTCCAGGTCGCCAGCCTGGGCGGGGGAGGGGGTGTGGTGGGCGGGGCGGGGACGGCCAGGCGGCGAGGGCATGGGGGAGAGGGGGGTGGAGGGAGAGGGAGGAGCCCATGCAGGGGAGGGGGAGGGGATGGTGGTGGTGGTGGTGGGTGGTGGAGGGATGGAGGGGGCGGCGCAGGTGGGGGTGAGGAGGCGTGGTGGAGGGCGAAGCCGGCGGGACCAGCAGTGCTGGGCATGGAGCGACGGAGAGCAGCAGGCAGGCAGGCACGGCCAGCAGCGAGCGTAGCCTGCTTGAGCTTGACATGCTTCACAACTTCAAGCTTCACACCGCGGGGCAGGCCGCGGCGGCACGGCGGCTGTGTTGTGCGTGTGTTGGGACGCTGGCCGCCTGAAAGAATCAAAGGCTGGCCGAGCCCCTCCGATGGGGATTGCATTCTTCGCATTGACATCATCTCATGCACATCCTCACTCTGACACTCTTCCACCCAGACGGATGGCCACAGGGGGACATCGAAGCCCAGCGCCCACGGCGACTGACGGTGGCTTGCGTCCTCTGTGCGGCCCCATCGGCCAGCCGCGTGTCGGCGGAGCGTGTGGAAGAGCCGCAATTGCTAATGCTGACGCTCGGATGGCCCAATCACCGATGGTCGTCCGGCGCGCAGAGGCACAGACGCAGCGCAGCCCCCACACACGTCCCCTGCGGATACATACCATACTGCGAGGCGTGTCTGGCATGCCAAGCTTCCAGTCCATTGTCTATGGCAGTTTCCATTATGCCTGCAACCCATCCCCCACACACGCTGACAGTTCCACCCAACGCCCAGCTTCCATAGTCGTCATCTAGTCATTGAGGTAATCACCAGCAAGACAAGCACAGCACTAGCACAAGCAGATATGCGCGCCACCACGAAGAGAGGAGGAGGAGAGGAGGAGGAGGAGGTTAGAGGTATAACCAACCGAAAATCGAAAATACCGCGATCATTGTGCTCTTGTCCTGGTGGGACATGGTAGGAGCAAAAAGACACGAGAGGCAACAACCGCTGCCTGCCAAATCCAGCATTGAATATTGAGGCCCCGCATTGCGCCTTGGCTATGCAGAGGAGACACACGCCCAAGTCTGCTCTACTCGCCCTCCTTGGTGGCCGCAGCAGTCCCACCACCTCTGCGAGCATGCGATGGGAGGGAACATGGACCAGGCCGCGTTCCTGCACCACGGTCCGCGTCAGGGCGAGGTAACGTGCTCGGCGCGCTGGATCTAAGCAGGGCGCACCCAACACCTGTGCAATGACCTGGGAGCCATGGACTGGGTCTAACAGGATATCGAGGTAGGCCGGCGCCGGACCTTCAAACAACGCCGCGACTGTATCTTGCGCCACTGCCGGTTCGCTCGTCTGGTGCGCCAGGCGCAGGAGCACGACCGAGCCCAGTTTGTGCGTAGCTAGGTCCCCTAGGTAAGGCCGCAGACGAGCAGCAAGCAGTGCATGTCGCTGGCCTGGGAACACGTGCGACGGGTCATCCAACAGCCAATGTAATAGGATCGTCCCATTCGCCGAGCAGGCGAGTGGCACAGCACACAGCACGATCGCCAGTCCCACAAGACGGCGTTGGCGTGCAGTGACGCTAGGATGGTCCAACAGCGCGCGCATTGACCGCGCACCAAATCGGCCCTGGGCAATCTCCCATGTTTGCTCCAGAAACGCAGCAAAGATGGCATCGGTATGGGCGGGCCAAAGGGCAACAAGCCTTGTACGACATAGTTACCAAATTGGTCCAGCAACAGAGGGGGCACATAAGGCGCAAGTGCCTCCACAGCCAGCGTAACCATCTCGCCCTCTCGCGGGATGCATTCCAGCACCTTCTGCGCTGCCCACGTCCCGTTCTTGTGACACCCGATCCGAGCCAGGTGAGGCGCGAGCGCCTGAAGCATAACGCGCTTCGTCGCGTCCGAACCACTCTCAAACAGACGCTGGACAATCACGTTGCCCGTGTAATCGCTGGCGAGGGAGGCAAGGTCAGGCATCAAGCTTCCGCACATCGATTCACGTCCCACATGGAGGAAGGTGCATCGAGTGCCCTTCGTAGTTCACGCAGTCGGGCTGCATCGAACCGGCGTGACGCGCAGGAGGCGGGGGAGCAGGTTGGAGAACCGTTTGGGCCTAGATGGGTCGATCGACTGCCATTGACGCCGGCAGTTCTTCTTCGGGACTTGTCCCATCCGGATTGGGGCCAGAGCGTGCAAGATGGCTCTTTGGTCTTCTAGGGACGACGTGACTGCCATTTCGGGCGGGAGGGCAACGCCGCCCCTGTCGCTGGAAGGCACGATGGAGTTGCTGGCAGAAAAGACCATGAGCGGCATTCCGTTCCCGCGCTACCGCACTGAACGGGTTCCCCTTGGGTTCCGGCACGGTGGTAGTCCGATCGCCTGAACCGCGCTCGAGCGAAGCCGTTGGCGCAGGAGACGCTTTGGCAAATTCCGACTTGATCGTACCAGCATCAAAGCCTGCCGCGTCGAGTCCCAGTCCTAACCCAACCGAGTAATCCCAAGCATCCCACCTCGTCCCAACAATCGCGTTGCGCGCCGCGACGGCATCGTCGGTATTGAGGAATTGACAAAGGCGCAATTTTTGATGCTCAGTACCCGAGTGCTCTCCAGTGGGCCCCACCGGCGGAAAAGGGTGGTGAGCGCCGCAGTCGTCAAGTTGGGGGGTAGACTGCCGATCCACAACGCCCGGCTGGGAGGAGGGCTGGCAGGCGTTTTGGAGGAAGCCTTCTTGGCTGCTGGTGCCGAAGGCGGTGAAATAGGGGTAGGAGCAGGAGCAGGGGCAGGAGCTGCAGCGGGGGCAGGGGCAGGGGCTAGGCCAGGCGCAGGCGCAGGAGAAGGGAGACTGGTACTTTGGCCAGTGATGCCGCCAGCGGGAGTAGAGGTGGGGAGGAATGGAGCCCCTGGAGGTGTAGAGTAGGTCCAAGGAGAGATGGATGGATACATCGAGGGAGCACGGGGAGCGGTAGTGGAAGGCGTAGAAAGGCGTTCATGGGGGGGGTGGCAAATGGGATGGAGATCGTGGACGAGTTGTCCTGTTCGTCGGCATGAGAAGTGGATGGCGGGCAAGCGTAGGGGAGGAAGAGTGGGAATGATCGCTGCCGCTAGAGGGGGCAAAAGGCGAGGAAACCGAGGGCTGGTGAGGTCGAAGGGAAGGCAAAGTGGCCAGGGAGCATACCCTCCGGGACTCGAGGCGAATGCACCCACAGTACCAGACCGCACCCTTGTCCAGGAGGAAGGAAGCTCCTCCAACCGCGGAGGCGATGGGTCCCTCTCTCTCAAGTAGGAAGGGAGAGGTGAGGTGGAACGTGTTCCTCCTGCGCCAAAGGACTGGGGAAGTGAACCCCCCGTTCAGGAGGTCCCATCATACTAGCAGCACGCCGGCGGCCAGGCTGGTCGTCTTGCGTGGCAAGGTGGAGTCGGTTCCATAATGCCTTGGAGGCCATGTTGCTCCCGACAGGAGGGAGGGGAGGCTGTGGTCCGACCGACGAACGGCGGTGCATCGGGGCATCTTCTGCATCGAGATCGGGAACGAGGCCAGGACCCAAGACGGGGGACGGGTCAGGGGAAAGGGAGGGGGTGCGGGCCATGGCATAGTGGAGGCTGTGAGGGATGGGGGCGCCGACAGCCAAGGTGGATGCGCGATCGCGCCCGGTACGGACGGAGGTTGAGCCTGGTGGGGCCAAGGAGGACGAGTGCAAGGGAGCCAAGGGCGAAGAGAGGGCAAAGTCGGTGCTGCTGTGGCGGGCAGCAGCGAGGGTGTTATCATCTGGCGCGGCCCAGATCGAGGGCGCCCATGTGTCGAGCAGAGGCGGCAAGGGGTCGTCTACCAAGGGAGAGGGATGTGACCGCTGGGAGGGCACAACAAGCGACGGGGCCAACGTCGAGCTGCGGGGCCGGGCCATGCTTACGCCGGGGGAATAGGCAGAGGTGCGAGGCAGGGAGGTGGAGGCGACCGGGGGGAGGGGGGCGGGGGGGGTGGCAGGGGCGTAGCGAGAGCCGGGGCTAGCGGGTGGGAGCGGGGGGCCCTGGACGGGGGTGAGGGTGGTGGGGAGGCGCGTGCGGGTGCGGTGCTCGGGCCGGGAGCTGGACAGAAGGCGGGAGACAGGCTGCTGGGAAGCGACAGCGTGAAGCTCTTGAAAGCGCAAGCGTGGTGGATCTCGGGCCAAAGCGGCAGACTGCCCCCGTGACGCGAGGGCGCCCTGAGCACATACTGAGCTTAGATCTTAGACACGCCTTGTGCCGTGTCACCTGCCGCCGACGCGCCCACACTGCCCCGCTGCGCTGCGTCCGCCCGCCAATGTCGGCCCAGAAACCGACAGCCGTCGGAAACACGTCATCCGATCATTGAATCATTCATCGCTCAGCCATGCCCATCTCCCGTCTGCGCAAGGCCCCGAGGGGCTAGTCCATCCGTGCTCCGCCAAATGAGAGCCTCAACGGCGGCCTCAGGCCTCACCATTGCCCTTCCGCCCTTCCGCCTTCAACGCCACCGCCAGCATTCCAGCCCACCTAGCACCAAATCGAATGTCCATGTCACTCGCTACAGGCCCTCCTTCAGCGCTGAGGCTCAGCTTCAATATTCAATCCTCTCACCCACTCACTCAGCACCAAGTACTACACCCAGCTGCCGGACACCACGGCAGTGATACTAGGGATGCAGGCTGGAAGCATGGCCATCTTCTTGGGTAGGATTGGCAGGACGCGTCCCTACGGCGAATTTCAACTTCAAGTTGAAGCTTCTGGCAAGCTTTATACGATTCAGCAACACCAATATCAGATCTCACACGTGCAGATTTTCAAAACACTTTTTTGAGGGATATTTTACCGCCACCATGCATCACACTGCTGCTAAGCGCTAAATAAACGCTAAACGCTAAACGCAAGTGCTAATCCCTCACCTCACAATGTGGCAGCTAGTACCTAGGGGGATGCGAAGCGACAAAGTATACGTGCCCAAGCTAAAGCTACTGAACGTGTTCAAGAACAAGTGTAGATTCCGGATTGCATGTATAAAGGCAGAGACTTCGGAGCTCAAAACGCAATCAACAAGAACTCCGTCGATGGCCGAAGCATTGAAGACTATCTTGGGGGAGGATAAGGGCACCCCCCCCCCCAAATAAGGAGTACATCAAGTAGTATTGAGTCTTGAAGCTGAGATGGCAATGGGACAGACTTGGCGCCGGGGCATGGCGCATGGAGCACGAGGCACGGGGCACGGGGAACGATTAGTGTTGGAGACCGGGGGAACGGGGGAAAACGGGGGAACGGAGAAGGCAAAGCAAAAGGAGTTTGTTGGTGGGTTCCCGTACACCCAAACAAAGGAACCGAGATCGCGGCCGTGCATCTTCATCCAGTCCGTAGGCAGACGGGGTCACGAGACGAGAAAATGATCACATGCAAACACAACCCCCTTGTTCACAGGGGGGCAAAGAATGCCAGAAGGCGAAAAGGCGAGAAGGTGAGAAGACGAGAAGGCATAGTGTACATACGTAGGGCAGACACTGGAGATCTTTTGGATCGTCACAGATCAAGCGAAGCGTTCGTCGAGTCGTATAGAGGCATGGTAGCAAGTGAGGAACACAACAGAGAAAAGGGAAAGGGAAAGGGAAAGGGGGAAGGGGGAGGGGAGAGGGGGGAGAGGAGATGAAGGGGAAGAAGGGAAGAAAGGGAAGAAAGGGAACAAAGGGAAGAAAGGGAAGGACGGGAGTTTTGACCCACGCTGAGATATGCTCAGGACGAGCGTTGGGTCACATGTGACAGCACGGAGAGAAGGAGAGAAGGATACGTTTACTCAAAGGGAAGATGCCTCTGCGTCGACCTCTCTACCTTCTTGGAGGAAAGGAGACATGAACCGACTGCGAGACACGGTACCTCTCCCGAAGCGGCGACAGGGACGGAGGTAGGACTAAGTGGGCTGGTGGGCGATTTGCTCTCCGCGTTCTCGCCCTTGTCCCAACTAGGCAAGCTAGCCAAGTTGGCCCGCTCCATCCCCACCGGTCCTGCGGGGGGGTGGACCCTGATCCCAATCCGATCCCAATCCCGATCCCAATCCCGATCCCAATCCCGACCCTAGTCGAGCGCCATCCAACAACGACGACCGTTTCGACAGAGAGTAAGGCACGGGTGGATCGACAAAGCCCGCCAAGGGGGATCAAAGTGGTCGCCAAACCCGGAACAGGTACTGGTAGTGCGCCGACTAGCACCGGGCGCCTTGGCCTGATCGGTCGCTGGCCAGGCACTTGTACTGGCGCCACTGGCGCCACTAGCTTGGTGGGACATGAGCCGCGTACCTTGTCCGGCCCAGGACGAGCCATGGAAAGAGAAAGCTGCCTGGGACGGGGAGGAGGAGATGGGAGAAAATGTACCCCACCTCTCGGACCGGTTGGTGGAGGCAAACGTAGTGCCCAAATACTCTTGTGGAGCGGCAGGTGCCCATGTGCGTTCCCACGGGGGGCGCGGGGCAGGAGGTGCGTGCGGCACCTGCGGCGCCTTTGTATTGGAAGCAGTGGGGGAAGTAAGTGCTGAGCGGGTGGAAGAGGTAGGAAAGGAGGTGGGAAGAGAGGGAATCCGAGTGTGGGAAGATACTTTTTCCCCACCACTATTACCTTCCTGAGAAACCAAGGCGGCCGTACTTAGTACGCCCAAGTGCGCCGGCGTTCCAAGTTGGCTAGGAGAATAGCCACTGGACAAATTACTGTACCCCGAAAGCGACGTTCCGTACAGTTGGCCCGCGCTGCTCGTCTCGTACGAAGAACGCGGGTGGGCAAAGAGAGGGTCGGTACCAAACGCCTCGGCGTGAGGACCAATTGAGGTGGATACTGCATGGTCCAGGGGAACATCTGGGACCCCGCGTCCCACGATAAGGATGATGCTGAGGAGGCTACTTCGTCCGCTTGAACAGACATGGTGGGACGCGACCAAGGAGATGGTAAGGGCAGGGCAGCAACCCTGGGCCCCACATAGCTATGAGAGGGTTGGCTCAAGCTAGATGACAATGTCACGCTTGCTCGACGGATTGGATGCAGCTCATCCTGTGCCTCTGGGAAGAAAGGGTCCAACGGAGCGGCTTCTTGGTCCGCGGGCCAGTTAAGCTGGAGGGAACCCATGCGATGGGAAAGCATATCGACCGGCAGGCTGGTGCCACTTCCCGTGCGGTCCGGGTCAAGCGGAAGGAAACTGGTAGAGGTTGTAGATGAAATTGGAGAAGTGCCCATGGCCATGCCCGTACCAACAGGGTTAGTGGGGACCGTTGTACCGCCCCACGGACCGGACTGTTGATCGCCATACGAAGGCCACGACGGATGGGACTGGGTGGGACTCAAATTGGGTGGCGGATAGTTCCATGTGTTTCCTCGGGGCATGGAGGCCGGGATGGAAAGATAAGATGGTTGCGTACGACCCCCGTGGGAAGAGGGGACCGTTGAATCGTCTGAGCTGCTAGTCGCTCGGGACTGGATGGAAGTGTGCGCACAAGGAAGGGAAGATGCTTGGTTTTGGTTCGGGTGGGGTAGCTTGTTCGAGTTTTGGGTCTGGCTCGGAGTGGGATCCAGCTGCTGACTGGTCCTCATGCGCGGAGCCGGAGCAGCGTGCCGGGGTGCAGATCCGGCCTTGGTACCTCCGTTCGGCGAGGACCCGGACGGTGGGCTGGAGTGGACTCCCTTATTGAATCTCATATCCTCCTGCGGGGACAGATACATGTCAGTCGGCGTAGACAAGAACAGAGGTGCAACGGGCAGGGAGGCAGGACGTACGCTGACCGATTGGCCCGGATAGATGTGAGCAAGCACACTTAGGTCCAAAGCGACAGTTGCCACGTAAGAACCATTGGCAAATGACGTTGGAACCAGATCCAATCCCATCCGTGTTGGGCGCAGACGAGTCATCAGGGAGGGTGTGGGAAAAGGCACAGGCAGCCCCGGCAGAACATCCGTTGCTACGGAAGAATTTGCATGGTACCTGCGACAGCGCTTCGCGTCGACGCTCCGAGCTGATATTGGCCGCGGTCAAGCGTCGCTCGCCATTCGGACCCACGAGGGGGGGGACAGCTCCCACCCCATCTTTTCCAATTCCGCTCGAACCGTAGCGGCCAGAACGACCAGAGGACTGCATGCTTCGGCGGGAGCCTTGGGAGGCTGCAACGCCACCTGTCCACGGAGTAGTTGGTTGGCCCATTGACAGCGACGCATGCCGACGGTGATGGTCCCCATTCGCTTGGGGCCAAACGGGGGGCGCTTATGGTGGCGGCAGAGGAAGAGTGAGCCAAGGCTGTGCGATCCGACACGGGAACAGTGGGACGGCGAGAGGAAGGAGCTGGAAGGGAGGCTGTTCATTGCGGTTGTAACACTCGGATCGAGAGGAGGAGAAGTGGCTGTGGGGACACGGTGGGCAGCGGCCCGGGGCGGAGGGTTTCGCGGGAGTGCTGCGCGGAGGCGCGGAGGAGGGCGGGCAGGGGGGGGAGTGATTGGCCCGTTGGTGTGCGGCGGCAGCATTGCCGGCGTGGACGGCGAGGGTGTGGGAGGAGGAGAAAGAGAGAGGAGGAGGGGGGAAGGGGGCAGGGGCAAGGGCAGTGGGGCGATGGACTGCGATCTGATATCTAATCGGCGACCCACCCAAAAAAAGAGGGTGCTGGGAGGCATTGCGTTATGGCGGGGAGAGTGGTGCGGTGCCAGCGCTGCCCTCGGCCTGGGCGGGGCAGGGGGGCAGTGGAGGGGGCAGGCTATCTTATCTGCCTGTTACGTACGGGTGGCACGCTGAGGTAAGGAAAGCATGAGCATACCATAACCGATTATCGATTATCGAGTACCGATTATCGCCTGTCGATGATCGATTACCAGCTGCCTCGCATCATCATTACATGGCCAGGCGGGTCTGAATCGAACGCCACCGCCGAAGCAACGTTTGTCTCCCCATCCAGCCTCACATCTCAGAGACGCTTCACGCTCCTTGCGCGCTTATTCGCGGCCACATTACCCGGCCGAACAGATGCCCCACCAAGGAGAGTAGTTCGATTAGGCACACTGTATTCCCAAGATAAGTCAGGATGTTGCAATACAGTGCAACAGTGGTGCTCTGACCCACATCCGTGTCATGTCGGTCTCCTGTCTTTTTCATCCCTCCCCCTAACAAAACCGCACACATAATGATAATCAAGAGGTGTTCTCGATGAGCATGAGTTAGTCACTATGTGTCCGACGAGCCATCGATCCATCAACCCATCGATCCATTCCCCTTCACTTTTCCCTTGTAATCGGGTACACACCACCTTCCTCCGAGGTCCTACCATCCGCCCATCCAAATGTGCCCAACCCAACCCCCCTCCCTCTTTGGCTAGTGACTAGTGACTCTACACCACTCCCCTGGGTATAAGCTTGCTGCGCCCAGCTGCTCTGTTCTTTGCGGGATTTCACCAAGATACCAAAACCAAGCCGTGGGCGCAGCGCGGAAACGGCTGTACTGAAGATGACGCGCGCTGACCACTCAACGAATACCGAAGTGTACCGAATACTGACCACCGACCACAATCCGTGGTGAACGTTAGGCAAACGCCACAGTCACACCTGTCTACGAACGCACGGTTGATGGAGACAACGGAAAGGAAAAGAAGCATCTGTAGCAAGGCACTCTGATCGCGCTCACACACGTCGGGCCTCCAACCTCACACCTCAAACATCAGACCTCAAGAGCTGGCCACACATCGACCTTCCAACACTCACTCAGAGTACTCAACGTTCAACTGCATCGGAATCGCATCTGCGATGAATCGGGGAAGAAAAAAAAACAACCAGTAGCGGCAAGAAGGATGAGGTACGGGCAGGCAAGAAGACACAAAAGAGGTGAGAGGGAATGATGGATGAGGAGAAGTGGCAAGGGTGTCGGTGTCAAAATCAGGGGCGATGGTGCGCGGCCAAGCCAACCGCCAAGAGCAGGCTAGTCAAGCAGCGCACCACCGTGGTATGATCTGTAGATCAGGATCGGAATCGAAATCGAGGTCGAAACCGAAGAAAAGGCAAGGGAGCGTGAAGGCAACTCAAACGGCTCCCATGGGGTACAACCTGTCGTTGCTAAGCAATCAAGAACAAAAACGACATAAAAGGAAAAGCGTCACCCGACCACCTGCGTGTGGGGGGGGGGGGTCTTGCATGGTCGGTGCCCCTTATGTGCGGTCAAGTGTCCAACCGACTTGCTTAGAGCAGCGCGGCACCGCCAGACCAGCGATGGCAGCCATCGCAGCCGAGACGGGGAGCGAACGCGACCCAGACGAGAGGAGGACTGGGACGAGCTGCCGGCCGACGAGCCGGCGGTGGGCTTGCTGGACGAGCTCGAGGCGGCGCCGACGAAGAAGCGCCGCTGCTCTTGGCCTCCGAGCTGGAGGATCCCTTGGAAGCCGAGCTGGAAGCCGCAGCACTGCTCGAAGAGGCATGTTCACTCGACGAGGCGTGGCTGCTCGACGAGGGCTGCTGCTCGACGAGGGGCTGCTGCTCGACGAGGCGCTGGGGCTCGAAGAGGCACCGCCGCTCGACGAGGGGCTGGGAGCAGCACCGCCGCTCGACGAGGCGCCCGAGCCGCTACCAGCGCTGTTTGAGACGGTCCGAATGAGTCAGAGAAAATAGACCGGGAGGAAACAAGGCAATAAGGCAACCATGGGAGGAAATCAACGTACCACGAAGGGTTGCTGGCGACCTTGGGCGTAGCACCAGACTGGGCCGTGGCACCGGTCGAGTCGGTGAGCTGGAACTCGAGCTGCTGGTTGACCTCGGAGCTCTTGACTTGGTACGTGTACGAAGTGCCCGACAGGTTGGTAACCGTGTCGATGACGGGCCAGGGCTACCGCGTAGGTGTGGACGACCAGCGAGTAGGGGCCCTGACCACCGGACCAGGTCACCTGGAGGGGCACGCACTGCACAAGACCAGTTTCGTTAGTCTCGGTACGCAAGAGCAAGCGCAAACGCAAACGCAACGCAAACGCAAGCGAAGTGAGCGGGTGGGCTACGGGAGGTGCATACCGCGATGATACTGGTGGTGGCGTGTTGACGGTGAAGGGCGTCTGGGCGACAGCGGCGCCAGCGGCGGCGAGGAGAGCGACGAGGGCAAGAGCTGCATGGTGGCTAGATGAGTTGGTTGGGTTGGGTGGGTCACAACAAGAGATCAGACAACGATCGTGACGTTGGTGGGGAGATGAGAGAACCAGACGATGGCAGGAGGCAGAAGAGGAAAAGAACGATGCGGGCGGCGGGAGCGCGCTTTATATGGACGGCGTGGAGCGGCGGGGGCATGCGTGCGCCAAGGGCACCAGGGGTGTGGGGCGGCGTCGCGACGGCCCAGACGGTGAGCTTGAGCGTGCGCGGGAAGCATGAAGTTTGGCGTGTGACGCGTGAGCGTGAGGGCTGCTGGTGCGCGTGAGCAGCAAGGATGCGTAGAAGTAGCGCGTACTGCCGGGTGAGTGCGTTGCGCAGTGACTCCATGCGGCGTGAGCGGTGGGTGAAGGGTGAAGGGTGAACGTGCTGCTGATCGTCGGGCTGGGGCGGCCAGGCGGGTGCCGGTGCGAATGGGCGCAGACGCGGACACTGGCTGGGTGCGCGCGGCGGGGGACAAAGGATTGGCGAGCGAGCTGGGGACGACGCCCGTGTGGGTGGCTGGCTGCGCACGCGGGGGTAGCAGCGGCTCTCCTCCGCACTCGTACGCAGTACGCAACGTTCAACGTTCGACGTTCACGTACTCAGCCAGCAAGTTTGCGCTTCCGCGGCGGCAACAACCCACTGTCGCCTGCGCCTGCGTGCACTGCCCCTCCGCCCCGCGGACAGCCCAGAAAGGCAAGCGCACCAACGACGCATGACCGTGCAGATGGGGCCGATGACTAGATCGATGATCGATGACTACGATGATTAACGATTAATGATTGCGGCCTACTCGCTGCTCGCAAATCTGTTCGCTGTTCCAAGCGCAGCTGCGCGCAGCGTTGGCGTTCCGATCAGTATGACGTCGGTACGCCCACAATCTCGCACCTCTCCCACGGCACCACACCGACAGACCAACAAGCCATATGCCTCCCTGTTTCGCTTCTCGCTCGCTGCGATGATAATCATCTTCTTTTGGGGCTGGGGGGCGCGTGAACGTTGAACGCGTGAGCGCTCAGGCTGAGCAGCGCGCGCTGAGGCGCTAGCCCTAGCCCTGATTAACCTGATTATCGATCGATTAGGGACGGACGTTGCTCTGCCCCCCTTCTGTCCCTTGGAGCTACGCACACAGCCATAGTGGGAACAGCGCCCGTCTCCTCGGCCTCATGCACTCATGCCTCACCCCAAAGGTTAGGTGCGCGCTGCGCAAGGATGCCGACAGCGTGATGACGATGACTCGATGACGATGACGATCCGAACCCGATTTGCCACTCGCAGCACCAGACCGCCCACCCAGCCGCCAGGGCCCCTTTCGACGTTCGACGGCATTGCCCAACCGCGTAGCCGATCGACATTTTGTCTCCTGCCAGCGAGTGCGAGCGCAGGCGCGTGCACAGACGATCGACTGATCCAACGGGGTCCGAGAGGCTGTTGAAGTTCAACGTCCAACGTTCAACGTTAATCTTGCCCAAGGCGGGTGCCCGTCAGGTGGGGCGAGATGGATGATGCATGATGGATGATGGATGGCATGGGACTTCTAAGAATCGGCGACCACCGACCGACAGCGACGGAACGGCGCAGCGGCAGGCGCAGCTTGTTCTTGGGAACAGGGAGTCGATCTCTTGCGGCCACCTGAGCTATATATATACAGGCGAACGCAGTATCCACTTTCCGGAAAACAGCTTGAGTTGAACGTATGGGACGCTTCATCAGCCTCCGGACAGGCGAGCGGCAGTAACTAGTAATCGAGTAATCGATAATCGATTCTCTGGGGAATGGCTGATGCGCGATGGGATGCAGGGGGCACATGACAATGGCAGGATTGCCGTCTAGTGCGCGCCCCAACTACGTCATGGACTCATGGACTCATGGACCGTGGCGACTCTATTCGTCCACCCTTTTGTTCCGCCCATTGGAAGGGCTACTACTACACAGTGTTCGGCCGGGCGGTGTGTGCCCAGCACCTCTACTGCCCGTGGTGGCTGGCTGCTGGTGGCGAGAGTAGCAACCAATGCAGCCGGCGGTGGGAGGGCGTCGGACGTGGATGAGCCAGAGTGGCAAGCATCGACGAAGAGGGAGAGAGGGTTCGAGCGAAGACGTAAGCGCGACACTTGCGATTACCTAAGATGGCTGTCGAAGGCCCAAGCATTGCATCATCGACATGGACCAATCGAGGGCAGATGGCAGATGTCCCATCTCCCATCGCTCATCCCTAGGTCCCTCATCTCGTCTGTCGGCGTTTGGTTGTCCGGGCCGAGTTGGTGCCGGCGTGCAGCAGACACGAGATCGAGATGCTGAGATCTGATCGATCTGATGCAGATGCAATATGCAGGCAACCAACAACCAGTGCGTACTGAGTGAGGCTAGCCGCCAGCCTGAAGCTTTCAACGTTGAACGTTCAACACGTTCAACGTTGGGTACCAGCCCGCACGGGCCCAGTGTGGCATGCGACCGCCCCCTGTGAATGCGCCGCCAACCAACGCGCTCGGGCCGACACGTAGCCGGGCCCGGGGGGGTGGGCACGGCTCCTGTGTCGGCCTGGCCCGGCACCAGGCCGGCACGCAGCGGGGGGGTTGGGTTTGGCAACCCTGTCCGTGCTGCCCGGCGGGGGGCGTGCGGGCCTGCGCTGGCCTGCGCTGGCGGGCACTGGCTGGCACTCGCGCTCCCCGGCTGGCTTGGCCCCGGCCGCACCGGGAAGAACGCAACAAAGCACGCGGGGCCAGCATCAGCAGCCAGTGGGTCTGCTCCACCATCTGCCCCTCTTCCTCCTCCTCCTCCTCCTCCTCCTCCTCTTCTCCCCCACACCAGCATGTTTGCCACCCCCGCTGCCCGTGCGATCCGCATCTTTGTGCCGGTCAAGCGCGCGCTCGACTACACGGTCAAGGTGCGCGTTGCCTCGGACGGCAAGTCGGGACGAACGACAAGCAGTCCATGAACCCGTTTGACGAGATTGCCGTGGAGGAGGCGGTGCGGTTGAAGGAGCAGTTGAAAGACGGTGTGTCGGGGATTACCCTCGTCTCGGCTGGGCCGGCTAAGACGGTGGATGTGTTGCGCAAGGGCTTGGCCATGGGCGCAGACGATGCGATCCACGTCAAGTTGGACGAGAAGCAAGTGCTGGAACCGTTGGCGGTGAGCAAGGTCTTGGCTGCCCTCGTCAAGGCCGGAGCGACCGCTAAGGGTGACCCGAAAGAAGTCGGTTTGGTCATTGCGGGCAACAAGCGATTGACGATGATGCGTCCCAAACGGGCCAGATGTTGGCTGCCCACCTCGGCTGGCCCCAGGTCACATTTGCTTCCAAGGTCGAGCTCTTGGGCACACCCGACGTCGGCCAAGAAGTCCAAGTCACGCGCGAAATTGATGGTGGCTTGGGCGTCGTCAAGACCACCTTCCCCTTTGTCTTGACCACCGACCTGCGGCTGAACGGTACGTGCCGGCGCACCCCCCCCCCTAGCCATGCCTGGTTTACCTTTCCGGGTTTGCTACGAGGTACTGACTCCCTAACGCCCCCCCCACCCACCTTCTCTCTTTCCTCCTTTGTTTTTGCTCGTCTTCCTTACCTTCCCGCACCACAGAACCTCGCTTTGCCTCGCTGCCCAACATTATGAAGGCCAAGAAGAAGCCGACCAAGACGGTGACGCTCAAGGAGCTGGGGCTCGAGGACGCGGCCAAGCCGCACCTCGAGACGCTCAAGGTGGCGCCTCCCCCCGCACGCCAGGGTGGCGGTAAGGTACGTGCTTGTTTCTTATTTCTCCCTTCTTGCTCCTTTCCCCCCCTTTTCCTTTCCTTTTGGGGGGTTTTCTCTACTCATTGGGGTTCTGACACGTCTTGCCCCGCCAGGTGGAGAATGTGGACGAGCTGATTGCCAAGCTCAAGGAGCTGGGCCGGATCTAAGTTGGACCTACTGCCTGCCTCGGCAAGCCATCCAACCCACACTGCGCATACTAAGTACAACCAACCCCCCCTCCTCTTTTGCATCTGCTCTATGCCACAACGTCCTTCTGCCCCCCTACCCCACCTAGCCCAGCCGGGGCGGTGCTAGAGTAAGAACAAGTCCAAAGAGACACATTGCCGGTTCTTTACCCGCGGCTGCACGATAGTCGCGCTCGGCTCGGGCAGGGCATCCGCTGGGCGCATTCAATAGTCACTAGTCACTAGTCATCGTCTATAGTCCTATGGAGACCTAAACTTTCGCCACACTGGAGAGTAGGAGGAGCGGGCTTGGCGCTTAGCGCTAAGTCCCAGCTCACCACATGTCAGTGACGAGTCCGTCCCCTGTCAGATTTCCCACCTCCCCTCTCCCATCTCAGATAGGAGGTAGGAGAAGGCGTGCGTGCGGCGTACCAGCCCCGGAGCCCCGGAGTGGGCGTTTTTTTCACGTCGGAACCCAACGCTCGAGACAAACCAAAACGTGCTTGCTGAGGCGTTCCGCGGTACGCGGTACGGGTACGTCGTTGGACGAGCGACGAGCACGGCACTGCAATTGGTCTTGGTCCGTCGACACTCCACATACGACAACCAGCAACCCACAATCGACCATCGACTATCGACTATCGACTATCGACTATCGACTATCGACTATCGACTGTCGGAAATCGACAATTGACTATCGACAATCCACAACGGGCAGTAAGTCAAGAGCCTCCGATTAAGCACGCACGGTTCGCGTGCCAGACCCGCGAGTTGATGGTTCCTACCCCTCCCCCTCCCCCAGAGGTGTGGCCAATGCCTTAGGGAAAGACAGCTAAGAGTCTGTCGGGCTCGGTCGATTTCGTTTGAGTTCCCTACGGGTTCCCTGCAATCGGCGTGTGGGGCAGGACCGAACCTGTATCCATTCTTTCTACTGTCCTGAGGCGCGGAGCCTGGGGCCTGCCTTGCGGACTTCCGCACCGGGCGGCACGCAACAACAGGCTACAGGCAGGAGGCAAGAGGCAAGAAGAAAGAGGCAAGAGGCAAGAGGCAAGAAGGAAAGAGGCAAGAAGGAAAGAGGCAAGAAGGCAAGTGGCAATAAGTGGGGCGTGCGGACGGAGGTGGGAAATGGTGTACCGGTACCAGTACCAGTACTGGGGCAATGTGTCCGTATAGTTTTCTCCAACCAAGTGAAAGGAACGTACGTGAAGTAAAGTCTTCACGGGGGGGGAGGAAAGGTAAGGGGCAAGGAGCGAGGGGCAAGGAGCGAAGGGCAAGGAGCAAAGGTTAGGGGCAAGGAGCAAGAGGCAAGAGGCAAGACAAAGAGAAGAGAAGCGAAAAGAGGAGAAGCGAGGCATGCAGGACAGACAGATGTGACTGTTGTCTTGTCCGGGTTACGGGGTTGCCATCGCGGTGCAGCGAGTGCTGTGATGGATCAAAGAGCGAGGGGGGGACACCTGAAAATGAACGACAGAGGCGTGACGTGTGCCGGAAGAAGAGGGGGGGGGGGGGTAGGGGGGAGAACCGAGAACCTATTAGACCCGCGAACCGAGAATCGCGAAGCGGGAACCTAGACCCCCGAAGCGGGAACCGAGAATCGCGAAGCGGGAACCGAGAATCGCGAAGCGGGAACCGAGAATCGCGAAGCGGGAACCTAGACCCGAGACCCGAGGACCGAGAACCAAGGTCCGATCGAGGGGTGGGTGGGGGGTGCGATTTGAACCCCTCAGCGCGGTGGGTTGGACGTCCGTCTGCCGAGCTTATACAGAAGCTCTCTACGCTCGGGTGGGCGGGACGAACCGACGCGGACTGCCTGCTTGTACGGGCTGGCTCAAGTTAAGCTTCAAGGTGGAAGAGGGAAGAGATGGGGGCCGAAGTAGATGGGTGTGGGGGGAGGGGGGTTCCGTGGGTGTACCAAGCAAAGTAAATCAAACCAAAGCAGAATTTAAGAGACGAGTAGAATGAACGACACGAACGTATCACAACCCAGCAAGCATCGGCTCAATGTGGATCGTCCTAGCTAGCTAAATTCCCAAGGTTGGACGTTCAGATTAGAGGTGAAAGGGAGAGGTGGAGGTGAAAGGTAAGATCTGAGAGGCGAGGCGAGAGGTAATATTTGAGAGGGGAAGCAGCACGGCAAGCGAGCGGGAGAGAGGCCAAGAGAAGGAGAAGGATCCATGCAATCAGCAAGCTAGGGCGAAGTGTAGGAGGGGTTCAGTTCTACTGAACGGGGAAAAGGGGAAAAGGACTAGGGGGCTGAAAACTCAAACCACAACCACAAAACCACAACCACAAGCACCACCGCAACCAACAACCAACAAGCACAGCCAACAAGCACAAGCACAACCACAGGCCAAGATCCATGACGTGACATATGGCATGGCCTATACCAAGCACTGGCACAAGAGCAAGAACAAGGACCAAGATGAAGATGAAGACCAAGGTAAAGGTCAAGACCAAGACCAAGACCACGGTCAAGATCAAGACCAAGACCCAAAACAAGAACTAAAGCGAGGTAGGATCAAACGAGGGGAAAGATAGGTAGGTACGCAGAAGCAACAAGCCAGCCAGCAACCGGCCCGCAAGCAAGCCAGCAGGTCGAAAGGAGCAAGGAGCAAGGAGTAAGGAGTAAGGAGTAAGGAGCAAGGAGCGGAGGGAAGAAATGTGTGGTTGTGAGCAAGGTAACGTCTTTCACGTTCACTTTCACGTTCACTTTGACTTTGACTTTGACGTTCACCGCACCTAAAGCACGGGCCAGGACAACCGCGGCGAGAGCCAGGGCGACCGAAGGCTTGGAAGCCCAGGGGAGAGTGATAGAACCGGGGTTGCCCGAGGGGGCAGCACCATTGGACCATTGCCACCCGTGATCGGCGGTTCCTTCAACGTCTTTCCGCCCGAGGTGATGAATTCCGGCACGCCAATCGGGGGCGAGTACGCCGCAGAAGGTTCCGAGTTATCTTCCACCCCGTCCCAGCAGAACAAGTCGAGACATTGAGTGCACTTGTCCGGGATGGGCGTGTGGGACCGTTCAAACGAACGGGTGAGCATGCCACATGCCAAACACGTAGGCCAATTGATCGCTCCGGACGTAGCATTGCCCATGGTAGCCACGTTGAACGCATTGTCCAGCACCGTTGGCTTTCGTTCGTGTCATAGTCCATCTTGTACGTCGACGTGTTGCCAAAGCCCGTGTAGGGGTAGGTAGGCAAGTACGCAACAATCGGCGACGGTTTGTCCGTTGAACGACGTGTTTTGGTTCGTGATCCGCGATCCGGGACAGCCAAAGAACGTGGGACGCGTGTTAAGCCCACGGTTGACAAAGGTCTCCATGGGAGGAATGTAGGGGAACGCATAGTCGCTAAAGTCGTTGGACGAGTTGAACCGTTGCCCCGTGGTCCAGAGACTGGTTCCGTTCGGCCAGGAACTCACGTCGGCCGACGCGTCCTCGGCAATGATAAAGTCCAACTTGCGTCCCGGGTTGAGCAACGGCCAGATCGGCACGTTTTGGCCATCCTCACACCGTCGACGTGGGTCACGTTGTTGCTCGAAGCAATTTCCGACACGGTCGGGTTCAACCCACCAAACGCATTGGGAATGATGGAAATGTCATTACCGTCATCGCCAATGTCTTTCAGCACCTCTTCAATCGCCTTCTTGATCAGTCCCCCGCCCTTGCTCTCGGTCAACTCAATCAAGGCACCATTGAACAACGTGCTCGACGTGCCCATCGTCCATGCCGCATTCGTCCACCCCGTCACACACTGCGACGAGTTGGTCGGCTGACCATTCCAACTCGGTCCCGGCCAAGTCAATGTCCACAAACGCATTGATCTTGGTTCCCAGGTACCGTATTCGTACGGTGTGAATTCCCAGATAGCGATTCGGCCTGGATGATCTGTTCGCCCGGTTCTGTATACGCCACAGCACCGTCAGTCAGTTATGTCCTTTCTCTGCACACACAATCTGCTGCTCGCAGTTCTCCAACGAGGGAGAAGGAAAAAAGAGAAAAAAAAAGAAGAAGCACGTACCCCGTTCGTCGGCAACACATGATTGGGTACGGGGTAGGCAAAGGTTTGGAAGGATACGTTGCGCACGTCGCTCCAGGTGGTAGCCACACCGTAGTTGGGGTACATGGTATTGTTGATCAAGTGGTGGGCCAAGGCACGAGCCCAATAGTCCGTGATGCCAGTCCATTTGCCATTCCCGACAAAGTTCTTCTATCGTGCACATCGCTGATCAGGCCGGAATAGAAGCTGACCTTATTGTCCGAGGAGGATGAGGTTGCTCTCCAAGTCCCACACCTCATCGTGAAGTTGTTGGAGTAGGGTAATTGTTGATGGCGACCGAGCCGGGAGCCAGCTACCGCCACTCAAGCCGGCTAGGTAGTCAGCCAACTGCAGCAGACCTCCAGTACCAATCGCATTGGCCGTCTCGTTGCGGCCGTCAAAGCCATTAAACACACCAGCGCCATTGAGCATCGACGGTACCCGCCGCCAGAAGAGGCAATGCCGATGCGCGGCACACGACTCAGGTCCGACGTGTAGTTGTCAAACCCACGGGCACGACCGAGTCGAGACGACCTGGGCCTGCTTGAGCCAGGTGGTCCAGTCGGCGTGACGGGCAGAGCGGGTGGTTCGGATGTAGGTGGCCTCGGCCGGGTTGAGGGCAAGCCAGTGCGTTGCGCACATAGCCCCAATGTAGTTGGCACCGTGGTGTGTGATCTGGGGCAGGTGATGTAGGTGGGTGCGTAGGTGCCGGTGGGGTCGGAGCGCTTGCCGAGCATGACCTCAGAGGCCAACAATGGCGCGGGCAACTTGCTCGACGGTGGCTGCCTCGAGGTGGGAGCGCTCCGAGGGAGAGGGCGGGAAGGCGGCGGCGTGGGCGCAGGGCGCCGTGGCCACAGCGGCGAGGAGGGCGCTGGCGAGCACCGTGGTCTTCATGGCGGCACAGGAGGCGGGAGGTGGTGGGGGGGACGCAGGAAGCGTGCGACGCAGCAACGTGCGAATGCTCCAAAAACGCACAGAAGCGGCTGGCAGCGGGCGGGGCGCAGGCAGTGGGGCGCAGCGCCTGGATGCTGAACTAAACATTGGAGATTGGCGGGGGCGGTGGCTGCGACGAGTGACTGGTGACTAGACTAGTGACTGGTGACTAGCACACGGGCCTGCTGCGTGCTGCGGCACGGAGGACAGTGGGGTGATGCCGGTGACTGCGGATGCTGATGCACGGAGGCAGGATCGCCGATGTGCATGATGCATGTGATGCATGATGCATGCGAGCAGTGAGGGGGAGGGAGGGTTAGGGCAAAACGCCAACCACCGACCAGCCGCCTCCGCGGGAGCGCAGGCGCGCACCGCGCATGCTGCGGCTACTGCGGCGGGGGGCAGCCAGGTTCCGGGCCGCAGGCGACTCAGCGGGGGCCATGGCAGCGCGCAGTCGGACCGGCTTGGCGCCATGGGTGCATGGGCTGGGTGCGAGCTGCTGCGCACTCAGTTGAGTACTCAGGCTGAGTGCGTAGGGTACACCGAACACTGGGGTGAGAAAGTTTTCGACCGCCGAACAGCCAGCCAGTCGGCGTGCGATGGCTGCATGCCTCACCGGCATGTCGGCCGGAAGGCTTAGTGCTAGTGACGCTGACGTCAGTGCTCGTGCGACGGGGCATGCGGCCTGTGAGCATGTAATGCACCCATGTGCTTGTGCAGGGCAGCCGCCCCTGCCTCGCGTCGGCTTCTGCCTTGCCGGGGGCTGTGCGGCCCCAGAACTGCCGCTGAGCCTCAGCAGGCTCATGCGCTCACCAGCCCTCCGCGCGGGCGGAAGTCAGTTGCGAAGTACGCCCCGCGACTCCTTCCCCAGCTGGGCTCCACCATCAGCTCCTTCAGTCGGTCAGCATCTCTCGGGCTCCCATCTCTCCCTGGCCATGTTCTCTCTCATCGTCCATCCTCACCAGTCATCTGCTGTACAAGCGCTTCCCCGCGTCCTGGGATCAAACGGCTGGTCAGCAAAGTTATCTACCATCTCACAACCCCACACATAACAAAACAGCGTCCGCCCCGCCGCCAAACCTACCCAGTATACTTATAGGAACCAGGTTCCGGCGCGGTTGGGCGGGGCACCGGGCAAGGCGGAACGGAGCGGAAGAGAGGATGGGCAGTAGGAAAGGGCATCCAGCCAGAGAAGAAGAAAGGTAGCCGGTGGGCGTTGGACCTGGGCCGTGGAACGACGAGGGAGACCATGCCCCTCTTATTGTGTAGCAGGGCAGGTGAAGAGCCGTGTGACGCGTGTGACATGTGACACGAGAGAGTTGTGGCACTGGTGTGGCGCCTGGCGAAGTGCGACGCTCGAGAACCGAGTAGGTCACATGCATGTCACAGGCATCACATGTCGCATGTCGCATGTCACGCATGTCACGTGGCACGAACTGCGTTGATCGACACGTGATGTGTGATGCTGCGCAGCCACCCATTCTGAGATCCGAGCTGACCAACGTTCCAACGCACACAGTACTCACTAACGCGCCCTTTTGTACATCGCCCATCCAGCCTCGAGTTTCGAGCTTCCAGCTTCGTCCCTCTGCGATTCCCGTCCCTTCGCCTCGGATGGCACGTTGACTACCCCCCCTGGGATGGTGCATTGCGCCCCCCTTATAGGCCTTGCTCTTGCCGCATCTCCCCTCCAAAACCTCAACGCCCACGACGGTGCAACATGTGACCGTCGGGCTGCAGAGCATGCTGGCTGTGATGAGTCCTCAACTCGTACTCAGTGTGGCTCTAGCGTTGGTCCCAGTGTGGGGCGCACTGGCTTAGAGCCTAAGGTTCAACCACAGGCTCACACAGGCGACGGCGGCGCCTGGCATCATTATATCGACAGGGAGAAACCTCCATCATCCATCGAATGCATATCCATCCCTCCGTCTTAGCCCGGCAGGACTAGTGCGTTACCAGTGCGTTGCGCTGTGCCTTGGCGCTGTGTCTGCTCTAGGGCGTAGACTACGCCGATGCGTCGCCCCACCTGGGCTCCGCAGCGCTCACACACCTCTGGCATGCCGGCATGCTGCATGCTACCGAGCTGCTGAGCGCATGCAGCATGCGCTGCCGCTCGCCTCCAGCCGGCGCCACACCGCACCCCGTCATCCTTCCCATCACCTATCACACCGCCACGACTCTCGCACCCTGGCCCTATGATACCCACTACGCAAGTGCCTAGTCACTAGTGACTAGTGGCTCCCTCAGCACTAACTCCACCCTCCCTCGGCCATATATCTTTGGCCAGTGTGGGGAGTGCAGCAGGCTCGCTCAGCGCTTCTGTCCCCCTCCATTGGCGCTCCCCTTTGCTGTACCACCACCTTTTTCTGTCCAGCCTTGTCTCTCATCCGAGAGCCTTTTCTCTTCCCTTGCGGCCCATCTGTTTTTGTCTCCCTGGTTTGGAGCGGTACTGGAACGGGTACCGCTTAACGCTTACTGGTTAACGTTTAGTCCCCCGCACACCCCGCCGCACCCCTCACCTCTTCTCGCCCCCCCCCCCGCAAGCAGACCCATCATGTCGTACGTCTTGTGCCCTTCTTGTCTATCTGCCTATCATAGGCATGCACTGACTCTCTCTCTCGATTCTCCCGGCCTATTATCCCCATGGGCACCGACGCACTGTTTTTTTTTGCTTCCGTTCCGTTCCTGTTTCCGTTCCCGGACGCGTTTCCGGCTCCTGTTGGTTTTCTTGCCCAGGTCGCAACCACCAATGAAGATCTGCCCGCACTGCCGGCTGCGCGTTTCGCCCTCTGGTCCGAATGCAAGTTCTGCGTGCATTCTTCCTCGGCGGCCGTACGGACCGAACGGTCCAGTGGCCGATGAGCCTCTCAAGAATTGGCACCACACTGCTCCGTCTTCTTTCTTCTCTTTCTCCTTCTTTTCCCGTTTCCCATCTCCCTTCATGACCGTCCCCAGTCCATGCCCTTATGAGCGCGTGGCAGCGGGGTGAGGTCTGCACTCTGCACTCTGCCTTTTCCAGGGAGACTGCGATGCGAAGAGAGAGAGTGCCTCCTCGATTTTCTCTCTCTCTCTCCAGCCCATCCTCACTGGGCACTTGGGTACTGATTTTTGCATGGCAAACGCCGGGTAACACTGTATCATCCTCTTCTTGCCTGGATGCTATTTGCTTTTTGCTTTTTGCTTTTTTGCCATTTGCTATTTGCTTTTGCTTTTGCTGTTGTCTTTGCCCATTTCTCGACCTCGTCGCTCAGTCTCCGTTCTTCTCTCTCTCTCCCCTTCCTACATCCACAAAATAGAACACACGCACCGTCTTGCCGGCCAAGACGTGCAGTCTGTCCCCTCCCCCCCTCTAAACCCCTAACCCCACACATACCTGCCCCTGTCCCTGTCCCTGTCTCTGTCCCTGTCCCTGTCATTCACCTTCCTGTCCCCGCTCCTCCCTGTTGCCGGGCGTATACACTACTTTTAATCCTCGGCAGCCCCCCAACGGCCCCCCAGTACCTCAGTACCATCACCCTTACCACTACCATTTTACCGTTAATACACTGGCAGTCCCCACTGTCAGATTGACCACGGTGTGGTGGGAACATGCGAGGCAGATGCATCATCGAGATGATCACCTCAGGCCTCAGGCCTCACTGCGATCATCATGCGTGATCCTCACCTCTGTGCCAAAACATTAACCCATTGATCAAAGAGAGGCTCGCGCGACCGATGGCGGTCGCGATGGTCGAAGCAGATGGTACTGTAAGTGAAATGCTAGAGAGAGGCGCCGGGGCTAGCTTCAAACTAGTCAATGTTCGTACGTATTCTATTGATTGGCACAACCATGCTCTCGAGAGGATATATATACTCGAGAATGACGGAACTGATGGTGCTGGACTAGTACTGGGCCGAGCTACTAGTAGGTGGATGCGAGACGCTGCGCTAGGCGCTAGGAGCTAGTACCCCCCGTAGGCCTAACCTTAGGTTTTATGGGTGGGCGCCTTACCCCTGCTGCGCCCTGCTGCGCCACTGCCTGTGTGGGTGTGCGTCTGCCCCGCTTTTCCCCCTGGGGGCGCTGGCGGAACAGAAGCGGGGTTAAACGTTACCTGATAACTAACACGCGTAGGTACTGTTCCTACCTCGATTGGGTGCATTTGAAAGTTGATGCCCGACTTGAACCAGGGCTGCCCGTGGTGATGTGGTTGGGTTGGCCACGTTGCACGTAACAAACGGGGAAGCTGACGCGCTGACGATCAGTTGAATAGAATGGGCGCTCCCCTCGAGCCCAGAGCTACCAGAACATTCGCAGCGCCAGGGGACATCACAGCCATCCGCAACAATTAAAGGCGCACAGGGGCCGCTCCGGCTGAGCGTGGTACTTGTCACTAATAGTCCCTAGTACCTTGTCGCCGCAGCCGCCGTGGGCGCAGCAGCCCTCCGCCCTCGGCCTGGCGCTGTGTGGGGGCCGAGGGGCCAGTAACTAATAACTATAGTAACTAGTACTGCCGTGACGCGTAACGTGCGGTAAGGCCAGGAGGGGGAGTGGGCGCGGGGGTCGTGTCCTGTCTATCTATAGGCGGTGGCGGTGTCGCTGGTGGGGGTACTGAGCCGCTCAGGCTGAGCGTTGAGGCTCAGCAGCGCAAACAAGGGCCCATCCAGGCGCTGGCCCCAAGCCGAGGGGAAGGAAAAGCGGCACAGTACCGACGGCTAGCGATTACCCCTCTCCCCTCCCACCGTTGCTCACATTGACCTTGTGTTGCCCCCTTTCTTGGAGACGCAGCACCCCGTTCTGTCTTGGCTTTCCACCACGCTCAATGATCTTTTTCCCCCAGACCAAGCCGCTGCTGTGTGAGGAGCAGCCCCCGTTCCTCCTCACTGCCACCTTCCGCACCGAGGGGGACAATCACGCCACTTACGGAGCGTCTGCACCGCTTCCAGCAGCTCGGAGGCGGAGTGAGCTATGCGGTGAACAAGGACCCCTCTCACCCGACACGCCTCCATCACCAGCTCGCCATCCAAGATGACTTTGCCCCCTCGCATCCTTCACCTCCCGCGGCGGGGCCCGACCAAACCAAAACCAAGAGCAGGACCCCACTGCGTCTACTGCTGCCTCTACATCTACCCCTGGTGACGCCCCACCAACACGGCATGGTCTGCTGTACGACCTAGCCCATGCCGTGTATCACTTTGCTCTTGGTGGCGTGGCAGGATCGGTCGGTGCGACGCTGGTCTATCCCATTGACCTGGTCAAGACGCGGATGCAAAACCAGCGTGCTCCCGTGGGCGAGGCGGCAATGTACAAAAACTCGTTGGACTGTGTTGGTAAAGTGTTTCGTAACGAGGGCTTTCTCGGGTTTTACTCGGGACTGGGCCCACAACTCATTGGTGTCGCACCGGAAAAGGCTATCAAGTTGACGGTCAACGATCTGATTCGGTCCAAGACCACGGACCCTCACACCGGAGAGATTGCGCTCAAGTGGGAGTTGGTCGCTGGTGGTTCGGCGGGAGGGTGCCAAGTCATCTTTACCAATCCGTTAGGTACGTCTTCTATACATTTTTTCTTCTTTGTTTTGTACACATCCCCATTCCGATTCCGATTTTGATTTGATTTCTCTCCTATTCCACGCGCCAGCTTTCTCCTCTGTATCATCCGTGTCATCCCCCTTTGAGAAACAGGAAGTCAGCTAACCTGTATGACCTTCAGAGATTGTCAAGATCCGTCTTCAAGTTCAGGGAGAGCTGGCCAAGGTGGAAGGGGTCAAGAAGCTGGGTGCCGGGCAGATTGTGAAAGACTTGGGTCTTCGTGGGCTGTACAAAGGTGCTGGAGCGTGTCTGCTGCGGGACATTCCATTTAGTGCGATCTACTTCCCTGCCTATGCGCATCTGAAAAAGGATACGTTTCACGAGGGAAAGAATGGCAAGAAACTATCGTTTGGGGAAATGTTGGCGGCCGCATCGATCAGTGGTATGCCCGCCGCCTTTTTCACCACGCCAGCCGACGTGATCAAAACGCGGTTGCAAGTCGAAGCCCGTAAGGGCCAAGCTACGTACAAGGGCATCACCGACTGCTTTGGCAAAATTTTGGTCCAAGAAGGTCCCAAAGCGTTCTTCAAGGGCTCCCTCGCTCGTGTCCTACGCTCCTCACCCCAATTCGGCGCAACCCTCGTGTCGTTTGAATACTTACAAGAGTACCTCCCTTTCCCCTGGGCCGGACCCAAACCAAGCCAACCCGCTTTGCCTGATACGCTCCGGGTGGGCGAAGACCCAGCCCGCGCTCCTGCCCGCCAAGGCCTCGGGATCCTCTCGGAGATTCATACACTTTTAAGCAAGTAAACGTGTCCCGCTCGTTTCCTTACCAAACAAAAGGACTCTGCTTCCCCCCCCCCCCCTCTCTCTCTCTCGGCCGCCTGCAGTCGGAGCTTGGCCGCGTTGGCTCAGTTGGCTCATGGCCCTCTCGCGCCAACCGCCCGATAGATCATCGTCTCCTCGTCTTTTCACCCTTTTTTTTCTCTTTTCTTTTCTTTTCTTTTCTTCTTCCGATCCTGCCTCCCGTTTACCCGGGGACTGTGGACGACTCTGATTTCTTCTTCTTCTCGTCTTGCTCCGCTGCTGCATTTGTTTTTTTTTGCCCTCTAGTGATTTACGCCACGACCTCTTCTCTTCCCCTGGCCTAGCGACCCACCTGCTGGTTCTCCCATGTGCCCCGTATGGCCGTGACCTTGGCCAGGGGAACGAGCACGCCCCCCAGTAGCGTTCTTCCTCCTGCCCGCTCGTTTTTGGCGGGGAAATGTTACTACTCTCACGTGAAACGTTGCATGCGCCAAGTTGGACGGTGGATGTTGTATGGAAGTAGCAAGGTGGAAGGTAGAAGGTGGAAGGTAGAAGGTGGAAGCGTAGTGCACGGCCCAGACGGTAGCGGTAGCGGTAGCGGCAGATCTCATCCATCCCGCTCTGCCCCCACGTCCGTCCAATCGGATCGAGGCGACGGAAAGGGGGCAATATTATAGTGCGGGGAAAAGAGGAGAGGTAACAGGAGATGGAGATGGGGAGAAGGATGAGGATCATATTTATCTAGTGAAAGAGAGCGAGGTATATATGCCTCGGAGAAGAAGAGAACATGCGAGCTAAATCACATGGAGGGAAAGAGGGAGCACAATCCAAAGGGGGAAAACAGGGTCTAGAACAAATCAAGGGGGCCAGACAACTTGGTGACAAAACGTGATCAAACGAGTCTGATCCCGACAGGAGTCGCCAGGCCGGGAGGAGCTTTGGAGGGTATCAGAAGGACATAAAGAACGAAAGAATCAAGAACGAAAGGAAGAATCCCCTTGGCGAGATTGGCGGCAAGAGACCAGAGAGGGAGCAAACGGTGGAGATGATAGTACTGTGACATGGTTTGCATCATAACGGTACCTGGGACAGAGTGGCGCACCCCGTCGCCTGGGCGCATCTCTTCGCTTTTGCGCGGGCGGTTGGGCAGGAGGGTGGACAAGGCTGGGGGCAAGGGTTCGAATGGTAGACCATCAACTCATGCCCCCGTTCCTATCTTCAAGCTTCATGCTTCCTGTTTCATTTCCTTCCTTACTCACTAATTGCGCCCACACCCATCTGTTGGAAGTTAAAGTAGTGTACCTTGGACCTTGGACGTAGAAACTCAAAACGTTTTGAATAAGCTTGAAGCTTGAAGCTTGAAAAGCTTTTTGCCAAAGCTTGAAAAGGCTTGAAGAGCTTGAAGCTTGACAGAACGTTAGCACCACCCAATCTTCCGGTTGTGTTGCCCCGTGCGCGGGACAAGCCCTCGATGGCATTCACTATTCATATTCACTAGTCACTTTTCATTATTCAGCCCCCTGTCCCTTCGGCCGAACGTCTACTCCTCCCGTTTGTCCTGCCCTGGCCCAAGCCTCGCCTGTCAGGCCTTAGGCGCTCACGGTCAGACTCAGACAGTAGGCGGGAGACCTACGGAACGTAGGGTGGTGAATATTGAATCTAGATACGCAAACGCGCGCACAAGGGGCGTCGGAAGAATCAAAAATCAGTCATCTCAGTAATCAATCCGAAGGAAGGGGTGCGCCAGTGGTGCGCCGGCGGCCTACATGTGTGTCTTGCGGTCGAACCATACTGCATACATCATCCTCAGGCGCGAGCCGAACATACTATGTGCATGGCACGTCGGATCGGTATACTAGATCGGGTTAGGCGGTTGTTCAACCTGACCCTGAACCTTCTGAGTTTGAGGGTCTCAGGAAAGGCCTAAGGAGCATGGTGGGTGGGGATACGTGTTGTATAGATGGACAATCGATAACTCGACAACCCCAGCCCCACAGAGCGCCACATTGCAACATGCCGTACTCCTGGCGAAAACATCTGTGAAATCTTCTGAGCCTCCTTTAGCCACTTAACCTGCCCCGCCGCAGTCTCAGGTGGAGCTGAAGGGTAAAACTTGAAGCTGATATAAGATCGAAATAAGAGCACGTGTCAAACCGAGGGCTTAGTATGTCAGGGTCAGAATCGACATGTAAGCGCTAAGCATGCAAGTACGGAGATGTACTTAGTGCTTGTACAGCTACTACACGGGCTACTCTACATGTTGGTAGCCACCGGGTTTTTGCTCAAGCCCCAAGGAGCTTTAGATCTTAGATCGTAGAAAAGGCCGGTGGTGACCCGGTGGCGGTGACTAGTGCCCTCGTGACGCGTGACGGCGACGCCTGAGGCCTGCGGCCTGATGCATGACGCGCGTGACGCGCAGTGTGGCGCGGACGATTTTCATTGGCCCGGTCAGGGACGGGTGCAGGACCAGCCAGCCGTGCAGGACAGGACTGAAGCTGAAGATCTAAATGGTTGATGAGCTGGCCGGTACATAGTCTCTCAGAACTCAAATATCATACAGCAGCTCTACCACGGCCCCGCGCAAGGGGACACCTGTGCACACCCTTTGAGATCCTTAGCAGAACACCCAGAGATCTCGAGTTCAGCGCCTCAAGATTCGGCAGGTCGTCACGCGTCAGGCCCACCCTTCTGGTTGCGCTGAGCCTCACGCTCATGGCATCAGCAGTCCCCTCCCTCTGTTCGTCAAGCTTCAGCTTCAGCTTCAGCGTTGCTGATGCGCTGGTGAGTGACCTGTGTGGCATGCATGACACATGAGACGCATGACATGTGACAGGTCCTATTCTAGCAGACTAGCAGGACCCACTGCAGTGAAGATGCGTGTGTGGGTATTGTGGGTCTTGGTGGAGGCAGGCGCGCAGGGGACAGACGGGGGGCCCTGGCACACTGGCGGATCGCAAAGGCGTGCGTCTGTTGGAGCCTGCTGGAGCCTGCTGGAGCGTGTCGGGAACAGGTGGAACGAAGAAAAGGGCCATGTGCCCCCTGTCTTGCTGGCTGCCAAGCGGACCAGTGCGGAGGACGTGAACTTGCAGCTAGTGTGACATGTGACATGTGGCATGTGACGCGTGAACCGGGTGCCTTGTTGAACCCGAGGTCTGATGGATCTGATGTGGGATGCATGATGCTCCTAGGGGCTCGGCGGGGCTCGGCGGGGCTCGGCGGGGCTCCAACTGACTACCATGGTGCAATGATTAATGAATTAATGATTCACGAAGAAAGCCACAAGGCTGGCAGGGTCGTGCATATGTTCATTTTGATCGTGAACGCGTGAACCCGAGACTGGAGGGTGTGGCGCCGGGCACGCGGCCGCACTCGGACCAACGCCTCCGACTGAGTCCTGTGGCGTGCGTGACATTTTGACATATATGCGTGACATGTGACATGCGAGCATACTGAGTACTGATACTGGTACTGATTCTGAGTACGTTCAGTACTGAGTGTACTGAGTCTCAGTACTGAGGAACTGCTAAGTACCAAGCACTGCTGCGTACTCCCAGTCCGAAGCACTGACATTCACGCCGTAGGAGGCCGTAGGCTGAGCCGCTTCGGACCACCACCCCTGGACCAGGCGCTCAAGTGGGTACGACCACAAGGCCCCTGGAGGAGCAAGCCGTAATCGGGAGGCGCATCACACGTCATGCATCACTCATGCATGCGTGCATCATTGCATCATACATCATCATCGCCACGATCATCTGGCATCACCGATACATCGACGTCCGGCGTTCCGTGGGGTCCATTAAGCGTTCCGGCGTTTCGTCCAAGCCAAGCCGTCGAAGTATCGCTGTTTGTACACACAGGACGATAAAGTGCACGTGTAACAAGCAGGTCGTGAGCGTGGTGGAATCCTATCAGTTTTGCTGCTGGGCTGTAGAAGACGAGCACTCAGGCTATGCGTATAATGCTCATGACGCGTGATCCGATCGATCCTCTTCCTATTCCCCACTGCAGTCCAAATCTTCGAACTGTATGCCGTCCCACATGCCAAGGCACACCATCATGCTGTTGTTGTCTGGCTGCTGTGTGGAGAGTGTGGAGAAGAAGTTTTGTGCGGTGGGGAATGGCGGATGACGTGTAGGGTCCGGGGACATCGCCACTGATTTTTCTGTCCACACGATGTGTGCATGTGCAATAGGCGGGTGAGGTCGTTGGGGTCCGATTGTGTGCTCGCTTTCAGGCCGAGCAACAGGGGACGGTATTGTTGGATTGCTCGGAGCAATAGCTGTTTTTGGGCGAGGGGGACAACACACACGCTCTTAGGCGACCGTCACGAACGTGGGTGACGCGTGACGCGTGAGGAGAGAGAGACTACCTATGTGATTGCCAGGACAGACACTGGATAGCCTGACCAGGTCTGTGTGTTCACGTATGGTTTCGTCTTGGTTTTGCCGAGGGTCACGTTCAATGAATTGGGATAAATGATTAGTGACGGGGTAGTAAGCATAGCGCAGCTGTGTGCTATACTTCTTTCTATCATAGGGGTGGCGGTCAGGCCAGTGACATGTGAGGTCCGGGAGCGGGGGGAGGGTGGCTGGGGGAGCAGGAATAGGGTGAGTACAGAAGACATCTCTACAACCCTTGAGTTGAATCGGCGCTGCCAAGATGAAGGGTTGACCAGCGCACTACTTGTGCCGCCGGAGTGATGTATATGCGAGCCAGTGCCCTCGAGGCGCGGAGGCAGTGTGAGGCGGCGCGGCTGAAGCTGAGCCTCAGCCGGGGGCTGGAGGGGGCAGGGTGGCAGGGGCAGAGCAGTGCTGCGCGCGGGGGGGGGTCTGTGTCTGTCTGCTGCTTGGCCTGTGTCGGGCGACGGGGCGGCCAGTGCACACCACGCACTGCGCCAGCGCCAACAACGCCCACCCCGCCCGCCACTCTCGGGGCTCCGCGCTTGCCGGGCCACATTCAAAGCGCTATACACTCTCACTCTCCGTACCTCGGCCAGCGGCGCAAGAGATGCATGTCAAATCGGCGTGTCAGCCGACTGGGCAGCGGCGCACGAGGTATACCGACGGGCTCGGAACGAAGAATCTGCAGCAACGAGTCATCGACATCAGTGTCTGGCTTGAAGCTGGAGCGTGAAGCTGGAGCGTGAAGCTTGAAGCTTGAGGGATCACCGGTACCACCGTCACAGCTGGATGGATGATTCGGCCCAGGATCCCTGATTGGGTCAGGAACCACACGGCTGAAACACCCCTGGGCCAGGGTGCACCCGCACCAAAACAGCCCTCCGCGTGCTTGCCTGGAGCGTCGCCTGAGGCCTGAGCGCCTCAACGTGAGCGCCTGAGCCTCGGAGCTTGGAGCGTCCAGCGCCCAGCGCCCAGCAGGCCCTGACAGCGGCTCAGCAGCGCGAAGCCGCGTCTCAATCGCATCCCCTCTCCAACCCAACCCAATATCCACTCATCGATCGTCCGCCACAGCCGCCCTGTCCGAAAATCCATACTCTGCCACAAGTGGCGCCAACTTGGACGATCACGGAATGGCGCTGCCTGCTACGCCTCCGCCCCTCTCTCCCGCCCCTGCCTATATAACCCCTGCCCGTGCCAACGCCTCCAAACAGCTTCCATCTCTTCTGCCCGTCTGCCTCGACCCAAAAGCACTACACGCCTCCCGCCACCAACACTTACTGTGCGTCCTTTGTGATCCTTCATCCCCCTCTCCGCCGGCCTGTTTCTCTCTCCTCCTCCGGTGGCGGCACCTAGCTGACCTTGCGCCCCTCGCCTGCGTCCACAGCACCTCAGTCCCCGAGGATGAAATGGTTCCAGTGCCCCTCCTGCAAGGCGCTCGTGGACTACACGAGCCACAAGCGCTGTCCTTATTGCAAGGCAATGATGAACATGCGTCACACGCATTGATGCGCTTTGTATGTCTTCCCGCTCTTGGCCCTCCCACGCTTCAGTCAACTCCTCTTTCATGGTTGTTCAACTGCTTCTCTTCCTCTACTAACACCTTCTTTCCCATCAGCAGTCTGCTTATTAATATTTGGCTCAAGACCTCATCCCCCTCGTCTCATCGCCCGGCCAGGGCCGAACGGATACCCCATCCCTTACGCGCCCTTTTGTTCTTTTGATCTGCTACACCACCTCTCCCGATCATCAGGCCGTCAGGATCCACGTTGGCCCGCCCTCGTTTGCAATCTCGAATCTCGCTACGCCACTCACGACGTTCCCGCCCACCATTCTCGTCTGGGCCGTGGAGCTCACTCTCATCCGCCCAAACCTCTCCATTCCATCTCCCTGTTGGTCCCCCGGCACATCCATACGCCCGAAGCGTTGTACCTGTACTTTTTACTTGTCTTCTCAATGGTCTTGCCACACCCAATTTCGTGCCCCCCCCCCCCCCCCCACCACCCACCCAGTGCACTGCACGTGGTGGATCCATAGACCGCTCAGCCCTCAGCCCTCTACAACTGTGCCTCTCTCTGGTGGAGATATTTAGCACTATCCCACTATTGTAGTTGCTGCCGGTGGCGATTCGGTAGTCCGGCACCCATACAGCATGTTCGGTGCTGTGGATATAGTAGCACACCTTTTGTCGCCGCCACCCCCCCACCCCTCTCTCGTCGGCCCTACCTTCCCTACATAATGGTCAGCTCATCGTGCGTCGCGTTCGGCAAAATGGCTTTCACAAGGCGAGAAAGGGACGCCTGGTTAGCATGACGTGACCTGTAGTGTGACATATGGCAAGTATTATGCGAAGTAGCATGTAGACGCAGACACGGTAGGTCAAGCAGGGTCATACTACGTGTAGAAGTGGATTCCAGGACCTGTTGCCCCCGGTCCCAATTGAAACAGGGTGCTTATTCAGCGCCTGAATCCTCAGTCCCCAAGCCGAGGCCCCAAAGATCCGACCCCTGAGCAAAACGATAATAGTCGATAGCCGCAGGCTGAGGACCTCTCCCTTTAGCTTTAGAGATCTTAGACCAAGTAACATAGATCAACATTCAATCTCCTCAGCAATCGGCCAGGGACATGGCGACGTGTTGTGGTTTGGGCCGCAACTGGCAACCATGTGACACCTTCATCATGTCACTCGCCGCGTCGGGGAATAAGGGTCAATCCACTTCCCCACAGGCATTTTGTTATATGTAATCGGAGCCTGAGCGTACTCGTATAGGCCTGTAAGGGCTCCACACCTACATACTTACCACTTAGCTCTCTCTCTCACATTCTGTTAATATGTAGATGCCAGAAAGGAGCGCAAGCTAAGGTGCCGAACCCCGCGGAGAGGCAAACCAGGCAAAGTATATGCGTTTTCCCTCCACCACCTACCGTTTCTCTCTGAATCCAGAGGCAAAACGCAACTGGAAATGAAGCCATGGGGAGAGGATCGCGTGTCGGTATATGGTCCGATCATCACCTGTGACCTTATCTTGGTCCGTAGGCCGCGTAAGCAGCCAGTGTATGCACTGGTGTTTGCTCTTCTGAAGGTAGGATATACTAACTGTTTTCCCCCAGTGTCCGACCACCGACGTTTGGTGCTCATTTGCGGGAGCTTTTGTATATCTGAACTGGTAGTGTATGAAGGGAGAGGGGATGAGTAGTAGCATTCCAAAAGGGAGTCTGTCAGAGGCAGAACAAAAGGGAGAGGCGGATAGAACAGTGCAGAAGGGATGTGATTTGTCAGTCGCTTGCTTCCTCGCCGACACTGTTGTGGTTTGGGTGGTGCTACCTCCATCCTCCCTTTCACTCTGTTGCACTAGTCCTCTCGTCTTATACATCTGTCTTAGCGCCGGTTAGCCATGTGACCCTCAGTCAATAGTGACCAGTACTCAGTTCTCGCTCTGAATCTTTTTGTTCGTTCACCGTTCAACCTGCTCCTAATCGATAGACTACCCTACATGTGTCAACGAAGTGGAAGAGCTATCAGACAAGGTGTCTGGATACAGTTTCTCCACTGTGCTCTTACTATGCACGAGAGTCATCGCACGCTTTGGGACTTTCTCTATCCAGGGGGGCCTTCCTTACCCACATTACCCTTTAATGGCCCCTTCGTCCGCATTGTTCGTTCTGTCGGTTCTTCCTGGTCAGCGCCAGGCGTATATAAGGTCGTGACCAAGGTTGGTCGCTGTCATTTTTGAAGCCATATATGCCGTTCGGCCACTACTAAGGGTTTAGATGATGCCCATTGGAAGAATCCCCGGCCGAGAGGACCAAACACATGATGGTGTACAATAGAGATCCATGGATGGGCGATCCTCACGAAGACTTCTAAACAGCAAAATTTAACACAGGCACTATAAACAGGGAGACAAACTGCGTCGTCCACAACCCCGGGCACAGGGCACCCTCTCCCCGACATCCCCTTTCGGATCAGGGAATACACGTTGTGCTTGGTAGTACGCGCCATCCCTGTCTCCAAGCGAATGGAAACTGCACTCTACTGCTGGGGGTGGAATGTAATAGCTGAGTCTTCTTTGGCTCTGCCATTGCTGGTTGAGAGAGAAATGCCATGGCGCGGAAGAAACAATGAGCAAAAAAATATAAATTGGAACACAGTTGATGGAGTGCATCTGGTGCTCAAGGTAAAATGGGGTTGTCTATAGGGAGCAAGAGATTTACTTTGTGAGAGCCAGACTCACTCACTCCAACCTAGAATGCATAGTGGGAATGTACTATGTAGCTTCTTTACGGTTGTGTTGCGTTCTAGAAGGCTGGGGCTAATACATTTACTCAGCCCTTAGTTATACTCACTGTAGACTACTATTAGGATGCCTCGAACGACCAACGAGAGGACAAGTATAGAGCAGAAAGATCAACAATATTGGCGTATACTAACACGACAGGAGACAAATGGTAGACAGGATGTAGACTCGAAATCAGACACGGAGTGCATCAAGGAGAAAATGGTTCTTCACAGCAATGGAGGCACTCCAGTTAGTGGAGGATCTTGTCCTTGATATGCTTGAGCTCGTCCTTGAGCTTGTGGCTCTTCTTGACACCTGATTCACCCTCGCTCTCAGCCGTCTTTGCCTCATGCTCAGCCCCGCCCTTCGCGTGCCCAAGTCCAGAGAGATACTCGCCACCGTGGTTGCCGGCTCCCGTCGTACCTGCAACCCCAGCCCCAGCCCCAGTAGCACCGCCAGCCCCAGTAGCACCACCGGCACTGCCGGCTCCACCCAACTCGCTCTTAGCTTGCTGGGCGTAGTTACCGGCCTCTTGCACGCCTTTGGTCGGGTCGGACTTGAGATCGGAAGCAGTCTTGGTAGCATCCTTGGTCAGCCCCTCCTTCTTCCCCCCAGCCGTCTTTTCCGCCGTGGACAGGGCATCCTTGGGGTTGCTCGATTGGGACAGGACGTTCTCACCCTCGCTCTTCCCTTGCGAGGCGAGATTGCTGTGGGCCAAGTTGGATGCCACCCCGTTGCCGCTGCTGGTTCCACCCGAGGCAGTTCCCGCAGCTCCGGACCCAGCTAGCCCGCCGCACCGGCACCGGCAGCTACACCTGTACCTGCACCCAAGCCCGACCCGGTCCCCGCTGTGGGCTTGTTGGCGGTACTGTCGGCCAGGTAAAGCTCTGGTGGCCCGTGGGGCGCGGCCGTCTGGCTACCTGCCACGTCCGAGATCGGGTTGCTACCAGTCACCACTACTTGCCCCTGCCGTTGTGGGATCGGACCCGAGTCCCTTAGTGGCAGACGGGTAGCAGAAGACCCAGCCTCGCCTGTCTTGGACGAGGAAAGATCAGCGTGGTGGCCCGTCTGGCCAGAGGAGAGGTTGCCTGCGCCGGCGCCTACGCTCCCACCGGCAAGCCCCGCTGCTGCTGCTCCCGTCGCAGCAGAGCCGGAGGGCCCGATGCACCCGCGGTGCCGGCGTCGGTGGTATCCGAAGGGCTCTGTCCAATGGCCTTTTCGTACAGGTCATACGCCTTCTCCTTGGCTTGGGTAAGGTACGAAGGTTGCTGAGCCGACGTGTCTGCCTCTCCCACCGAGGTGGCGGTGTGCGTGCGGTGTCTGACGAACTAGGAATCTCCCGTGACGCAACCTTGTCCGCGCCGTGCTCCACCCCGGCCCCGGCACCAGCACCGGCTGCGACACCCGAGCCGACCCCAACGGCGGCGCCCTCAGAGGGATGCCCCTGAACAAACTCGGTCGCCTTTTCGTAGAGTTCATACGCTGTTTCCTTGGCCTGCTCCAGCACCGAGGGCTGCTCGGTCGCCCCCGTGCTGGTGGTCGGGGCTGACGCGCCGGTGAACCCACGACCTTCGAGATCCGTTGACGTCGCCTCCGACGTGGACGGGAGCGTCGAGCCGGTGGAAGGGTACGCGCCCTGCTGCGAAGAAATGTTGTTCTTCAGCCCAGACAGGTGCGCATCCTTCGAAGGGAGCTTGTCTTGGCCCTGAGAAACGTATCCCTCAGCCTTCTGGCCGGGAGCCGAGGAGGACAGCTTGTCTTGTCCCTCGGAGGCATAACCTTCGGCCTTCTGGCCGAGACCCGTAGACTCGCCATGGTGCAGTGCCTTGTCAGCACCGTACCCCAACGCCCCGCCACCAGCCGCACCACCCAACGCGCCTGTAGCGGCGTCTCCGGTCGAACCGGTAGACCCGGCGGTAGAGTCGTACGCGCCCGAACCAACTTGCGACGTGGGCTCAGTGGAGGACGTTCCGTAGCCAGTGACACTGGCAATCTTGTTCGAGATGCCGCTAAGGATGCCACCCTGAGAACCCGAGTTGCCAGCGGCACGTTCACGTTCCGACTGGGCCACCTTCTCGGCCGTGGGGGCTGCCGCACCGGTGGCAATACCAGTGATGCTCGCCGCGCCTGCCCCGGAGGGTTCACCACTGCTGGTGGCACCGGTGCCCGACGTGGCGTTGGGGTACGCACCAGCGCCCGAAGTAGCACCGGCGGTGGTTCCAGAAGAATGGGTTGTGCCTGCCGCCGCACCGGTAGCTGCGCCGGTAGTCGATCCGGCACCTGCACCGAGGGCCGAACCGTTCACCCCAGTTGTCGAATGAGAGCGGGACAGAGGCCTTGCTCGACCTTGGGCGGCAGAAATGCTCTCTTCGGGCGAGGTTTGGAGAGAGGGATCGCCCTTGGGGTACTGAGGAACCGACTTGGTACTCGTCTTGAGATCCTTTTCGGAGAAACCCGACGTGCCAAACTGGTCTTTGGCACCGGCTGCCCCCGTCGTGGCCGTCGTGGCTGCAGTTCCCTCTGTGCCGGTCGAGCCTGTGGCACCCGTGCCACTTCCCGAAACGTTGGTGCCTGTGCTGGGACTTGTCCGAAAGGGATGTGGATTCCTTGGGCTCTGAATCGGTCTTATGGGCTGGACCCGAGGGAGCGGAAAGACCACTGCCTTGTCCCAAGTTCTTCTGGAGGTTGACACCATTGATCACGGTGCATCCGTCGCGCTGTTCGACAGTCACTCCCGGTTCCGATCCTTTGCTGCCGGTCTTTCTTCTCCTCTGAGCCAGAGGAGGGGCTGGTCCCATCCTTCGTCTCAGACTTGCTCTTCGAAGCGGGCTCAGTGTCGGCCGCGGTGGCTTGGTCTTGGGTGCTGGTCAGGCCGACAGTCTGCGCAGCGGATTGGGCCACATTTGATGCGGTACCAGCGACAGAGGAGGCTGCGTTGCCTGCCGCCTCGGTCCAAGTGGTGGGTGCCAGCTCCTTCGGTGCCGGGGGGAACCTTGGATTGCTGCACAGTCCAGCCAGGGTTAGGATCTTGTTCGATCTTGTTTCGCGAGAAGCTGAACAATCATCGAAACTCAGGAGAAGACGTACCGTTACTTGAGATCTTTGAGGCCATGACGATGATAACAGGATGAAAACAAAGGCAATCAAGTCGACAAAGGTGGCCATGTTGCGTGCGCGGGTCGGGGTGGATGGAGGAGTATATAAGGTGGTAGAGAAGGAGGAGAGAGAAGAGAGAGAGTTGGAGGCGGAGAAGGGAGAGCTGGGGCGCACCAATCTAGAACTTGACACAGCCACAGGATGGTGCGCAGCCGGCACCGAGTGTGGTGTGATGACGAAAAGCCACCAGACCCCAGAGTCCATGGACCGCGCTTGGGCCTACAGCAGCACGTTGTGCTGCGACGCCATCGCTCAGAGATCACCGACAGCATCACCTCAGACTTCAGACCTTCTCAGGCATCCCTCGGCTGCGATTCACAGCATTTTGTGCCGGCCTGCTTGCGGTCGAGAGCTAGGAGAGCGCACGCGTGCTGGCCCAGGTATGTATCGGATGGCCACTTGCCCCCAACGGGACCAGACCAGTCGTCAACACGTGAGTTTGCTTCAGCAGCAGACGAGATACAGCCGCATGGATCTGGCTTGCGGCCTCTCTGTTGTAGCTGTTGCGAGGAATGCATGAAGGGCAGCGATAGAACAGAGCTCCTGGTTTGAGCGTCGAACGACGTCACTGCGGAGCCTTGGGCGGCGCGGCGATGAACGCAGGGGCCATCGCCCACGTCATCTGCTCACCCGGAAAGAGTGCGGTTGGTTGAATTCAGCGTTGGCCCTCAGCCAAGCCAGGAAGAACTGCCTTCAGACCGAGGAGGCACGATCACTTCGAGATCACTCGTCACGCGTCATGCGTCAAGGATGCACGCTAATCGGTGATCGATAATTATCTGTTGCCACTTCCAGCTTGCCTCGGCTGAGGCCCAAGGCCTGCCTTACCAGATGCTACCAGGTGCTACAGACCTCCCATCCCCCCCCCCGCAATCTACGGAGACTGCGGGGGGTACCCTGATCGATGATCGGGTATGATGCAATGGCAGCCTGGTATCCCCCGTGTCACATGTCACAGCCAGCACAGCAGGTCACACAGGTGACAGAGCTCGTCTCCACAAACCATCCCAAGACGCATGCCGATCGGGCGTTCGAAGCGACCGTGGGCGGGCATCGCAAGGGGAGGAGGATCCTCCGTACGTGCCGCGTGCGCGTGATCGCTGGCGATTAAGATGATTGGACACTAGCCATCGGGAATGGCAACTAAGCCAGGTGAAAGCGAGAACTAACTAGGCGAAAGGACAATCAACAACGACGCGACGACAGAGATCATCGAATCCGCCATATCCAAGAGGAATGCTGGAGCACAAGTCACGGTGACCGGTGACCCTGACGTCATTACTAGTTACTAGTTGTTACTTAGCACGCTGAGCCTGAGTGCTTAAATCATAACCACGCAATCACGCACAAATCACCTTTTTCGCACAGCTTCGCCTCTCATCGACATGTGCACTACCCCCGCCGTGATTGGGAACCTGCGACCGCGGCTTCTGTCCATTGTCGCACACAACACCGTCAGACTGTTTAGACGTTCAGGCTCGGACATTCAATATTCAGGCCTCAGACCTGAACCTCAGGCGAGATCATCTTTGAGATCGGTGCGAGCTGCTCTGGCGCGTCATGCGTAATGGCGTCTCGCGTCATGCATGTCATGCATCATGCATCATGCTCAGACCTGACCTGAGCCTCAGGCCTCATGCATGGGCTTCATGAGCTTCATGAGATACACTTTTTTTGTGATGGACCCCACAGAGTCTTCCCTCAAAATCCGCCCCTCTATACTACCAGGAGCTTGGAGAGTCGTATAGAGAGGTTTCGTGTGCTTTGCTCTCTCTGTCAAACAAGAACACTTGACTAGATTGGTTAATTAGTGAGAGCGTGGCGCGCTAAATCACAAAACAGGCTGTGAGAGCCCGTTGCCGTCGTCGTCCTTTTTTCATCGATCACTTGGGTTTGGATATCCTCTGACTGTTTCTTCTGTTATCTATATTGCTCCGTCAGAGACACCTAGGTACCCATGCGGTTCCCCTTTTGACTTTCCCGCCTTGGAAGTAACAAACAAATGTGCCTACGGCCCGAATACTGCCCCCACATGCGATTGTCCGTCAATCGATCGAAGTGTTGCATGGGCAGGTGAAGACTTGAATATAAATCACGTAGTGGTGTGGACAAGCGCATGTTCTCTTCTCGATCATCAGCCATCCTCCGTCGATCAACATCGCTCAATCTATGTCATACGAAGACAGTTGGTTGGTATGGCCTCTATCATATGTAACCTACTGCTCCTAATAACTGTGGTAAACACATCCATAACACCGTTGTAAGGCCGCAAGAGCTATCATGTATCAGTGCTATATATGCGTATGAGCTTAGTGACGTATATAGGATGTCCCCTCTCTGATCGTTATGATCTTGGTATCTGTGAAAACCTAGTATAAACGTCTTTTTCCCACTCCAGGAGGGTCTGTAATCTTACACCCTCGATACGCGGGGAGCCTACGCACGAGTGGTATGCATTATCAACACCTAACACTACCTAGAGCTCTCTTCTCGGCCGAGATGGGAAGGATTTTGACTGCATATTGAATGTTACGGAACCGTCGTACTTATTGATGTGCGACCGTGACAAGGATCTCGATACGCGTCGCTCTCTGCCCCGCGATTGTACGTGTTTTGAAAAGTACGGTGCTCTGTGTTTATATACCAAAAACATGAGATATAGAAACCCTCTCTTCAATCGTTCGTGACGTCAAAACACAGTCTGCAGGCATACCTGATGAAGGACAGTGTGGAGTGATTAGACCCCTTGTTCCCTCTTGTGCCAGCGAAGAGTTGCGAGGGGGATCGCCAGCTAATTAGAGAGTGTCATCGCCGTCGAGAGAACCATAGGTTATAGACGGCGAAGTGAGATATGATCAAGGGCGCGTTACACACCACAAAAAGACTGTAGTGCCTTTTGTGCGCCTTCATGCACTCCTAATGCCAGAGATAGAAGGTGAGAATAAGGACAGAAAGGAAGGGAAAGGATCGAATAGGTCGTCATGAGACAGTTGCGGCTCAAGTGGGCCTCACCTATTACTGGCAACCCACAGACACCTGGCGTCCATCATGGGGATATGGTACAAGCAAATACAGCGGGGTTTTCGAGCCGAATGACCCACAGCCCTCTTGTCGCCAGCCCCGTTCGGGGGCAACTTACTCCTATGTGGAGGCTTCCTGTTTGTGCCCGTTTGAGCGCTCGCCAATAGCGCCATGCCAAGAAGTGCAGGTGTGCATAGCGTGAGTCTCTGGGCCAATACTTTTTCCAACAACACGATGAGGTCCCCGCGTGGGCGAGCCGAGATGGGAGTCATGGGAGAGAGCGGACAAGGCACCAAACAGGAAGAATGTCGCGGGTGTGGTATAGGGGAGGGAATGTACGAAGGGAAGGCACAATCCATCTATACACCACAGAACGGCACGGTCCAGAAGGAGGGGCACTGTGTTCCCTTTAATTTTGATCTGGGATGGGCACAGCGCGATGGGCGATAGCGAGCATGACTGGCGTGGTGCGGGGGAGAGAACGGGAGCACGGGGCAGTTTGTGGAACCAGACTGTAGGGTTGGTGGGTGCAAGGCACGGGGCCACAGGGAGGGGTTGGAGGCACGGGGCAGTGGTGCCACATGGGGCGGCACGAGGCGAGTGGTGCGCTGCGATCGGCGGGAGGAGGAGGAGGAGGTGGGGCATGCGAGTCGGCGTGGCTGAGGCACTCTCGACAGCACCCGCACTGCCTCCGCTCTTGTCCGCTTCGTCCTCACCATCTCCATCCCCAGCCTCACCCTCACCCTCCCGTCGTCGATCCCCTCCCATGAGCGCCGCCGCAGTGGACGGGGCGAGCGCAGGTGCCGCCCCCAGCACGGGGCTGGATCGGAGCACCGCCGCCGTCCGGCCCCTCCGCAGCCCCCGGCCAGCGCCCCAGCAGCACCCCAGCGCGCGTGGAGACGTCGACGGCGCCCGCGCCGGCAGCCAGCCCGGGCGCTTCATCTGCGCCATCTGCAGCCAGTGCTTCCAGCGCAAGAACGGGCTCAGCCGCCACATGCGCTCCCACACGGGCGAGAAGCCGTTCGCGTGCTCCTACTGCCACTTCAAGTCCACCCGCACCGACAGTCTCCAGCGCACATGAAGCTCCACCTCCACACCGCCCTCCACAACTCCATCGCCGCCACCACCACGCCACCACCGCCTCCAGCACCCGGCCCGTGCCGCCCGAACGCTCGTCGCCAGCCACTACCCCCGTTCAAGCGCCGCCCCCGCCGCTCCCCCACGCCTTCCCGGCGCCCCCGCCCTACCGCTTCCTGCCTCCGTCTTCGTCACCCTATGGACCGCCCAGTGCCCTGCCCCATCCCTACATGATGCCACCGCCGCCGCCGCCACCACCGCACATGCCGTCGCTGCCCCATGCAGTCTATGCCCCGCGCACGCCTTCTCCGCCACTCCCGCCGCCTCTGGCCCATCCCCCACCGCATCCGCCACACCTATCTGCACGCCCCAGTGCCGATGCAGCAACGATGCTGACCCAATGGCCAAGGCCCCTTCGCCTTACAGCCGTACGTTGCCTCCGCCTCTGCCGCCCCCCCAGCCACGCGGTCGCTCGCCCTCGTTGTCCAGCCCTGAGGAGAGCCCTTCGCCCGAAAGAGGGCCAGAGCGGTGGCGGTACGAGTACGGGTACCCGTATGAGGGGTACGAAACGACAGCGACCAGCGAGCCCCCCCAGCGATACGAGCCGTATCCCGAGCCCGGTCCTTTGCCGGATGCGTTCCCTCCTTCGCGGGAAGACTTGACGCGGGACGCTGCGCTGCTCAACTCGATGCGCGCTGGGCCCGAGCCGCAGGGCCTTGGGCTGAGACTGGACCCACATGCAGGTCTGCGCTCGCCCGCTTTGCTTTCGACGACGTTGTCGCCTCGATGAGGAAGAGTCGGGTATGATTCGTTCAGGCAGCTTGGCTGGCTTGTCTCTGCCCTGCATGAAGGCGATGTGGAATTTGCTCGGCTCTTTGACCAGTCGCTCGACGATGAGACGAATTGGGTTTGCATCCTATGTCCACATGGCTGCTGCTGCGCTGGCCCCGCACTGCAAGCAGAGCTGGACGCTACCTTTTCGGAAGGCACGGGATCCGCGCTCCATGCCTAGCCGAGGCGGCAGAAGAGACTGGGGAGCCGCGTTGAGTCTGGGGGTAGATCAAGTGTACTTGTTCGCTCAGACGTTTGCACGTTCTTTGCCTTTATCCATGTTCCCACCCTGTTATCCACGTTCCATCCCACCGAACCTATGGAGCTTACCTCGCCCTCGCCCTCGCTCTCACCTCGGCCCCTGCCCCTGCTCCTTCCGAGGCCAGACCAAGGACCGGAAATGGTACCGCCCGCTCCTTTGCCCAGCGAAAGGGGCTCCGTCTCAATCTACCCCCACCAACGAGCCATCCGTTTGCAGGACAAAACGATGGCGACTTGCTCTGGGGTATGGCGCTCTTGGGCACCGCCTATGGCCCCTCTCACAAACTCAAGCCCCAACATAGCTTGACCGCACTCAAAGCGCATTTGATTCAACGTGTAGCGAGTCAGCTCGTCCTCTCTGGCCCTCCAGCCCCAGGTCTCCCCACGAAACGGCATTGGGACTCAACATGAACACCAATACCAACACCCACTCGAGCATGGGGACGAACGTTCGTGCTTCTCCGCGCCTCGGTCCACCGCGTACCCCCCGCACCCCGCACTTTCTTACTCGCACACCACGCTCCGCGTTGGTCCAACTCAGTCCGCATTTGCCTCCCCCGCGCGAAAGCGGAGGGAGCGGGAGAAGGAGATGGCAAGCGATCCGGATGGGTTGGTTAGGCGTGTTCAAGCCCTGGTCTTGGGCCAACTGGCCGCGTTGTTATCGGGCGAACGGATTAGTGAGAACCATGCGCGTCTGTTGCATGCGGCCGCGGTAACTGTACGTCACTCTCTTGTCCCATGCCCTACCTGCTGAACTAGCCTTGCTGATTGGATCTGGTGTGCATCGGTTTGCTAACATGGTTATTTGGACCCAGACTGTGCGGGAACTGGTGCTGGTCCCCGAGCCAGAGGAAGACAACGGATGGAGGAGCTGGGTACGTCGTATGGAGCGACGCCGTACCTTATGGGCGGTATGGGTGTGCGACGTGCTGCAGTCCATCCTCTTCCCGGCCCGCCATGGTTGGCACCCAACGAGTTGGGCCTGATCGATCTGGCCCATCTGGGCGAGGAAGAACTGTGGAACGCCCAGTCCGAGACCGACTGGGCCCAGCTCTATGCCCAGCGTCATCCCACCCCGCGCAAACGTGGGGGACGAAACGGAGGCGCCACTGGATAAAGTGGTGAGGGCGCTGCTGGGGCCCTTGGGACCCCCGGTCGCTGACACCCAGCACCAACCTCGGCTTTGGCCGCTTAGCCTTGACCCCGACCCTGCCGCCGCCGCAACAGAGGAAACATGCGCGCACCGGCTCCCTGCGCACCGCCAGCGGCAGTATCTTTCGCCCGCCCGAGCGCGAGGGGGGGGCCGAGGTGCTAGCGCCGCTGCCCAACGAAGGACGCGCAAGTGTCATCTTGGCCTTGGCCGGACAGGCAGTGGGCGAGTGTGTGCGGGACGAAGAAGATGCGCGTCGGGCACTGTGTGCCGCAGCGGCCAGTACACCCGAAGACGAGAGTGTGGAGGAAGACTTGGGGATGCTGGATGCGCGGGTGCACCAGACAGTAGCGCGCTTAGAGGCTGGAGTAGAAGTGTGTCGCGCATGCGGCACACGGCGCCTTGGCCACTTCCCTCCTCGCCCCCCTCACAACTCACTTTCTACCCAGCTCGCCGCCCGCGTCCAGCCGCGCGGAGGCACTTTCCGTCTCCTTGCGCCCACTGAGGACGTGGAGCGCGCAATCGACGTGCCCTGCTTACGTCCGCGCGGGGTACGGCAGACGCTGGAGCTGGTGGCGTCGTTGCGTGCGGCAGGCAGCGAGGGCGAGGTGGAGCCTCAGCCTGATGTGCGCCAGCGCGAACGCGAACGCGAATGCGGATGCGAATTCGAATGTGCAGGGCCGCTGGGTGCGCGTCCTGTTCCGCCGCCGCCCTGAGGCCTGAGACGCGCGGGGGGAGGGAGACGTGGTCTATCTTCATCTGTTGCCTATTGTCAGTCGTCGCTTGTTGGAACGTGATACATGATACTCGCTGTGCGTGCCTGGGGCTGGCAGCTGTGTTGCCATCTATAGTCTAGGGGGGGGATGGGATGGGATGGGATGGCGGGGAAAGGGTGGGGATGGAGGGGATATACGGACCCTCCGATGCGATGGCGGCGTGGCTCTCCGTTCGGCCGATGCGATCCAGCGGGTGCATCGTGGTTCGCCGGTGGGATCTGGGATGGTGACCGAGATAGGAGAAGGTGAGTGCACAGCCCCCGCTGGCTGGTGGGTGCCAGTGCCCCCGTGCGGCCGCCGCGCTGCTTCGCAAGGCGCAATCGCATGGCTGGCCCGTGCGCTGCCCACACTTCTGGCTTGGGTGCGAACTGCTGGCTTCTGACGCACAAACAACACAACTTTGGGTGGCTGCCTGGGCCATGTCACATTCATGATGTCATGTCGCCTGCCCGCACGCAGCGCTCACGCTGAGGCACCTCCCGTCTTTTCTTCGAATAAAATTGCCGCCATCGCCACGCCCCCGCCCTGCCCCCCCATCACCCCCCCCCCCCCGCCCCCTGACAACCATGCACAAGCTCTTCCACAAGATCGACAGCAAACTCTCCAAGCTCGACATTGGCAGCTCCAGCGGCGGCGGCGACGAGACGGCGCAAGGCGGCGCCGCGTCCGATGTCAGCGCCTTGCGGCCCAGCGTGCTGCACTACCGTTACCGCAAGCACGCGGCGTCAACCTTGGCTCGTGGTTTTTCGCTCGAAACCTGGCTCACCGGCTCGCTCTTTGAAGGCGTCAAAGATCCCAAGAGCGAGTTTGACCTCAACAAGCAGCTGCCTGCCGACGAGGTCAAGCGTCGTCTGACTCAGCACTGGGCCAACTTTATCAACGATGGTGACTGGGCTTGGATGGTGGACCATGGCGTCAACACAGTCCGCTTGCCCATTGCGTACTTCCACTTTTTGCCCCAGGCTGCGCCTCAGCTGATGAAGGGCACCGAGTACGAAAAGTACGCCGACACGTACAAGGATGCATGGGGGTATGTGCAAAAGGCGATTGAGAAGGCGCAGCAGCACGGCGTGGGCGTCCTGGTCGATCTCCATGCCGCTCCAGGCGGCCAGAATACGGATGGCCATGTAGGTCTGAGCATTGACAAGCCCGGCTTTTGGGAAGGCTCGGACGCTCGCAGCAACCAAAAAGACGATTCAGATTTTGGTCGAGCTGGTCAAGGCCGTGGGAGGCTACGAGAATGTGGTCGGGGTCGAGTTGCTCAACGAGCCCAAGAACGGCCCGAACCTGACTGCGTTTTACGATGAGGCACTGGGCCCCATTCGACACGCCACCCACTCGTTGCAGACGAACTCGGTACCGATTTACGTATCGGATGCGTGGACGTTGGATTGGTACGTGGAGCAGTTTGGAGGCGTGCGCAACAACCCCCTCAACCCGCTCGTTGTCGACCATCACCTCTACCGCGCCTTTACCCCGGAAGACCACAAACTCTTCTGCAACAAGCATGCCGAGAGCGTCCGCCCAGGCGGTAAGACCTACCAACACTTTTCCAACGCCAGCGGCAAGGGTAAAGGCAGCCTGATTGTGGGCGAGTGGAGCGCTGCGCTGCACAATACTTCTTGGGACCCTAATGAGGACAAGCGTGCCCAGCAGACCAACTGGGCTCACTCCCAGCTCCGTCTCTTTGAAGACACGTGCGGCGGCAACTTTTTCTGGACGTTGAAAAAGGAAGGCGGGAAAGACGCTGGTTGGGGGTTCTACTCGGCGGTGGAGGAAGGCGTGTTGCCTGGGAACCTATTGTCGTTTGCGCTGGGCAAGGACCCGCACGACGTACCGGGCGAAGACGCGGCCAACCAGGCGGGAGCAGGAGCGCGGCAAGTCGTTGGCTGGTCATTCGGGGTACTGGGACAAGCAGGGTGGGAACTACGAGCACTGGCGGTTTGAGGATGGGTTCAAACAGGCCTGGACGGACGCCACGGCGTTCTGGTACCACCCCTCGGGCCCGCAGCCAGCCAATGTCGGCTACAAGCAATCGCTCGCGGCCATTCGCCAGGCCACATACGAAGCTGAAAAGGGCAAGTCGGGCAGCTCGTGGGAGTACGAACACGGTTACTTGGCCGGTGTGGATATGTTTGAAAAGTTCCTCCGTGGCCAGACGTGATGCATCTCCTGTGGTTTTGTTTCTTCGCCATCGGCCTGGAGGCCGCAATTGTCGATTGGATGTGCATATTGACTGTGACATGGAGCGGGCGTGGAAAGGCAACCCTTGGAACCGTTTTCATAGCTCTAGATTTGATGGGAACAAAACAAACACACATAGCTAATCGAAATTTCTGGTTACGAGGTTGCCGCGGACCATGCCACAAGATTAACTGTCGTGATCGCCAGACAACCACCAGTGTTGCCACACTCTCGCGACAAGGGACGCTAGCGGCAAGATCGTCGCAAGGTCGAGACAACCTGCCCGACAGCTCGCCCCCAGGTTGCCGCCAGCTATTCACCAGGTATCCCCGGACGGGCCGCAGTCTTGCTGACAGGCTGGCGGCTAGGGTGGTGGATAGTCTGCCATATGCTGTCAGATCAGGCAGTGGATTACTTTTCAAAGCATGCATTGCCAGGGGTAGACACGAAGAGAGTCGAGAGATGCGCCAAGGCAACAGCAGGTTGTTATAGGAGTCTCAGGCCGGCGGCAGCCAGAGACTTCGTCTTCATCGACGCTTAATCATAAAGGGAAAACATCATGGGGTCACCGAGATGAAAAGGGATGATCGAAGGACAAAAATCAAGATCCAAGGGCCACAGGTCGCACGGGCGAGTGAAGCGTCATCGCGTTCGCGAAAGAGAGAATGGGCCAGGGTAAGATGGACGATCTGTGCGCAGGCTTGCGCATGTTCCGTGTTCGTTGTTGTAGCACTTGAGCGCCATCTCCAGTCACTTCGTCATCCTGCTCAAAGGCGTTGTCAGTACACGACTGAGGAGACCACCGGGCATACGGCCCGGTCAGCTGGGGCTTCGCCCCAGCTTACTGGCCTGGCGCTGCACACAAATGCACATCGCGTACATCAACTACACCATTGCTTGCTGCCGACAACATCGCGCTCGTGTTGCGACAGGCTGTACTCTCTCGCGGATGCAAGTTGTGTTGTTTGTGATGTTGCAGAATGCCATGTGGTGGCAGCGGCATGGGAGGGGCTGGCGTGCATCCTTCCACCACGGGGATGCGGGATGGGAACCAGGTGGTGCGGCGCACTACTAGATGGGTAGATGGAGGGAGGGAGGGGGACATGCACCATCCATATCCACTCTGCGTGGCGTGCGGGTGTTGGTGCAAACACGGCGGGGAAGAGGGGAGAGCATGTGGGGCGTTGTGTGGACCAGAGTGGCTGCGCTGAGATCGATGATCGGGAGGATCATTTTCTGATCGAGAGAACCTCTGTTTGATGCGATCATTGATCGATGATGAATCTTGAGCTTGAATGGTCGATGAATGGTTGGATCAAGTGACTAGTGACTAGTGACTAGTGAAGCTAGTTAGTGATCGAGTGATCATCCATGGGCGTCTTGGCTGTCGCGTTGCTCATTTGGTGCCGAACACACCCGGCCAGACGGAGAAAAGGGCGGCGGGGAGGGAGGGCAAACGTACTTGGAGTGTATCTAGTGAGTAGTGCCTGTCAACTTGGCCATGTCAAAATGCTCCCCATCGATCGCATAGCCGCACCACCCCGGGCTGTGCTAGGGTTGCCTGCCATCCAGCGGCCGGCTATAACCTCCTCACCACACGCTGCTACTGACTGGACCGATCAGATCGCCATCCACTCAACCGCGCTCGGCGCTGCCACCACCAACAGGCGTCTGCCTCCCCTTCACCACCACCACCACCTCCTCCCCGCCACCGCCACCTCCCGCCGGTCGTCATATGGCCCGCCGAGCGACGCCTGCCTCGTGAGTGCTGCGGCTGCGGAAAGTCATGCCGCCCAAGCCTTTGCGCAGCCCACTGCGCCCCCCTCCCCGCCCGACTCCTCTCGCGGCCCCCCTCGCGACCAACATCCACCGCCCCCACAGCAACTCCCCCCCCGCCCTTTCTCCCCCTCGGCGCCGGGCTCATCCGCCATGGCCGATGGCCTGGCCGCCACCCCCCGCCTGTCCCCCCGCCGCGTCAGTCATGGGAGCACAGCCAATCCTCCTCTCCCCATCCGTGGCCCCAGCCTTTGCCCAGTACTCCTCTCCTCCTCTTCCTCCTCCTCCTCCGCCCCCGCACCCCATATTGTCCGCCACGACCAATCCTTCCTCTCACCCGCCCCGACTCAGATGAGAGATGACTCCCATCCGGTCGATAACGTACGTTCCTGTTCCCCCCCGCCTGTCGTTTTACCCCGTAGTGGTGCTGTACTAATCCTCTCGGGGCACAGTGGGATCCCCCTCTTCAAAGCCTCCCCACATCCAGGGCCGCTCCTGTTTTCCATACTACCCTCCTGCATCCAGGCTCGCACACGAGCCACAGGATACTCGACCCGGTCCCTGGTCCCCCCCGGTGCTTACAGCAGAACCCAGAGCATCCCAGTCCCATCCCCTCGGCTTGCCAGGGACCAATCTGGCTCCTCCATGGCTTTTGCTTCTCCTGCTAAGGTTACCCCGGTGGAGCCGAGGGTCCCAAGTCACTGGCACTGCATTGGCTCAACAGAGCAGGGACTGACCTGTCACCTCCTTCTCGCTTAGCGCTCCCATCCATGTCGCCTGCTTCGGACACATTCTCCGGCCGAGGTTCATTTGACTTCCACCCCCTCGCCGCCCCTACCCCCCAGTCGGGACAAGCTTCCTCTGGCACGCCTTCCATTTCGACCCTTACCGCCGGGAGTGGACACCTAAACAGTGCAGGCAGCTTAAAAACGCACTCTCCTTGCGCGCCGGGCGCGTTCAAGGTCGGTCGTCGACTCTGTATCACAGCCCCTTACTCTCACCCCCCTCAGGAAGGGCGGTGTGTTTTCTCGCCGCACGCCTGGCCCGAGGCTTGCTGCCACCATGTCCCCAGGTTCCCCTCTACACCCCCAGTTTTTCCAGCAGGATCTCTCAATCCCCACCGCTCCCACTCTCTCTGCCTTCGACGCCCCCGGGGAGCATCGTGGATACCTTTACCCTCTTCGTCCCCACTTCCACATAGAGTTCCTCGTTCTCCTCCTGACTTTTCAGAGCCCCCCCGGGCGAGGCGCGGTTTGTTGTCGCTTCTCTCTCTCGTCCGAGTCAGGACGAGGTGGCCTGCAGTATGTCCACACGCGGCACAACTCCTTCTCGGATGATACACCTGCCGACCGGGTCGGCAGCCGCACTCAACTTACTTCGCGTCGCCGTCCTGCCACAGGGGGTGGACTCTCCTCTGCCCACGATGAGGAAAGAGAGGGCGGAAACCGGATTACGTCCTTCTTTGGCATTTCGCGGCCACCCGCCCTCTCCGCCAAGGAGAAGAGGAGCCACGCAAACTCTTCTCTCGCCGAAGCAGCGCTGTGCTGGCCAAGTCGGATCTAGGTCCTGACGTCCCCCTCGAGACAGATACGCTTGCCTCCCAGATCGGGGGGAAGTCGAGCCAGATGCGTACGTGGCTCGGGCGGCGATAGTGGTGGGTCGTCCTCGACTGGTGGCTCTACTGGCAGCCCAAGGGGATGAATTTTCGCTCGCCTGCCTGACAGCTGCTATGGCGCACATGTCCTTCTCTGGTCTGGCCATCGACTTTGCCCTGCGCAAATTGCTGTCCGAGTACGAGCTGCCCAAGGAAACCCAACAGATTGACCGGGTGCTCGATACCTTTGCACGACGGTACATCCATTGTCACCCCGACCTGCTCACCTTGGACCAGGCCTACATCACTGCCTTTTCCCTCATCATGCTGCACACTGACCACTTCAACCCCAACAATAAGAACCGCATGGACCTGGCTGCCTACCTCCGCAATACGCAGGAAACCAGTGGGCTCGACCCGGACGTGCTTGGGTACCTCTTTGACAATACGACTGCCTTTGAGTTTGCCTATGTCCATGAGGACCGCCGGCCAGACTCGGCTTTGCCCAAGGTTCTCGCCCCCTTTGCGCCGGGGACAAAGAAGGTGCTGAACCCATATGAGTTGATGCGCCAAGGGCGGGTGCAGGACCTGCAAATGCCCCTGGATACCCTGCTCTCCGATTGCGCACCACTGCTTCCGGCCAGTTATATCGCCTTGGACGACACCAAGATGAAGCTTGCGTTTGTCAATGCGCCCATCTGCGAGGTGTCGGCTGGGGAGGACGAGACGATAGGGGTGCGGGTAGCCAAGATTGCGCTCTTGACGCGTAGGATGGGCGGCGCGGCAGTGGGGGTGCATTCTCTCTTCGTCTCAGCTGCTCTGGTTTCGCGATACCGACTGGTGCGAAGCACTTCAGGCGCAGATCCAAGCCCAAGCTGGCGCAGACCAACTCACTGGCCCCTGGGCGAGCCCACCCGCATCTCCCCGCCATCACCTACTTTCTACCCGATGAGATTACCAACTTGGGTGACGCTCTGGCGGTACCGGTGCCGGACCAGCCACAGGGGCTGGAAGTGTACTTTGAGCATTCGGGCCAACGACGACGGATGTGGTGCGACGCGGCCTCCGTATCGGAGCGGGACGACTGGGTGAACAAGATCAACTATTGTGCTGTCTACCGCTGGGCTGGGATCCGCAAGATCGACGTGTTTGCCATGGACCAAGCCTCTCTTGCCCGTTTGGAACGGGGGAAGAAGCGGGTGAGCCCGTGGAGGCGTACGAGGAAGCACTCTTACTTCGTCTTCAACGTGCTGAGACAGCGTACGATCGTACCAAAGCCCAGCTGGACCAGCACACCCGCTTAGCCCATCACCTCGGTCTCCTCGCGCCCCTGCTCAAGTCTACACGCGAACGAATCGAGACGGCTGCAACGGCGCTCGCTACCCAGTTGCGATCCACACGCTTGGAATTGGATAAAGCTCAGCTACGCCGCGCCGTACTGCAAGCTGATCTCCTGGCTGCCCAGCGCGCTGGCGTGCGCACCTCGATCCCCCCGCTCCACCCTCTCCACCCTCGCCTCGGACCTCACCTCCGCCCCCCTCACTTACAACGGTTACGTCGGCATCGGCATCGGTACCAATGGCTTCAGCACCAATGCCATCAGCACCAATGCCATCAGCACCAATGGCATCAGCACCACTGGCTTCAGCACCACTGGCTTCAGCACCAACGGCATCCGCACCACTGGCGTCGACCCGCCCTGTGTCTACGAACGTTCCGCGTCGCGATAGTTGGGTACAGCGTTTCAGCTTTTCGCTCGCGTCCTCGTCTTCGCGCCGCGACAGCGCGTCCGATGGCATCCGGCCCGACAACGCGGGGAACCAAGCGGGCGAAGCGCTGCGCTCGCTTAGCTCGGCACTGCTCACGACCTTACCGCCGGGATAACCAACGTTTTTTCCAAGTTACTCATATAGATAGTTGGATAGATACCCCCCCCCCCCCCCTCCAAGTACCTCCCCGAGCGAGGGAGGGCTCCTTCTTGGAAATTTGATATTGCCACCGCGCACTTCGTATCCCAGAGGTCGTAGTAGGAAGCCTTGGGTGGGCAGTAGTATGCATTCGCACTCGCACTCGGACTTGTCTATCGTCTCTACCCTGCGTCCAGCGACAGTGAACTTCTTGTCGGCCACAGCGGCCTTATATGGGCTCGGTTGGCACGATCGATACTTGCGATGATCGATTACGTTAGTGGGGGGGCTAAGCTGTCAAGGGGCGATATGGGAAGGGTTGGGGTTGGGGGGGGGGGGGTATAGGACAGGTAAAAGCTATGAGGTGCACACGACAAAGTGATGGGGCAAGGCAAGTGCAGATTGCCGATCAAGCGTGACCTTTAGATTAGGACAAGCAGGCGGGGAAGACTGGATCAAACAACACCACACAAAACAAAAAGAGTCAGTAGCCCGTAAGCGAGGAAGAGGCAAGCGGCTTGCTTTGCGCAAATTAAACGCAAGGCAGAAAGGCTCAGATGGTGGTGCATAGTAGAGCAAGGCTCATGGTATGCCGTGGTCGAGCCACGTGCTCACCAGCTCAATAAAAGGGATAGAATCATCTTCGCTCTGGGGATGACCGTGAAGAAACAGAGTACATACCATACTGTCCATAGCACAACGCGTAACGCACCACAACACAGCACAACACAGCAGACAGAAACAAGGGTTAGCAAAACCAGTGTCCCAGCGGCCCTCGTGGGCAGACAAGAGAAGGTCATAGGATTTTTGGTATTTTGGGTTGTCTTCACTGATCCTTCAGTAGCAGAACTGGATGATTCGAATCATACCCAGCTGCAGGGAGCACGCCACGTACCAGAGAGAAAAAAAAACGGGTGAAGCGCGGCAGATGGTAGTGGTAGTGGTGGTGGTGGCAGATGGTGGTGGCGGTAGTGGTGTGGTGGTGGGACGTGTGGTTCGCTGGAGGATGCGCTGGGTTTTGCTCGCAAGAAGGAAAAGGCCCCGCGTGGTGGAGGCCCGGCGGAATGGTGCGAGTGCCTGTTCCGCCCCGGTGTGGTTCCGCAGTGGAGGGTTGGACGTTGGTAGTGCGAGTGCTATTGTCCAACACGTGACATTTAACACACAAGTCATCAACTGCCTTAGTCACTTGCCCCCCTCAGGCCTCATGGCCTCATTAACTCATTGGCAAACATCAGATGGAGCCGTGCGCGTGAGAGGTGAGAAGAGATCAACACAAAGGCTACTTATAAAACCCCACCTCTCGGCATAGAATGCTTGAAGCTTTAAGAGAAGCTTCATGTCAAGCTTTGCGCTTCCGAGCTTGATGGACTTGAAGCTTAAAGCTTGACGCTAGAGTGCGTGTAGCTTGAAGCTTGAAGGTAGAAGCTTCCTTGAGGCTCAAGCACTCAGGAAGGCTGAGCTGCGCCTCTCACATCAGCGCGTCACAGCTGAGCACAGGCTGAGCACTCATCGATCTCTTCTGGTGGAGTTTCTTTGCTCAGCTCAGTTGGTCCACAGCACTGCAGCTCAGCCACATCCAGGGGCCTACTGGCCATCAAAACGTTCAACGTACTCAACATCCACCGACAAACATCTTTTCTGTGGGGATCGTTAGTGCTTTTGTCGTAGTCCCTCCACTCGTCTCCCTTCTTCTGCCTCCCCTCATCAACCACATCGACCTGTGTGTCCTTCTCATGAAGAGCGCCGACCTGTCGCCCCAAGCCTATGCCCAGGCCCTCTTGTCCTCCGACCCTGCCGACGCCATCCAGCGGCTGGAGCAGCGCTTCCGCCAAGCTGCCACCCTGACGGACGAGCTAGCCGAGTACTTTTCAGCTCGTCGTGCAATCGACGCGGATCATGCACGCGCCCTCTCCAAGCTGGCCCAGCGCCCCTTCTTTAGCCACGACCATATCGTCCCAGACGACGTCCGTCCATCCTCGACGCTCTGATGAGCGAGGTGGATGCCTTGGTCCAAATCCACCGTGCCCGTGAGCAAACGGTCGAACACTGTGTTCAGCTTCTTCGTAACGCTCCGTCCAACAGCTCATGGGCCCAGGTCCCTGCCATCCAAGCCAGGCTCCGGCAGGCACTTCCTTTGGCCGACACCGACCCAGATCGTTGGCGGGAGGAGGCGATGCCGGCCTTTGGCCTTGCCCAACAAGCCGACCAGCAACGCCTCACCCTCATCAAGGATGTCGTGACTCGCTTTGAGACGGGCGCATCTGACACCAGTACCCAGCTGGCAGGTGCAGCCGACCTAGCTCTCCAAGCCTCGCTCGCCTTTGATGTACAGAAGGAGCTGCTCGCCTTTGTCCAAGCAAGCGGGAGGCACCGTCGTCCTGCCCCTCGCTCCGGCTTTCAGGAAGCGGCCCAGCGCCCACTTACAAAAGCCTTGAATTAGCACGCGGTCACGTTTCGCGCGACCAGCGCAGCTCGTCTGCACCTAGTCTCCCGGAGAAGACTGGAATCCGAGGTGCGTTGACCAAGCTCGGGTGGCGACATAAGGACGCACCACCGCCTCCCCGGGTTCCAGGAGGCACTCGCCCGAAACCGAAGAGCCAACCAGCCGGATTCGTCGTGGACGTACCATGCTTGCGGGTAAACGAGCTAGCAAGTTTTTTTCTCGTCGGAGTTCGGGGGACATGCCCACCTTCCCCTCCGTCTTGGGGGAAGGTTCTGGCCTGTCAAGATCGGGTACATGACCCACCTCCATCCGATCCGACGAGGGGGTCGACCATTCGCTTCTCCTCCCCGCCCCAGTCTCCAGACACTAGGCTCGCAGTTTCGCGAGATGGTAATGAGGGTGGAAGTAGGCATGCCCGTATGGGAAATAGCCATTCATACCATCTTTCTGAACCAATCCCTTCAACCCCCATTTCACCTGCATCAGACGAGGCGGCACTTGAGTCGATTCGTGGTACTTTGGCCCCCTCGAGCCGCAGCAACCCACACCGTCGTTCGTCCCCCCGCTTGGGGCGGGACAACCCGTTCCACGCCCCGCCTCTGAATATTTCCCTCCTGACATCGGGGGGGCTCAACCTCCAAGTCAAAGAGAAGTCAACGCTTACTTTGTGGGCGGGGAGGTCAATCGTCTGTTGGTTGTGGGGGAGATGCTAGCTGAGCTGGACCCTGCGTTGATGGTAGCTGACCGGTTACCGTCCGCCTCGAAAATGCCGCTGGGCTAGATCGGTTCTCATTGAACCCAGCTTTCTTTCAGCCAAACGCAAAGGAGGGAGAATATGTTCTGACCCTTGCTGGACTTATTGGTTCGGGTAGATGCGTGTTGGCCAAGTGCCAAGTCCAAGTGGATCCAGCAAACAAGACGGCGGACCATGTCCCGGTCACTCTCGCGCCGCATTGGAGGGAGGGGAAGGGCCACCTAGACCTGCTGGTCGAATATCAGGTCCACAAGCCGCTACAGGACTTGGTCCTTCAGACCATCCTCGCCCCGGGAACCGTGGACAGCATGCAATCCCTCCCCCGGTCAGTGGGCTCCTTCCACCCGCACAGCTCGCTGGACGCTGCCACAGGGGGAAACCAAATTGCGCTGCCGCTGGTTTGGCACGTCTTCCCCACAACCCTCACGGCTTCCTGGACCACGCCCTTTACCTCGTCCCAAGTGGGCCTCTCACTTGTAGAGGGAACCCGTACGCTGACCTTACCCACCACACGCTCTTCGGAGGCAGGCACATATGTGGCCACCTGACGCATCCCCCCTCCTTCCCCTTCATCCCCCTCTGCGTCTTTTCCTCTTCTTGCATCTACCAAAAACCCCTCCCCCACAAAAACCCGGCCCGTCACTGATACCACCTGCAGCGCTGCTTTGGGCGCGCGCGCTCTCCTCGTTGTTTTACCTGCCTGCGAACAGATTGACCAATGTTGCCAATGACAGTACCTTGTTCCCTCTCTTTTGTATACGCAACAGATGACCGACCGACTGAGGTGTGAGCGATTTGTTTTGTGCACGCTGTACTCAAAAGCTCTTTGGGGCCTGGCTGCCCCACCGCTGCCATTCAATACGATACTAACAGACACCAGCGCATCGCCGGCCGCTCGGACTGTGCGCCGCAACCGCTGCGGCCCGACAGCCGAGAAGCAATTGAAGAGGGTCCACATGTCCACACGCAAATCGCTTGTGTTAGCATCCCAGATCGCAGTCCTTTTCCGTTTTATTTTGTGAGCTCGGCTATAATCCAGTGTTTTGCTATAGCAACCCACGGCCCCACGTCTGTGTGCGCTTACCACCCCCATGCAGCGCAGCTCCACTTAACCCCCCCCGCAGTCCCACCCATTCTATGAGTTTTGGGGCGCCCCTTCCATCCCTCAAGCTCCAATTCATACACGAAGCGTTGGGGATGGGTGTGGCCTGCGCCACCCGTCCCCCTTGCATATGTGTAGCAACAGCACTCTGCCCTCGAAGAGAGAGAGACCCAGAGAACCAGAGCGCCCATATATAAGCTGCCGGTTTACAATCACTAAGAGAAAACGCCCAGATCTCTCGTCCCGCCATCGTCCTTCCCATCTCTCCTCTCCGCCACATTACGGTTACAAGATGTTCACCAGCCTTGCCATGTTGAGCCAGTACACGGGCCGTGCCACGCTCCGTGCACCAGTGGCCACTGCTGTGGCTCGGACTGTCACCCCGTCGTCAGCAGGTCTACGCCTCCGGCCCCTTCCCCCCGCTCAGGCAACGGCCCAGACCCCGACGCCGACCCATGCCCCGCCGCCGTCCGCGACCAAGACGCTGCCCGATGCCAAACTCTCTACCCCTTTTGATGTGGGATCAGTCAAGAGCTTTACGGCTCGCAAGGTCGTTACTCTTTCCACTCTTGAAGAAGAGGCGTGAGTGGCACAGATGTGCCCCACCCGGGTCCTCCTTTGGGTGTCTCTTCGGCCTTTTGATGGCTCATTGCCTCATGGCGGCGGGAGTTTGAGAGAGGGGGCAGGGTGCACTTTCCGCGCACTATATACAAAAAGACTTACATTGGCTCTCCTTACTGCGTCCGCGCCTACACACACCCTCAAAAGCGTGTAGTGTTATGGTGCGCTCGATAAATGGGTTTTCGGTTTCGACCACCCCTTTGCTTTTCTTCTTTGTGTCTCTTTTGCCACTATGGATCCCTTTTTTGTCCACCACACTTATTGGTACCTCCATCTTGTGAAAGCCTTCATCGACTTCATCTGTGAAAAGCCTCCATCGACTTCATCAGGTTCATCTTCACCCCCCACTCCCACCCTTCTCCCCCGGGCAAAAAAAAGGAATCCGCATAGCGAACGCTCCTGCCCGAGGTCTGTTGAAGGGCTGGGAACCGGTAGTGCGGATTCAATGGATCACTTTTTGATCGCTTGATATTGATATTGAGCGGGCGGCAGTGGAAAACTTATGATCGCAATCGTCGGAAGTCGATAGGTGATCTAGGCGGTAGCTGGTGTGATCTAGATAGCATAGCATGCAGGGGACTAGGGTTGTCGTCCGTGCACCATCGTGCACCCCAACCCGCACACTGGTCCTATGCCTCCCCCACCGTCAGGGCGTCGGCCTGACATGTGACATGTGACGGCTGAGGCTCAGCCCGCCACCGAACCGGCCAGGGCGCTACAATCGGCAGCGTATATATTGGTTGCCCAGGCAGCGCAGCCCCCGTCCTCGCCATCCCCCGTCCTCTCCACCCCGTCCTCTCCATCCCCCCTCCGCCTCTCCGTCCCTACGATGCTCGCGTCTCAGCTCGTCGTGCTGGTCTGTGCGGCCCTGGTTCTGCGTCGCCCCTGCACAACCGCCAGATCGAACTCGATGCGCTGGGCAACATGGTCTGGGACCTGACGCCGTCCCGCCGTTGGCTCCTCTGCCTTTCAGTCCGGGTTCGCCACCGCCTCCCAGCCTTGGCCGGCCCGACTTTTCCCACCCGGCTCAGCAGGCAGAAGAGTTCGCTGAGATGATGGCTCGGATTGGGCAGATGCACGCTCCACGATGCAGTCCGCCTCGGCCAAGAAGAACTGGCTCACGATGGCCTCGAAGTTGGGCCAGGCCCAGCGTGTCGCTTCGGGGTTCATTGTCCAGGGCAAGACGCAGGTAGGCAATGTGGTGTACAACCAAATCCTCCACCCGCTTTCCAGACTACGCTTTGCGCATCACGACCGACTCGAACGGCATCAACAACCTCCCCGACGCGACCAAGGAGGCCGTGCTGCACGCAAGGGCAGTGGCGCCTTTTGCGACCCCAACGTCAAGTCCGTCTCGGGCTACCTTGATATCTCGGAAATCGTCATCTCTGGTTTATTTTTTCGAGTCGCGTGGAAAGCCTGGATCGGACCCACTGGTGGTACGTCTACTTAGATCTGCGTTTCTGGACAGATGAGACAAACATCAAGCTAACTCTCATACTCTCCTCCCACAGCTATGGCTAAACGGGGGTCCTGGCTGTTCCAGTTCGACTGGACTGTTATTTGAATTGGGGCCTTGCCGGATTGCTAACGCGACAGGGGTGGAGGACAACCCCCACTCCTGGACCAATGTGGCCAACATGATCTTCCTCGACCAACCGGCAACGGGTGTGGGCTATTCGTACAGTGACGAGCCGGGTGTGATTAACAATACTCCCGAGGCGGCGGTGGACGTGTACGCGTTCCTCCAGCTCTTCTTGCCAAGTTCCCTCACTACGCCACGCTGGACTTTAGTATCGCCGCCGAGTCGTACGGTGGGATCTACGCCCCCCACTTTAGCAACTACATTTGGAAAAAGAACCAAGAGTTGGATGCGGCCACTTCGGTGACTACGACTACACCCCAGCCGCTGCTCATCAAGCTCGAGAGCGTAATCATTGGTAACGGGTTGACGGCACCGGCGATTCAGTTCCCTGCGGTGGTGGACTTTGCCTGTGGAGCAGACAAAGTACCGCATGTTTGATCCTGACAGCGAGACCTGTTCCGACTTGGCCACAAGGCGGAACGTTGTGCCATGCTGATCCAACAGTGCTACAAGTACGACTCGCCGTTGATTTGCACGCCAGCGGCGTTGGTCTGTTGGGCTGGACTCTACTCGCCCATGCAGCAGACAGGACTGAACCTGTACGATGTCCGGCGCTCGTGCGATCGCTCACCCGAAAAGGATGGCCCACTGTGTTACAAGGAAATGGAGTACGTGCAGTCCTACCTCAACCTCCCGGGCGTCAGGCATCGCTCGGCGTGCCGGACTCGGTCGAGTTCCAGAGCTGCAACACGAAGGTCAATGGTGCCTTCCTCCTGCACGGGGACAGTATGCACGATGCGTCCGAACTGTTACTGCCACTAGTGGAGGATGGGGTGCGGGTGTTGATCTATGCCGGCGTGACCGACGCGATGTGCTCGGCAATTGGGAACGAACGGTGGGTAGTCAACTTGCCCTCGGTGCTGCAGGAAGAGTATGCGCGCAACGACGAGAAGGAGTGGCAAGTGGGAGGAAAGTCAGTGGGCACGGTACGCGCCGCAAGCCACAAGAGGGGTCTAAGGCGTTTGGCGATTTGGCCTATGTCAATGTATGGAACGCAGGTCACATGGTCCCGTTGATGCGCCCCAAGCCGCGCTGGACCTCTTCTCCCACTGGCTCCGTAACAAGCCGCTTTCCACCGCCTGAGCGCCCGACGGCGGGCAGCGGTTCGGCCTGCACATGCTCACGCCGCCTGTGCGCGGGCGTTGAGGTGCGCAGCGCCGATGGTGGCAGTGCGTGGAGGCACGAATGCGAGGGAGGATGGGTGGTGGTTGGTCTGGCGATGATCGATCAAGGCAAAGGAAATTGTATCCCAGTAGTAGGTAAAGTAGGTGCCATTAGGCCTTCGGCCATAGGGTTGATCATGTTGATCATCGACGGATCATCGATCGCCTGGTGATGCTGCCCATTCGGGTGGATCGCTTCGCGTCCAGGGATCAGCTTTTCGCGCTGGGGGCGCGTTCTTCCAGCGTGCTCCGTGTCTGCCAAGCGCGGGTAGGCACACGTTCACCACCATCCCATCCCCATCCCGACCGGCACCGTCAGCAGCGCCATGCCGGACCGCAAAAAGCCCCCCGCCGACCCCGACCCCGACTCCACCGACCCCGTCCCCCTCCTGCACGACACGCGTCCGCCCCCGCCGCCCCCGCCGCCCCGGCCGGCCCTGACTTTCACCCCTTCATCTACTTTCTCGACCCTGACCTTGCCCCGGAGCATGACAAGGTAAGCCCCCCCCCAACACACGCTTCCATTCTGGCCCTGTCCTGACTCCGATCCAGTTGCGCAGCATCCTCAACCGCGGTGGCGCTCGTGAGTGGGTTCCTGTCCCTGGTGGAGGAAACGCGCGGAGAGAGGGTGCTGGCTACCTGGCGCTTCGACCCTACCCTCGTGACTCATGTCGCGACCTCCTCGCTGGACATACCCGAGTACGAGGCTTGTTGCCACCCTCAAGCAGATGGAGTAGTGGCCATACACAACCTTCAGGAGGCTACTCTGGTTCTGTACGTCCCCTCCCCTGTCCACTCTCCTGCTCCCCCGCGCTTGCGGCTTGCGTGCGAGAAAGTCCCAAGTACTAATAGGAAACGCAGCCGATGTGGGTGTACCGCTCCGACGCACTAGGCACCCGCCAACCCGAGCGCTACTTCTCCCCTGACCCAGATCGCATCTTTAGCGGGTGTGGTTGTGCACCTGAGTCACATGGACGGGGTGGAGAGCGAACTGGTGATCTCGTTGGTCACGCGCTGGGCGGCACGTATCGCACGTCTCTCACCAAGGAAGTTACCATCTGCTCAGCCCAACGCTCGAGTCAGGCAAGCTCAAGGCGCTGTGCCAGTCCGACTCGATGCAAGCGAGAATCGAGCATGTCCATCCGGCGGGTGTACGCGTCTGTCAAGTCCCACCGGCTCGCTGACTCCAAGCTGTTCCGATGGTCTCGAAGGGGGGGAAGGACCAGCTTCCCTCGCGTATGAAGATAGTTGCATTGCACCCCTTACTCTCTTCCCCCCCCCCAATCCGATTCAGACGTGGACCGGCGCTTTCTCCCGCCACCCAAGGGCAGGAGGGAGATCAATTGGAACCGGCCCTGCTTGGCCGGGCTCAGGATCCTCGTCGCTGAGGCCAACGCGCTTTCTCCCCGTGTGATCGCGATGGTGGCACACCACGTGCAGGCGCAAGGCGGGGTATGGGGTACCCCCTTCGCCCCATGCCGTGGACCAGGCAGACGTGGTGATTTGCCAGACGCGCGATAGCCCTACCGCTCTCGCGGCCTTGCATCAATCCAAACGGATCGCCACTTTCCTCTGGCTCTGGGACGCCAGCTTTCTCCACCCCACTGAGCTCAACAAAGCATCCTCCACTTCCCCCCCGCTTTGAGCGCAGTGGACCAGATGCCATCGCCTATCAGCTTTAGTGGGTACACAGGACCCATGCGGCAGTACCTCAAGACGCTTGTCCGTCTCGCCCACGCACATTGGACCCCGGAACTGACGAGGGAAAACGCGTTGCTGGTGTCGGCCAGTACACAGGGACCCAAGGTCGCTCATGCCCACGAGTGGGGCGTACCGGTCGTCACGTATGAATGGCTGAACGATGCGTGCAGACTCACGCCCTACCCAAGTTCGAGCACTTTGCTCCCCCTCCAGCGCCGGCGACCGTCCAGCGCGTCGGAGGACCGCCCTCCCGCCCGCCGTGGGGCAGTGCGTGCAGCAGGCACACGACTCGCTCGACCAAACTGGGAATACCAAGTCTGAGAACCGATGGCGTAGAATAAGCTCCCACCCCTGGTCTGGATCCCGGTCTCGCACCCGTTCTGGCTCCCAGTCTCGTTCTCGTCCGCCTCCCGAAGCGACAGGCGGAAAGCAGCACAAGCAGCGCCTCGGATCCAACGACGCGCAAGCGGACGCGCCATCGTTCCTCCCATTCATGTGAGTTGGAAGGGGACCAGGCGCGCGCTCTCCCCTCAACCGCACGGTGGAGACGTCAGTGTAGTGTGATGAGCGTACTGGGCACCACGCCGCAGCGGACGGCGCGATGGCAAGCTGAGATAGGGTCGCCAGGGATGCGTACGCGGATGAGCGCGCCAACCGAGGCGCAGCACTATGTCACCACCGGGCTCGACCTGACACCGATGCAGGAAGAGACGCTGGTCCAGCTGGGCTGGCACCGTGCGGCAGCCGTGTCGGAAAAGACGAGTGTGTTGGTGGCGGCTACGCTGACGCGGACGGAAAAGATGCTGTGTGCGATTGCGCGCGGGATGCACATTGTTACGCCCGACTGGGCCGTGCTCAGTGCGCAAACCCACCGCGTGCTCCCGCCCGCGTCCTACCCGCTGCGCGACCGGGTGGGCGAGCGGGAGCGGGGGCTGAAGCTGGCGGCGGTTCTGGCGGCGCGGCGGGCGGCCGGCGCGGCGTGCTGGCCGGACACACGTTCTACTTTACCCCGCGTGTGCGGCCGCGCGCGCGGATCCTGCGGGCGATCGTAAGGGCGGCGGGGGGCAGGCGCCGAGCGGAGTAGCGATGGACGCGGCGGCAGCGGCGGTGCGGGCGGCGGCGGCGACGCACCACGTGGTGTCGTCGGCGGAGGACGCCAAGGCGTGGGGCGCATGGACCGGCGTGGCGGTGTGGAACGCCGAGCTGATCCTCGACGGCGTGCTGCGCCAGCGCCTCAGCTGGTCGCGCAACCGCCTCGACAAGTCGAAATGAAATGTTAGTAGGCAGCCGCAACACAGCGTCGGACCCCCGCGGTGCTGGGCGCGCGGCGGAGAGCGGCGTGCGGGGGGGCAGGGTGCTTACCTCAGCGCGCTGGCTCGGCTGGTTGGGTTACTGTATTCTCTCGGCGCCCGCCTCGCCATCCCCACGGCCCCCGCCGCCATCGCCATCGCCATCGCCATCGCCATCGCCCCCATGGCCGAGCTCGCCACCGACCGCCCCCCCCCGCGGCCACCACCACCACCACCACCGCCAGTGCCGCCACCCACCGCCACCGCCACCGCCGCCACCCCCGGCTTCCCCTGCCCCAACTGCGGCAAGGCCTTGGGCCGAAGACCTGCTGCGCCGCCATCTCGCCCGCGAGCAACGCGCCGCCGCCGCCCCGCGCCTGCCGCGCCAAAAGTCATGCAACGAGTGCTCCCGCTCCAAGGCCCGCTGCGACCTCGAGTTCCCCTGCAGCCGCTGCCGCAAGAAGAACAAGCAATGTGTGCGTCCCCTTGCCCCTCGCCTTTTGCCTCCTCCCCCTCCTCCTCCCCCTGACCTTCTCCCCGCAGGTGTATGCGCGCAACTCCATGGGCGCCAAGCGCGCCGACGCGATCACCGCCCGCGAACGAGGAAGCAGAACGCCCGCCTCGGGCCCTGCTCCTGCTCCTGGCCGTGCCCGCGCGCTTTCCAACGTGCCGACCCACGCCTCGCGCTCGCGCCGCACCCACGATAGCGACGACTCGCATTCCACCAGCTCCTTCTACTCGCCCGAACCGCCAGCCGAGCTGCCTGCGTCTGTCCATGCGCCTCCCTCTGCCCCTGCTCCCGTTCCTGCCCCTGCCCAAGTCCCAGTCCAGAACTGGGCCGAACCGGCGCGCGAGTACGCCTGGGGCTCGGCCCCGTCCAACAGTTGGTACCCCCCCGCGGCACGGTACGCGCCCGATGACGCCGATACGACGCCTACTACGCGCATGGCCATCGACCATGTCCGCTCACAGCCCTTGCCCGCCCACCAGAATGGCGCAACTCCCAAGCTGGATTCTCTTATTACCGCCTCGCATATCCTCTCTCCTTCCCCCATGGTCGTCCTCCCGCCCGTCGAGGCACCTGCTCCGTCGTCCGGACGCCCCTACCCTGTTCGCAGCGGATCCGGATCGCGCCCCAAGCTGGCCCCCATCGTCACGGGCTCAGGTGCCTTGCCACCAACCAGCACGGGCTTGACCCCAGGCCGTTTTCCGCCCGCAGCAATGCGTTGCAAGTGCCCAGTGCCTTGTTGGACGCCACCCAAAGCTGGCTTGCTGAACCCGTTATTCCCTCGCCCATTCAGGGCCTCGGACCCTTTTCGGCCCTTCGCGAGTCTCTCGGCGCCGCATTCACCTTCCCCCTCCCATCGGCATTGGAACCTCCGCTGGACCCTCTTCCACCTACCGATACGACGGAGCCGGCGCAAGAGCAAGACATCCCCCCGCGTACGGTCGAGAACGAAAACGAGAACAGTACCAAGTCTGTTCCCCAACTCGTCGTTACCTCCACCTCTACTTCCACCCCATCGGCCCAGCCTGCCCAACCCCCGCAACCCCCGCAGCCTGGCGGCGGGGAGATGGACGACCCGCAAGCCCAGACCGCGGCCGTGCTCGGCACATCTGGCAACATGGGATTCAAGATGTGCAAGACCTTCCTGAGAACTTGGCACGAGCAGCTGCAGCTCAGCTGATTACCTACCCCACCCTCATGGTCTTGCCCGAACCCACTTCCCCTGTGCCCCCCTTTGTCTTTCGACCTTGGCTCGCGCGCGTACGCGTTGCGCTCCCTGCGAGCCTCGCTATTGCCCGCAGCGTGCTAGCCGGGTACCTTGTGCGTCTCCCGGCCAGCCTGCCCACAGTATGGGTCAACATTGCTCGTGAATTGCACAACCTCATTCGTTCCGCTCCCCAAACCGCAGCGGGCGATGACATGAACTTGTTTGCCTCCACCGCCGCCTTGTGGCTCTACCTCGTCCTGGCTCTCCTCACTGAAGAGCCGGTCGCGGCCGAATCGATCGACGATCATGCGGTCAACACGGGCTTGCATGCGCTCTCTACGCTCGCTTCGTCTTTATCCATTCGCGTCCGGGACATGGACCGTCAACGCGCCCAGATGCCGATACGCAACGCGCAACCTGAAATGAGCTTTGAAGGTTGGGGCTTGCTCGAGTCGATGCGACGCATTCTCTTTGCCTCGTACACCCTCCTTGTTCTACAACGCCTCCGCGAAGGCGTGGAGGGTCTGCAGGTCGCTCTGGCCGGATCGGACTTGGTCCTGGACGTGGGCTTGCCAGCAGACGACCAAACGTTCAATGTGACTACGGAAACTGATTGGGTCGCGCCTACATGGCCGCTCGCACGCGCGCGACAGAGGCTTTGGTCCAATTGGGTGAACCGCCCGAAACGGCAGATCGGTTACCGACGCTCCGTGACTTACTGCGTGCTCGGACTTACATGAACGACGGCGCGCCCTTGATGGACGTGTTTTCCCACGCTGATGAATTTACCAATGTCATCCTCGCTGTCGCGCTTGGCCTCGACGGCTTGGCTCAGACTTCTTGCTAAACCTCCTCCTCCTTCCTCCTCCTGTACTTGGTATTTTTTTTTGTTTCTTGTACCCCCTTACCCCCTTACTCCTTACTCCCTTACTCCTTTACTCCCCCTCTCCGCGCCCTTCTACGGAGCCTCAGGCCTCACTGGGCGCTGAGCGCTCCACTACGCACCATTTCAATCTCTCTGTTTGATTATCGTACTGCGTGATGAGGCTTTGCTATGGAATCACTTACGTAGAGAGCACGAGTCCATGGAATAGGCCCTAGGCCTAAATGTTGTTGATTCCGTCTCTTTCGGCGGGCTGGCGCAGTCGAGGCAGTGCAGTGCAGCACGAGCGACGCACGGCAGTTAGATCCGCAGACCTTGGAACGCCTTGCTCAGCGGCGCACCGGCGTTGGTCGGGAACACACACAGACGCCCGTCCACGCCCGAGGTCGAGACGGCCGTCACGTTGCCCGGCTCCCCCTCGTAGGGACGAACAGAAGTAATGGTGTTCTGGTGGTGGTGTGCAACTCGCCATCGGCACCGACACTCGCACCTGGCACGGCGCCCAACCGCAGCGCGCCAGCCGAAGCCGCAGCGCCACTACCGGGGGTCGGGGTGCCCTGGACGTCAGCGGCGCGGAACCGAAAGGCAGCCGTGTTCAGTCGTCCGACGCCGCCCGAGGCCAGACCCGACGGTTTCGGAGGCGGAGGCGGAGGCGGAGCTTTACCAGCCAACGCACCTGCCGCATCTAACGTCTTGGACGCTTTCCATCCTTCCACCGAGCCTTCAAATAGGATGGGCTGGCACCCATGGCCCGCTGCCACCAGCGCATCTTCCCGGATAAACGTGAGTGCCACGTGCGGCAGGGTGGGGAAACGTAACGTGTGCACTGCGTGCGGCGCACTGTCCGGTCCAGAAGGGTACACCACCGTCAAGCTCGCGTCGTGACCCACAAACGCAATCGCGTTACCCGACGGACTAAATGCGACTCCATGCACCCTCCGCAGCCGCCAGCTGGGGTGGCGAACTCACCGCACAGCGTGCCAAAGGGCAACCGTTCGCCCCACACACTGGCTGCCGGACGCGCATCCACACCCTTGATAAAGGCAGAAAAGACGCGCGTACGCATATCCGCACTGCCCGTGACGAGCAAGACATTGTTCGGGTGCCAGTCCAAGGACAGCACCGTGCTGCGTAACGGTTTCTTCAGGTGCTTGGCAACCCACCAATCGTTGTCCTCTTCAAACGAACAGATGGCCACTACGCGCGCACCTGTCGCAACGGCAAACTTATCTTCCTTAGGCGACCAACGCACCATCGTCGCTGCCCGATTGATGCGCAGTAGCACCAACGTCGGCTGCCACTCACCACCAACTTGCTGCCACACGTACGCATTGCGGTCTTGGGAACACGTCACCAGACGGTCCGATACGGGTGCCCAGTCAATGGACGTAACGAGCTTATCGTGCTCCGTCAACGTCGCTTCGCGTTCCCACCCACTCGCCGTCGACGCACGACGGTAGATCACCACGTCGCTCGTGTTCTCGCACACGGCCACGCGGCTCCGGTCGGCATTGAATGCGTGCGCGGTGAGCGGGCTGAAGGACAGGTGGAAGACTTGCGGCGGCATGGCGGGGACGGGGAAACGGCAAGGGGGAGGACTAGCAGTCTACTCCAGATGGTGGGGGAGAGGAGAGAGACGAGGCAGCACCAGCGCCCGCCTGGTGAGCGCTCAGGCTCAGCGCAGCCTCAGCTAGCCACAGCCAGCGCAGCAGCCACGCACACTGCCCCCGTACCCAGGCGCACAGACCGCCGCCTTCCGCCCCGCGCCCCGCGCCCATTCCGCCCCAGTCTGCTGCCACACCCCCTGACGTCAGCCGCTGCGGTAATCGATAGCTGCGGGTCGCAATTGATAATCACTAAATCGATAAGTGTCCATCCACCAATGCACCCCAGCATTGCTGGCTCCGTCAAGAGTGCTCAGCTCAGGACTGGCCCAATCTGTGCCCCCGCGCTTGAAGCTTCCAGCTGCTTTGCTCATCGCTCATCCACTTGCCACCCAATCTATTGTCCAGGGGCAGGGCTGGTGTTGTGTCAAGGCCACGCAGCCGCAGGCGTTCGCATCGCATCGCACAGCCATCTCCTGTCTTGCCTTGGCCGACAGACAAAAGCCTGACGCAAGGATTACGTGGTGAAAAGGTATCACGACAGATTGTGGCCTCACGATCGTACAGCTCCTGAGCTCTGTTATTCTCAGTTCGATTCTGGGCGTAGTCACTTTTTTTGCTCCGCTTTCAATTGTTCACCCTTGGGTCTTATCAATCGATCGCCGTCGGAAGCACGCCTTGATTAGCCATGGCGACGCATCAGGCTGATGGCTGATGGCCACCCACCGCTTCTCCTGTCTTCTCCTGTCTCGCCCCTCCCGTCGCCCACACCAACACCATCCCCGCTCCCTCCCGCACGCCTCCTTCCCCATCCCACCGCCATGGCGTCGCCCGACGAGCAGGCTCCGCTGCACACCAAGCCGCCTGGGCGGTATCCAAATCGGTATGGTGCCGTGGCCGTCACGCCCCCCACCACGGTGGGCGATGCGGCCGGGTCAGACGTACCGATCGTGCCGCATCGGCCCACCGAGACCCTTGGCCTCGGGAGCGCGCTTGCCCTCGTTGTCGGCCGCATCATTGGTACCGGCATCTTCAGCACGCCCGGCCCGATCGTCGCGTCGGTCGGCTCGTTGGGCGGGGCGTTGCTCTGTTGGCTGGTGGGTGGCGTGGGCGCGTTCTGTGGGCTGTTTGTCTGGCTCGAATGGGCCACTCGGTTCCCCCAAAATGGCGGGGAAAAAGTGTATCTGCAACGAGCGTATCCTTGGCCGCGCAGAATGGCCGCACGTGTATTTGCCATTCGCGCCCTCCTCATCCCTGGCACCCCGTCCACGGCGATTATCTTGGCTACCAACGTAGAAGCTGCCTTTGGCGCACACATGTCTGCGTGGCAACACAAGTTGGTCGCGCTCGGCGCGCTGAGCAGTGTGATCTTGCTCCACTCGCTCGCTCCGCGCTGGGGCGTCCGACTCATGGACTCGGTCGCCGCTCTCAAAGTCGCCATTCTCTCTGGGATCGTCGTCGCTGGCATCGCCGTTTTGACCGGCCACACTCGTGTGCAGGACCCGTCGAAAAACTTACAGTGGTCTACACTTTGGGTGGGCACGGCTACCGCCCCTTCGCTCTGGACATCCGCCTTGTTCCGTACCTTCAACGCCTATGCCGGCTGGAACTCGGCCGCATACATTGCTGGCGAAATGCGCGATGCTCGTCGGACGATCGTTTGGGCATCAGTGGGTGGACTGGGCCTATGCACGAGCTTGTACCTCCTGGTCAACGTAGCGTACGCCAGTGCCATCCCGACCGACCAACTGAAACAGACGATCGCCGTCGCCGCCCAGTTTGCCAATACGATCGCTGGTCCCGCGGCCCAACGTGGCGTTTCCGCCGCTGTCGCCGTCTCGGCCCTGGGTGTACTGCTCAACGTCTCGTTTGCCGCTAGCCGGGTTTTACGCGAACTAGGTGCCGACGGAACTGCTCCAAAGATCTTGTTATCCACTTGGCCCCACGGCGCCCCGGCCGCGGCACTGGCCACTCACTGGGCTGCATCAGCTAGCTACTTACTCCTCCTTCCTGCGGGACCAGTGGCGTATGGCCTAATCCTAGACGTGGAAGGGTACACTATCTCTGCCTTCTTCTTAGCTGTCACTATCGGACTGTACTTTATCCGTCGCCGACCGTGCGACGTCGCAGCTGAACCTAGCCCCGCATCCTCCTGCGCAGAAGAAGAACCACTGAGGAGGAAACAAGATCAAGATCACTTTGTCGCGCCTACTTGGGCAGCGGCTATATTCGGCTTGATCAGCCTCGGTTTGGTCCTTGCCCCTTGGGCGCCTGCACAACATCCTACCCCCGTTCCGAGCTGGATGGGCCCGACGATCGGATCGGCCATTTTGGTCACGGGATTCGCGTCCTGGTGGCTCTTGGATGTCGTCCCCCGTTGCAGAGGGGGACGTGATGCATGATGCCTGAGGCTCAGGCCTGAGGTGCGACGCCACTGGAATTGCAGCACGAGTAGAACCTTGTCCTACTAGTGCGCACCTATGTACTACTTACGATGGCTCAGAATTGAAGTACGAACGAGCCCCCCCAGTGTGTTGGGTTTGGTTACAGCTCATATCTCACACTACGTGCGTGAACGTTGGGAATAGGTGGAGCTACTAGGCCGGCAAGATGTACGGCAGTTTAGGATGGGTGTGGGGGATAAGTGCGCTAATCGCTACGCCGCTAACAGTACTACCTTTGCAGGTGGTACTATAGAGTCGAGGACCAAGTTTCACCCGATCCATCGTCGTTTTCTCGTCTTGTCTTGCTTTGCTTTCGTCCAGGGTTTATACTTTTGACAGCTAGGAAAGCGAACTTGCTGCTATACCCCCGACTCGTCTGAATTGTGATTGCTTCATGGACTATTTCAATACATGGAACGTGCGATCGACGCGAACAAATCCTCTTCAGGTTAGTAACGCGAGGTGGTTGACCTCCTCGTCCTGTCTTACGTTTGCACGACAGTTTGCGCGTTCAGATCCGGTACACCCCCTCCAGCATACCCGTTCCCATCCCACGCTGGGTGACGATCGCCACTGCCATAGTGCCTGCTCCGCGCGCGCCCTTGTTCTGCCACAGCCAAGGCGAGCGTAAGAACCGAGCGCGTATCTTGCGGCCGAATCATCCCGTCGTCCCACAACCGTGCCGATCCATACCGCGCTTGACTCTCGCGATCAATCTGGTCCTTGAGTCCCGCCGCAGCGGCTGCATTCGAACTGACCGTCTGCATCACTTGGCTTAACTGCTCGCTCGCCTCCCATCACGCTCGTCCGGGCATTGGGCCAGGAAAAGAGGAACCGAGGCCGGTACGCACGTCCTGCCATCCCGTACGTCCCAGCACCATAGGACGAACCAATGTTGACAGTCAACTTGGGCACGTCGGCCGTTGCCACAGCCCGGACCATCTTGGCGCCATCTTTAGCGATGCCCCCCCGTTCGGCTGCCTCGCCCACCATGTAGCCCGTAACGTTGACCAGGAACAAGAGCGGGATTTGACGTTGGTTGCACAGCTGGATAAACGATGTCGCTTTCTTGGCACTCTCACTCACCAGCACCCCATTGTTGCCCACAATCCCAATCGGGTACCCGCCCAGCCTCGCAAACCCCGTAACGAGCGTGGTGCCATACGCCTTTTTAAACTCGTGCAGGCGACTGCCATCGACCAAACGGGCAATCACACTGCGCACATCAAATGGTTGTCGCAAGTTGCTCGATACGATGCCATGCAAGTCTTCCATCGGGTACAGCGGGGGTTCACTGGCATAGGGCGCCGCAGTCGTCGCCTCCACACCGGCCAGACCGAGGTGACCCACCGCTTCCCGAGCCAAGACGATCGCATGACCATCGTCCCACGCCAAATGATCCGCTACCCCACTGACGGACGTATGCATCTCCCCCCCGCCCAACGCTTCGTCGTCCACCACCTCGCCCAACGCCGCCTTGACCAACGGCGGACCCGCAAGGTAAATATGTCCCTGTCGACGCACAATGATCGTTTCGTCCGCCATTGCAGGCACGTACGCGCCCCCCGCAACACTCATACCGTGTACGACGGAAATTTGCGGAATGCCCGCGCCGAAAGTTGAGCCATATTGTAAAAAATCGCTCCAAAGTGTTGTTCGTCCGGAAACACCTCGGCTTGGTACGGTAACGCTGCCCCACCACTCTCGTTGAGGTACACGCACGGTAACCGGTTTTCTCGCGCAATCGCTTGCGCACGTAAATGCTTCTTGACTGACAGTGGGTAGTACGCTCCACCTTTCACCGTCGGATCGTTCGCCACTACCATACACGCTACCCCGCGCACTTGCCCGACCCCCGTGATCACCCCTGCGGCCGGAACGGATTCCCCAGGGTACACTTCGTGCCCGGCCAAGGGCGATAGCTCCAGGAACGGTGAACCAGGATCCAGAAGGCGGGCAATGCTACGCACAACAATCGACGTGACACAGTATGTGAACCGGTAATGGATAACGGGAATGGTAGCGAAAGGGTTAGCGCGTTGGCCCTAGGATACCACCATCCTCGTAGATTTGTGTTTTAGCAGGGAAGGGGGGGGGGGTTATAGGAGGAGGAGGCAGGCAGTAAACAAGATAGATAGAAACGTACCGTTCCCGAGGCAACAACTTGCCTCGCTTGACATGTTTTGCCCTGGCCTTTTCCGACCCGCCAAGCGAGATGGCAGCGAGGGTGGCATCGTACTCGCTGACAAGTCGGTCCATGTCTTGTTTGTTCGCCTGGAAGCTCGGCGCCAGACGGTCAACCGTGTCGGGCAGGACAGAGGCCAGCGCATCAAAGCAGGACGAGGGCGAGGTGGACAAGGCGCGTACGCTCCCTCGGATCGCTGTGGCGGCAGGACCGAAGGCGAGGCGCGTGGGGCGCAGGATAGATAGCATGGCACGCATGGTGGAGGAGGTGGAGGAGGAGGAGGTGGTGGTGGCGGTAGATGTAAAGGTGGGTCGAGGGCCGTGGGATGGACACAGAGCCAAGTGGGTGCTTGGGGTCGACTACTTTAAGGGGTGGAGCTTGGAGCGAGGCATGGGGCCGGGCCGCGGGTAGCCGGTCAGGCGGAAGAGGGAGGGCACTGGCCCAGTGTGGGGCTGGGGGACAGTGCGGGGGCAGCAAGGTTGGGGCGGCGGCGGGCAGAGCAGCTGCCGAGCGCCGACCATTACATGTTACAGTCGGAATTATACTCGCCCGTCGTATCGGCGCCTTCTTTCTTTCTTCTCTTTTGCTCCTGCTGCTCTCAGAACCACCCCTCACTGCAATTCGCCCGTAGCACCACTGATACATCTTCTTCTTGCGCTGCGGCGCCGCCCCAAACACATCCTACCCGCCGCCCACAAGGAACCCGTCCCACCTCGCCACAAACACGCCGACGCCGCCTTGCGCAACGACCCCGTCCATTGCTCACTCATGTTGCTCTTGCCTGCTCCTGCTCCCGCTCCTGCTCCCGGTCGACCGACTCCTGCTACCGGGCCCATTCGTGCTGCTGAACCCCCTCGGCGTAGCTGAGCGGTCCGTCCGCACACCCAGCCCGCCCCGCCTGCCATCGTCGTCCGACCACCTTTGGTGCGAGCCACGCCCGACCGCCCCCCCCCACTCGATCGTCCCCGGTCGACCACCGATTGACCGAGCCTCGTGGAGCGCGTGTCATCGAGCGGGAGCATGCACTGCAAGCCCTCGCTCCCCCGGTCGAACCATGCGACCAATCCTCCCCCCCCATGGCGCGGCGGGCTCGTCCGCCCCCCCTCCCCTTGTACGGGAAGACAGGCGGTGGCGATGGTCACGATGGCTGAGGTGAGGTAAGGGACAAGCGCTGCTCTCCTGCGTGTCTAGAGGGCCTGGCGGACGTAGGCCCGTGCGCGCCAAGTCAGCCCATGCGTCTCAGTAGGATCAAAGAGAGAAGAGGGAAAGAGTGAGAAAGATAAGAGGAAGAGGGAAGAGGGAAGTGGTGGGGCAGGCGAGCAAGCTGAGCAAGGGCAAGGATTAAGGAGTGATACAGCCAGTAAACCCGATGCGAAAACGCGGCCTAGGCAAGCTTATTGGGCCAGTACTCTGCGCAAGCTTAGTGACATGGATCTTGAAGCTTGAACGTTCAAGTCTACCAGCACACCTGCCTGCCGGACGACACTCGCGCTCCGGCAGCCGGAGTGCTGCGCCACTTGTCTGTTATCACGCCAAGTAGGCTTGCTATAGGCCAGCGTAAATCACTGACATCAGGACAGTCATTAATAAGTTATCTGGCCTGCTACTTTGGTGATGCAGATGGTGATGTGCGGGGACAGCAGCAAGGGGGAGGATGGGGGGGGTATAGCAGCATAGGAGACCAGCGAACGGCCGTGGCTGAGTGTGCTGAGGAGCACTTTACTAGTGACATGCATGACATGTGACAACATGCGACAGAGGGAACGCGCGAGGATCCACTAGGGCCACTTCAAGCTTCAGCGACAGACAGGTTATTGTTGTTGGACGTTGGGGAGAGACGAAGAGGGAGCAAGCAAAAGTGTACGTTTGGTATTGAAAAGTGGGAACATTTCCTTGGTGAAAACGTGGGTGTATCGGCGCGACATGGACTCGAGTAGATTCCAGTGTGGTCCCAAAAGCTTGTTAAAATTTAAAAGGCGAAGGACTGGCGATAGACTGCGAAGAACTGCAGCGTGTACCGGGACTCGAGGCTCCGGAAGGAACCGGGCAAGTCATAAGATAACCGGTACCCAGTAACCGGGAACCGGTAAGCGGTAACCGACGCCACTGAAATATACCGACCCAAAGAGCCAGTTACGCATCACGCTGACGCGTCACGCGTCACAAGTCACATGTCCTGTTTTGACACAACACACAAGGTGCCTGCCTAGTCCCTAGTTCCATCTATGTACAACGCTACGGTATAGCCACCTGGTTGGGCCTGGTGCGCCACATCGTGTTCCTCCCAACGCCCACGGGCGCATCAGCGCATCAGCGTATCAGCTCTACAAGGTTGCGTCTCAATGCGTCACACGCGCAAGGCTCAACAAGCGCCAAGCTTCCAGAGTCAGAAAGATCTCCCGCTGGACGCTGACGCTGACACGCCCCGCAGTGTCATCTCGATTTGTGACATGTGAATAAGGCACGGATGTGGTCCAGAAGGGGCGTTTGGGGGCCCAATGATTAATGAACGTAGTAAAGTGTGGAGGGATGGTTTATGACTCGAGGGAATGTTGGGGGTGGTGGCTACCCGAGGTACCAGAGCGTCTACCAGCTGGATGGCCCATTCTGCATTCCCAAGTAGAGCTCCAAGCGCGATGGCCAGACTTTCGTCCCAGGGCGCTGGCGAGCCGCGTGTGGTTAGGCTGCGTAGCGCTGCCCAAGCAGAGGCCAGCCACCCGGCTTGCAGCGAACCGACGTCGATCCGTAGTGGACACTGGTCCTGTGCGCCGAGCCTACGCGCTCCGGCTCGGTTCGCCTGTGTGGGATGCGCAGAGTGCGCCCGGCACAGCGCCAGTCGGCCACCTGCCTCCCCGCGCGTACCCCAGCTGGCAGGCCTCCGTGGCAGACTGGCCCCGTGCGCGCCGCCGAGCGCCAGCGCCGGGGGACAGTGGGCGTGCGCGCGGCGTGTTGGGCGACCGCCAAACGCAGCGGCCCGCCACAGCACACACAGGCGGCTGGCATGCAGGCTGCAGGCGTGCAGGCTTGCAGCCGCCAGCTGGTGCGCCAACCGAGGTGCCAGCCGAGCGTCTGCATTTGGGCACTGGCGCACTGGCGCACTGGCGCTCTTCTGCCAGGACAGCCCTCGGGTGTGCTTCTTCGGACTTGGGGCAACGGCACAGCGAGCCCCGCACTGCGCCACACCACACGTGCTCCCGCGCCCCCGCACCTCGCCCCTGTCCTCCTCCCCGTCTTCGCCGCCTCCCAGCTGCCCCCCCCAACCCTCCCACCACCACACCACCACCAACCACCACCAGCCCCCCCCCCCCTCCCTCCCTCTGCCCGCGCCATGCTGGCCGCCATGAACCATCGTCAACCCGGGCCCCACCGCCAGTCCCCGGGCCGACGCCGCTGCAACCCCTCGCCTTTTTCCCACCCCCTCCTGCCCTCCCGCTCGAACCGCCCCCAGGGCCTACGACGTCATCGATGCCCTCGACGCACCCTTCACTGCCGAGGGCGGCCACGTCCCCACGACTCGCCCTACGACGCCCTCACGCCCCACCGCAATCGTGCCGACGCCCGCCTGTGCGCGCGTTTGGGTCCGATCTGCACACCACCCCGCCTGCCTCGACCCTTACCTTCCCGTCAGCCCTGCCGCCGAATACGACAATGCAACGGGTTCCACCGCCCTGGCTACGTCGCGCCTGCCCCACGCTTCCAAGAAATCCAAGCACACCGATCTGTGGGGCGTCAACCCAGAGCCGTGGCAGGACTTTGCTACGCCCGAGGGCGAATCCTATGCGGTCCGAACACGCCCCTACGGCCCAGGCAACCTCGACTCGGCCGCCTCGTCAGCATGGGACATGGAAGCCATCCTACGTGGCGGCCGACGCGTTTCCCCCACCCCGTCCTCCGAAGGTTTGGGCTCTACCTGGACGCCGGCCGTCAACGCGGCCAGTGCCAGTCCCTTGCCCGAACGCGACTGGTCATCCATTGGACGCAAAAAGACAAGAAGCGATAAACGCAAGTCTATGCGACGCTTTACTCTGTACGGTGGCCTGCGTTAGTCCTCCTCCCGACGTGCCCACCCAGACCCAACCCAAACCCAAACCCAACCCACCCTCAATGCAGCCTGACCCTTCGCCTCCCGTGCTCCAGCTCGGAATGAAAGCAAGTACTTCTTCCCCTGTTCAGCTTGTCGCCGCACGTCCCCGCTCCTCTTCCTCTGGTTCTTTCCCACTCCCCTGCTCCCCCTTCTCCTCCCTCCAACCCCCCCGTCTCCCAAACCAGTTCCACCCCTGGAACAGTCACCGTTTCCACCTTGCCCTCTGCGCCGATCCTTCGTGCCCCTACGGCCCCTGCTCCTCCTGCTCCTGCTCCGGCTCCTGCCTCCACCACTGCGCCCACTCCCTCGGCAGCTTGGCTGCACCTTCGCCCCCGCTCCCCTCGGCGCGCCGCGGAAGCGTATTATGGAAAAGTTGGCCCGGCTCGGCAAGCAGGGCATCGTACCGACCAACTAACTTGAGCGTACTCATCCTGCTGGTACTGGTACTGGTACTGGTACTGGTACTGTATCTCGTCAGGAAGCTTAGTTTGCTTGTCCTCTCGGTCCCCACGGCGGGTTGGGCTGCATGGGCTCCTCGGTTCGGTACTTTTGCTCCTTTCTCTCTCGATTTGGTGTATTCAACTTTTGCGCTGAGTTGCCGGTTACCACCCCCTTCCCCCTTCCCCTATTCCCTTTTCCCCCTCTCTTTCCCCCCTCCCTTTTCCCCAACCTTGTTCTGGTCCCCAATCCCCGTACTGTTTAAAGCGTAGTGTCCGTGCACCCCCAGTCGCGCAACGAGCATGGTCGCATCGCTTCCCGATGCCTTGCATCAGTGCTTGTCCGCCTCGCTATTTCAATCGGTAGAATTTGAGACTCTTACCCAATAGGTCCATCTCACGGTTGTGGGTTCGAGTCCCACGTGGGGCGCATTTTTTTTGTTGTTGGCGCGGTCGTGGTTGGTGTGGTTGTTGCTGTTGTGGTTGTGGATGTTGTGGATGTTGGTCCGGTTTGTTGATCGATTCAGTGGGAGACTGCTTCGTGGGAGGGGTTTACTCTGGGTTTATTGGCTACACCAGTATATATTGTTTGTTTAACGTTTATCGTTGAACCGTCGCTCCTGGGCGGAGGCATTTACCAGCTTTTATTTCTCAGACCTCCTCAATCTCAACACACTGCTGTGACGTCAGTGAGAAGTGCATTTTTTTCTGCCCCCCCTACCGTGTATTCAATACGACTCTCCTTTTCCCCCTGTTGGCGTGGTGTAGCCCACGCGCTCGTTCCCTTAGATCGACCTCAAGATCCGAATGATCGTTCAGGCGCACGGAAGGAATGGGGAAATGTTAAAGACGATTGACGATGGATGTCGATGAACGTTGAACTGAAGGATCTGTCCCTTGGGACGACATTTCGAGCGACCCCCCCAGGCAATCTGCGCACAAAATCCCTCAGCTAGTATATAACTTTGGTGTGCTGGTGCACTGGTGTTGAGCATGGGGAACGGCGGGTGGTCTCCGTCAGCCCTGCGCCTGAGCTCCGGCTGAGCTGGGCCGTGGCCGGCGTGATCGTCGGGCCTCAGACGACCGCCCGAGCGGCCGGGGCTCTTATCATCGTGTGGTGGCCACGTCAGCGTCACCCACCGCACGCCCCCTCAGCGGGTGATGCTTCAATGCTCAGTCGGAGTACTCTAGTACTCCAGCGCCCAGCATCGCTCACCCATCATGCACCACGCCTGATGCATGATGCATGCGGCCTGCCACTCCGTCGAGCGAGCGCCTCCACCACCGCCGCCGCCGCCGCCCCCACCACCACCACCACCGCCGACGGTCGCTGGCGCTGCGCCGCACACGACCACGCCATGGGTGTGCTGACTGCGCTCGCGCTGTACATGGCGGGCGCACTGACCTTCCTGCCGCTGTGTGTGGCGGTGGCTTATGTCCTACTGCTGTGCCGCGCCCCGAAGCTGGTGGATGCTGTGCCGCTCGAGCATCTGCCCAACGGGCCCGCCGACCCAGTCGCCTCCTCTGCCCCTGCCCCTGCCCCCACCCGTGCCGGCCCTCTGGTCGTCACACGCCATTGGGCTCGCGATGGCCCCCCTACCGCCCCCCGCCCCCGCCGCCCGCCGCCGCTCGCGACGGCCTTTTGACCCGCAGCGGCGGCTACGTCAGCGCCATGTACCGTGGCCTGGTGCGCTCCGAGCCACGCGGCAAAAAGGGATCAGCGATGGACGATGGCGGATCCGGCCTGCTGTCTGGATCGGAAAAGGAGCCACCAGCTTCGTCTGCCAATGCAAGCAAGGGAAAGCACGCCCCCAAGCCCCGCCAGGCGACGCATCTTTCCATGCTGTGCTCAAGTCGTCCATCCTCTACCTCTACCGCCCTGGCTTGCCCGCGTCCGGACCTGGTGAAGTGTATGCTGCGATTGATCTGCGTGGGACGCGCGTCAGTATCTATGGGCCTTGGATCGGCGATGCTCTGGGACCCCTCGGTCCTTCCCCCCACTCGCCCGATGCCCACGCTGGTCTCACTCCCGATCCCCTTCCTCAGCCCGAGGGCCCGGTGCTGGATGCAGAACTGTTTGTCCGCAGAAACGCGGTCCGCATCGTAGCTCCCACCTCACAGCGCGGAACGGAAAAAAGCCCAGAACTCCCCGTCCCAACCGCTCGGAACGAGTGGTTCGTATTTGCCCCCACAGCGCCCGACCTGGAGGAATGGTACTTTGCCTTGTTCAAAGCGTCGCTCGAGCCTCCTCCGGGCGTAGTGTGACTGCCCCCTATGCCAAGGCGAACCTCGACCCCGGCGACCCGGTCGGCGAGGCGTTTTCCAAGGATGATATGCACAATTTGATGCAACGCTTGGACGACGTGCCGGATCCTTTGCCGCTGCGCTGGTTCAATGCTTTGTTGGGCCGCTATTGGGTCGGTATTTGCCGTACTGCCTGGACGGAACAGGCTTTGACGGCTAAGCTTCGCCGCAAACTCTCTCGGATCAAGACACCTGCCTTCCTCGGACCGGTCGAGGTGGTGCAGGTCAACATTGGTTCCGCGCCTCCGCTCTTTGGTCGCCCGATGCTCAAGGCTCTTACGCCAGAGGGCGAGGCGACCATGGAGGCCTCAGTCCACTACAAGGGCCAGATGAGAGTGGTGATCGCCACGGTCTTAACCCTGGGCCTTCCCGGGCTCAAGAACCCGGCATACACGTACGGTGTCCCCCTCTCTCTGGCGGTCGAACTGCGCTCACTCGAGGGCAACGCCCTGTTCACCATCAAACCCCCTCCTTCCAACCGCATGTGGTGGGGGTTCACCCGCCCCCCGCAAATGGACTTTGCCATCATCCCTGGCGTGTCGGCTCGCCAGGTTCAGTGGTCCTTGATCACCCGCACCATCGAGGCGAAAATCAAAGAGTTGGTCGTCGAGTCCCTCGTTCTCCCCCACATGGATGACTTTACCTTTTTCGACTCTTCCGACTACGCTCAGCGCGGTGGGATTTGGGCCGACGCCGCCCGACCCCCAGCGCCCCGAGCGCTCCGGAGCAAGAACATACTCCCCCCCAGCCGCACGAAGATACAACCCGAACCCACGACCCTGAGCCGCTGGAAGATCCCACCACCCTTCCGATCCCCATCCCGATCCCCATTCCTCCAGGAGGGCAGAAACGGCTACCTCCTCGCCCAGTCCGGCTCCAAGCCCTTCAGGTCCGACCGTGGCGATCAGTGCGGGCGATGCGGGCCTGGCCAGCGCCAGTGCGGTAGAGGTGCCACCCCATCGCCGGTTACGGGCCAAGTCCGTCGACGCAAGACAAAGAATAAATCTTCGCCCCTTTCGGCCAAGGCTTCCTTGACTGACGTTTTGGCTCGCAACGATGCGGCCCAACTGGTCGTCGCTCAGAAACAACGTCGTTCCCGCCCAGGCCGATCTGGTTCAGGTCGATCGCCCCACTCGTCTCCCATCGACGACATTCTTCCTCTGCCGGACGAGGCACGGCGACGCAGCTGGTTCCAACGTAAGAGCGTACACGATTCCCCGTCCGAGTTGGACACTGTCCTCGATCCCCATGGCGATCCCCAAGCCCACACCCACGCTCACGCTCCCAAGGGTGGAATGCGCTTCTCCGCCTCAGTCCCCACCCTCAGCTTACCCTCGCTCCCTTCCGATCTACACTCGCCCCATCTCCCGTCCGAGCACGACCACACTCCCACCCCGCGCCAAACCAAACGCTCCTCGTTTCCCGATACATCTGACATCTCGCCCCCACCTGACCTGCCGTCCGAACAGCCTGATCCAAGCTCGGCTCAATCGCTAGACCCTCACGTTCAGCTCGCCTCCCACGCGTCCCAGCCGGAGGTGCAACATGAACGGGAACAGGAGGGGAATCGGAGCGGGAGCGGGAACGGGACGGGAACGGGACGGGAGCCCGAAAGCAGTGCAGCAGCTGTAGAAGATCGCGGTGTGGGTGAGTATGTTGCGCCCCTGACGGATGCGGCGGATCGCCCTCGTCCATCCGACTTGGGCAAGACTAAAGGCACCACCGACCTGTCCACCGAGACGGGGCAAGCACTGCTCAAGACCTGGCGTCGTGCTGCCGGGGGCATCGCAGCGTGGACCAACCGACGTAGTATGGTAGGCCCGGTGATCAACGACGTTGTTCTGGTTCCCCCCTCGGACGAGCCAGAGGTAAGTGGGGGAGGGGAAAGGGAAAGTTCAGACCCTTTCCCTCCTCCCACTACGCTCGGATCAGAGGAAGCTCTTCCTCATGCTAGTTTACGTCGTGCCGCTTCCATTAACATTCGTCGAGCTCGTACCGGTACCAGTGCTACCCCCACCGACTTGACTGGATCCCCATCTACCACCTCATCCTCTTCTCGTTTGTCGCTCGAGTTCCTCCCCCCACGACCTCGTGCGACCCTCGGTCTCTCCCTTCTTTCTGGACGCGACGAGGCCACCCCCCATGCACCCTCGCAGTCCCCGGCCCTGCCTTCGCCTGAACAGGGCGGAACCGCTCTGCCCCTACCTGTGCCCGTACCTGTGCTTGTGCCTGGGTCTGCGTCAGGGTCTGGGCCTGGGTCGGCGCCTGGGTCGGCGCCTGCCACTCGCACAGCACCCAACACGACATTTGCCTCGAGCAACGATAAGGAGGAACTCCTCTCTTCTCCTACTGCCACAGCCCACAAGTACGCACCACCTTGTTCCGCTTCACTGGGGCCTGCCTTACCTGGCCCCAACCCCAGTCCCACCCGCAGCCCCAATCCCAATCCCAATCCCCATCCCCATCCCAATCCCCATCCAAGCACCAATCCCAGCACCAATGCTAATCCCACCTCCAGCCTCAATCCCAGCCCCAGTGCCAATGCCAGTCCCAGTGGCAGTACTAGTTCGCTCGGACGCTTCCTCCCACTTCGTCCTCCACCTGGAACGGTACTCCCTCCCCCTCCGCCTCGTGTCGCCCTCGCCCATTCGCCCGAACGGAACGAACGGGTAGCCACGCAGGCTGGTACCAAAGCCCATCCCGCTGTCCAACCTACTTTTCGACCTTCTGCCGCTCCTCCTTCCCACTTGGCCCACTCGCCTGAACGGTCTGAACGTGATCGGTGGAGCGAACCTTGGGGCGAACAGTGGGGCGAACGGAGGACCGAACGGAAGACCGAACGGAGGACCGAGCCGCGCTTGGCCATGCCTACCTTGGCTACTGTGCCCCCGTCCGCGCCTGACCACGAGCACAAGAATGGAGACGACCACGAGACTGACAGGAAAAGGAAATTGAAAAGCAACTTGCATCATGCACCACCAATCGTCCAGGTGGACCGAGAAGAGTATGATTATGACAATACCCCTTCTCCTACTATCTTGGCTGCTCCTTGGGGCGCGTTGTAACTTCCTTGTAACCCCCCCCCCCCCACCCCTGCGTCTCGCGCCGTCTCCCGCCGGTACCTCGCCCCGTCCCCCCCCCCTTGTCTTCCCTCTTCATCTGCCTCTACACTTGTCTTGTCTTGACTTGACTTGTCTTGTCTTGACTTGACTTTTCTTGACTTGTCTTGCCTCTCTCCCCTCGCATCCATTCCTCTTCGCTATTCATCGATCATCCCATCCCGTCCTCTTCCCACCCATCTAATTCACCTGTCCTTGGTCCTTCGTTGGGTCGGCGAGCGAAATGTCATTGTTCACCTAGCACCTCGTTCGTTTGCTCGGGTAGGTGGGCAGGCGCTAGGCACAGGCAAAGGTAAACATGCACAGGCAAATGGTAGAAGGCAAAATGCAAAATGCAAAAGGTAAAATGCACAGGCAAAAATGCAAGGTGTCCTCATCAACCAACCCCCTCATCGACCTCATTACCCCCACTCCACCTCCCTATTCCATCCTAATACACGGAAAGTAGAGAACGCAGGACAGGAGAGAGGAAACCCGAGAGGAACCCCGAGAGAGCAGAAAGCACGACAGAAGAAAGTACTTGGTACTTGGACTGACTGACTACCGCATTCCTCTTTGGCTCACTTGCTGCCACCGCGAAATCAACCGGTTGACACCATGGAACCCAGCTGTCTCCGGTTCGGGTTCCGATTCCGACTCCCGTTCCGGTTTCGGTTTCGGTTTCGGTTTCGGTTTCGGTTTCGGTTCCTCCTTCCTCTCCCCTGTGCCTGTTCCTGGATCAGGACCGTCCTTCTCAGCAGTGGGAGACGACGCTGACGCCGACGCCGACGCTGACGGGGAAGCGACCGACGTTGCAGACTTTCCAACATTCGCATCTCCCCCCGCACCACCCCACCTTTCTCTATTGCCTCGGCCACCAACGCTTCCCGTTCCCATGGCAAGAGCGACGCACGACCTTTCCCGTCTGCGTCGCGTGCGCGGGGGCTTGGGCGGGACTTTGAGCGTGGCCTTTCCCCCCCCCCGCTGGCGCAGAAGGGCGATCCAACGTGGTGTTGGAAGACGAACGATCGGACGGGGTGGGATGGGAGTGCATCGGATAATGCAACGCCGCAAGGGGGGAAGCAACCGATCGCGATCCGGGCTTGTGCGTGGGTCGAGGCAGCGCATACGAATGTCGGAAGAAGCACCAGGGCTAACCCCACCAGGGCCAAGCCCACCAGGGGAAGATGCAGTTTGCCCCGTCCTAGCGCGTTCCAGCTTGCGTACCCGCTCTTGCAGCGCCGGAGCTGGCGCAGACGCCGGCGACGCAGCGGTCCCAAGTTGGCCTGCTGCATCAGGCTGCGCAGCCGTGAGTGGTGGCTGCTGCGGCAGGAGGGTAGGTGAAGAAGATGATGGGGGAGCAAAGGTAGGCGAGTCAGACCCAAGGCTCAAGTGCGCCAGTGCCTTACCCATCGTGGGTGTTGCAACCTTCGGCGCGTCTACCGTCGTCGGCGTCCCTACCTTGGTCGCTGTCGTTTTCGGTGGCGACGGCGGCGTCGGCGTCGCTCCTTGTCCTGAAGGCAATGCCACTGGCGCACTTGGTGTCGGTGAAGATGAGGACGGTGCACTGACCTCCTGGTGCCCTCTGTCTCGTACGCTCGGCCCACCCATCCCGTCCCACGAGGGTGAGACAGGTGGCATCGGGGTACCCGTGAGCACACCTAGTTTGTGCGCGAGAGCAACTGCTTCAGCACTCGGTGGCGTCCGTGCCCGTGCCGGTATAGCAGACGAGGCTGGCAGTGCAGAGGAAGCCCATGAGTCGGGAACAGACCAAGAAGATAAAGGATACGATCCAGATGGGATACGACCTTCAATCAAGGCCAAGTCCATCTCATCCTCCGGTTCCACACGCAGGTACAGGTCGAAACTGTCCTCCCTCTTGCGGCTCGGAGGGGAGACACGCTCCGGATCCAGATCCCGCTCCACTTGCCCTTCCTCTGCCCCGGTGCTTGCCCTTCCAGGGGATAAGAGATATCACCCATAGGTGAGATGGTAGCAGGAACAGTACAGGTACAGGTACACGTTGCGGGCGGGAATATGGTTCCCCTCAGCAGTTCGGGCGGGATGTCGTCATCGCTACTTTCTGGCTCGCGGTCGGAAGGGAGACATCGTGGGCAGGGAAGAAGAGTGGACAGCCAGCGGGGGCGAGTTGCGTGCGGAGCTGCGTGGCCTGGGTAAAGTCCCATCGGCCTCAATGGGAACTGAGGACAAGGTATCTCCCAACACATCTTCCGACCCGGTCAACCAATCTTGCGCCGGCGCCTCGAGCGGTCCGTTTTCCTTCTCGTTCTCGGTCGCGTTCTCCTTCTCGCTCCCGCTCAAGCTCTCACCTTTGTCTCCCGTGGTTGGTCCCACCCTCTCCATCTTGGAAGAAGCAGAAGCAGAAGAGGAAGGGATTGGGTATGTCCCATTGTGAGCAGCATTTTGCGCTCCCTTTCCAGTTCCATTTGGAGGTAACAAGGTGGTGCTGTCGCCCATGGACGCCGCACCTAACCTCGAAACGCTGCTTCCGCTCCTGCTCTCGTTTCTGCTCCCATTCCCGCTCCCGCTCGCACTTCTGCTCCTGCTCCCGTTCCGGTTCAGGTTCCGCTCTTCCTCCCGCAGCGGCGGCCAACGGTCTCGGATCGAACCGATCCGTGCGGGATGTGTGAGGGGCGAGAGGAAGCAGGAGGTCCGGAGGTGGGTATGGACGATTATGCGGATGTAGATGGCGGAGTTGGATTCGGAGCGGGATGGCGGTAAGGGCAGGGGTGGACGTAGACGACGTAGAACGCGGGAGGGGCGGTTTCGAGGCCGTCGAGGCCCTAGAGGGTGGAGAGGAGGGGGAGGCCGAGGTGGAAAGGAGAGGTCCTTTTGCCCCTGCTGCAGCAGGGACCGAGACATGGGAAATCGAAGCGTCAAGCTGGTCCAGCGTAGGAAAGCGCGTTGCCGCGTCATCAAGGAAGGAAGGGGACATGGATGCAGATGCGGGAGCTGAAGGAGAGGTGGAAGAGGTGCGGGGGTGCCATGCGAGTGGGAGGGCGAGGGCGATCGGGTTGGAATAAGCGATGGATCCTTGGCTGACTGGCCTTGGCGCATGGGACGTCCAGTGTCCCGCAACGCCGCCAGATCATCATGCCGCACCCCATCTCCATCTCCATCTCTAGGGGGAGGGGGGACATACGTCCCTGTCGGTCGGGCTGGGTGGGAGGAGCTTTCGAGCGCAAGGCGGACGTACCTCTGCGCCAAGGAAGGCGGATGCAACCCTCTCAGATGGAACGCGCGCACGATGAGCTGGTCCACCGTCGGCCGATCTTCCCCTCGTTTTTGCAGCATCCACCCAATCAACGCCTTGGTCTGATCCGTGTACCGAGGAAACGATGGGAACCGGTAGCGGGCATTCGCGATGGCCAGCGCCCCACCTCCGGGTCCTTCAAAGGGTGTGGTAAAGTAACAGAGCTTGTAGAGGAACACGCCCATGGCCCATACATCCGCCTTTTCATCAATCGGTTTGCGCTGGCTTAGGTCCACCATCTCGGGCGCACGGTACTGTAGCGTGGTGGCCCGGTTCAAGTCTTGCTCCAACTCTTTTACTTGCGCCAGGGACGTGGGCGGGTTCCGGGAAAGGAGCGGAACGGTGGAGCCAAAGTCGGCCAACTTGTATATGGGCCCGCGGCGCGGATCGTCCGCGGGGGCCGGGGCAATGAGCACATTTTCAATCTTGAGGTCGCGGTGCAGCAGCGGGGGGGAAAGGTGGTGCATGACCGCCAGGCCTTGACACACGTCGCAAAATATGGAGGATCTGGGATTCGGGAGGGGTCGTGCAGATGGGCATTCATCAGGTCGAGCAGACCGCCGCCGCTGCAGTACTCCATGAGGATAAACACCTCGTACCCGGCGCCACTGGGGAGAGCAGTGGCGGATGCCTCGACAAAGTGGACAATGTGGGTGTGGCCGCGCAGGCTGCGCTGAGGGAGAGGGTGGAGGGTGAGCGGTGGGTGGATGGGAGGGAGAGGGAGAGGGAGAGGGAGAGGGAGAGGGAGAGGGAGAGGGAGAGGGGACGTACATGCGCCTCAACTCGGCGCGGACATGGGCGAGGGAGGGTTTGTCGGGGACGGCGATGTGCTTGAGGACGGGTGGTGGCGGGCGGAGGAGGGGGCGGCGGTGGGAGTCCATGTCGGGGATGGGGATGGGCTGCTTGGAGGCGACGAGGTAGACGTGGGCAAAGCCGCCGTCGGCGAGGAAGCGGACGACGGAGACGATGTGGCGGCCGACGATGACCTGTGTGCGGGGCGGGCGGGTGCGGCGGGGGGGGGCGGGCTGGGGGCGGGGGGCGCCGCTGCCGGGCGCAGCTGAGGGCCGCGAATGGCGATGGCGGGTGGGGGGTGGGGGTGGGGGTGGAGTGGATGCTACGGGGCGTAGGGTTGGGGCTGGCGGCAGCTGCACGGGGGCAGGCGGTCACGTGGGTGGCGTAGGGTTAGGGCTGGCGATCTGAGACGGGGATGCAGCATCGCCGTCTGAAATCTAATCGATAATCGTCCAATCGGCGTGGAGCACCGAATATCAATCATTAATCAGCGTAGATTTTTAGCGTCAACCGTCGATTGCTGCTCGTCACCGCCCCCTGCATCATGCATGGGCAGTCTAAATGCCAGCGCGTCGCTGCGGCGGGGAGCGACGTGGCGCCACCGCAGAGCACCTGCCCACACACTGCCCCCTGCCGCCGCGCGAGCGCGCATGTGGTGTCACAATCACGTCACATGTCTCCCGCCCGCCCGCCTGCCCGATCAGGATGCGCATTCCAGCATTTCTCGCAACCACCACCACCACCACCTCCCCTCCACCTCCCCTCCCCCCCCTCCCCCCCCCCACACTCTTTCTGGCCGCCATGCGCACGGCCCTCCTCGCCCTCCTCGCCCTCCTCGCCCCACCGCCGCCGCCGCCACCGCCGCCACCGACACCCTGCCTCACGCCCCCCACACCCTGCCCCTCTTCCCGCACCCCGCCCCCAACCACCTCAGCTCCCACCTCCGCCATCGCCTCCGCTCGCCCCGCCCGCCCCCCCACAACCACCATACCCGCCACAACCTCCCCGCCGCCGCGCCGGCGCGGGCGCCCCGAAGACAGCACCCTCGGCACCGCCTTTGCCGGCGTGTACCCCGTAGTCAATGTCACCTGGCGGGCCCCGGCGGCGACCAAGTGCTCCAGCACTACCTCGACACGGGCAGTTCCGACACGTTTGTCGTCGAGTCTGGATTTACCTGCGTCAGCATGAAAACCCATCGTCCCACCCAGCCGTCCGAGTGTCGGGGGGTCCGCAGTACCATCGAAACCGAGGCAACTTTGCTCCATTCCGTCGGAAGACTTTGATATGATTATTTCCCCGAGGGCGAGCACTTGCATGGCGAAATCGGCTGGAGTGGGCTCTCCCTCGGGGGTCACTTTGGACCGGACCAAGGTCGCCCTGGTCAACCGTTCCTCCTTTGTCGGCGATGGTTACACGTCCGGATTGGTGGGCATGGCCTACCGCCGTTGACCAGTGCCTTCAAAACGTCCGGTGCGCAGGCGCACTACGATCCCGTGTTTGTTACCATGACCAAGCAGGGCGCGGTCAAGGAAGGTTCGTTGGTTATCTCTTTTTCTTGTTCTCCCGTCTCTGCCCCTCCGCCATCTCTATCTTGATGTTACTCGGCCACACCGCGTATACTGACACCACTTTTTTTTTTCGTTCTCCTCTACCAGGCCTGTTCACCCTCGCGATTGACCGCGTGCCCGAAAATGCGTCGAGATCCGAACCTGGGGGTACTTGCCTTGGGCGGTCTGGTCCCTTCCTCCCTCTACACTCCCCCTCACCACGGTCGCCATTGAAGAAACCGTGTCGCAACCGGGCAACTTGACCTTGTACGCTGAGTCATACCCTCTCTTGGCGTGCGCCCAACCAGACCGGTCCCAACTCGTGGACCCACTATCACACGCACCATGCCTCCCCTAAACGCGCCAACCAAAACAGCTCGACCTACCAAAGTATCGTCGACTCGGGCACGGCCGCCACGTTTGTCCCCACCGCCGCGGCGCACCGGATCAATGCGCTGTTCGACCCGCCGGCCAAGCCGTACGGCAAGGACAAAGAGTACTGGACGGTGGAGTGCGATGCGCGGGTGCCCGAGGTATCCGTTGGGTTTGGTGGAAAACAGTGGCCCATGGATCGACGCGATATGATCGTACGCCAATTGACTGGCTTGCCTGGTGCCGAGCATACTTGTTTCAGCGCCATTGCCAGTGGTGGCCATCCCGATAGCGACGCCATGATCTTAGGCGCCGTCTGGCAACGCTCCGTCGTCGTGGGCTACGATATGGGACGCGGCAAACTTCACTTTGCCCCACGCAAACCGTATTGAGCCGGTGCGCATACGATCACTATCACCCATCTATCCCAATACGCCTAGTCTCCATCTCCATCTTCACTCGGTCCGGCACTGCCTCCCTCGTTGCAGATGGGCAAAGGCAGCCGGGAAGTGCAAAGGGCTACATCAGCGCAAGTGTAGTGTGGTCGGAACCTGGGAAATTGCTCCGTTTCTCGAACTTGTCGCCTTAAGTGGGACTCACCCTGGAGGTGCAGGCCCCCAACCCGCAACCCGCAACCCACACCCGCAACCTCATCCATTGGCATGCCCACCCCGTCCATTGGAATGCCCATCCCATTCGTGCATTGCTAAAGGGTAGTGCGAGCAGTTACGCGCTTACGGGCACGCTTGTCGTTGGAACGCTCGTTGAACATTCATTTGATTTGATTCATCTCCTTTTCTCGTCGGTTTGAACCGGCCCAGTACTGGCGGCACCTTGTCAGATAGTCGTCTCACAGACCACAAACCGCCTAAACCAGATGCGAGGACAGAAGATTAGACCAGAGCAGAAGAAACGAGACCAGACCCGAAGAGAGGAGACCATGATGGGACGATATTTGCTCAGTAGCATGATAGTTTGGAATGTATTTGAATGTAGTCAGTGGACGCGCTGGCCCGGGTACTGCAGTACCTCTCTTCTGATTCCGATTGATAATTCCTCGGATTCCTCCCATCCCTCCAATCCCTTCAATCCGATAGATTCTCTCGATTCCTCCGGCCTCACGGCTGAGGCCCAGCTCAGGGATCAGGTCCCTTACCCCCTCTACAGCTCAGTGCTTGCTATGTACCAACCCAAAACCAAAAGTATATTGAAATCCTACGCGTATTTTACCTACTACCTTGACAGGTGACACTGACACGTTTACCAGGTACAAGTATAGTAAGTAGTGACTAGTGATCCCCAGGACCACCCAACGTGTGGAATGTACCAGGTGTACCCATCGGTTCACATCCTTAATCGGTAAGAGGATTGGATACAAGGTAATGCGGGGGAGGTGCGGTGACGCAGGGGACTATACTGCTACTCAACTTGGGACACGCACAGCTCAATAAGGCGTCCCCCGGGCGAGAGAACTCCAGTGGACAAGGTACCTGTAGTACTGCGTAGGGATGGTTATCCACTCGTCTCTGGAGGCGGGGGTAGGGGGGCTCAGAGTATGCCAATCCTCCCTATTACCGGCGCTGGCCAAGGGCAGGGGCTGGAGGCCCGGCGGGGAAGACCACCCACCGATCCCAAGGGGGACTCCATGGGTAGCCACACGATCGGTGTTACCCACCCCTCTTCTTCGAATGAAGTTCGTTCGGAGCGACGAGAAGCTCAGGGGACAAGGAATGTTGGAGCACCCCAACAGGCGACGGCGATGGCGGCGTGGTAAGATGCGTTTCACTGGTTCATGTACACAGAGAGGAAGAGAAGGGAGGGACGCCGTGCGTCGCCGTGTGACAGGGCAGGCGGCCCACCCCCGTCTGCAAGACTGTGGGGATGAAGGCAACTTGATAGCGGAGGCGGCGAGGAGGGGACGAACGAGTGCCCACGGTAGTCCGCGTGATCATCCACTTCGACGGTTTCGGCGTACGACCATGTACTGAATCTACGGAGAGACTAGGGCTCCCCAAGGACGGCTGACGAGAGAGAACCATAGCAGAGTTCATCATCGTAACGAACGCAGGAGACCCAAGGGGCTGTGGTGATGGAGAGTCACAGTTACTTGTGGCTTTGCGAACGCGAGGGAGGGGCATGATTGTCTGGAACTAACGTCCGTACAAGTGCCTCGTCCATTGAAGGATCGTGATCATGACTCTGAGATGAGGGTTCCGCTGACATCACCACGTCTTGCTGCTTGGGGGATATGGCGATAGGGGGAGAGGGCCATTCAAATGATTGCCAACATCATCGAGAGTCGGCTCCCCATCTTGATTTGAAATCCGTGGAACGTCCTCCTCCACAGCAGAGACATCAAGGGCTGCAAACCTTCTCGGATCTGCCCCAATGGGTCCGGATGGGCCTGAAGAGGGAGGGTGCCTCTGTTGCTTGGACTTGGACTTGGATTTTTTCCTTTTTGCTCCACGCTTTTTGGGTTTGGGCATAGTTGGGTGGCTGCTCATCAGAGCCGCCGGATCCGGTGTCACATGAGATGCGGGAAGAACCTCCCGGTCTGGCATCACAGGGAGAGGACAAGCCGGAAGGTCATCCGCAGCCCCAGTAATCACGGGCGACTCTTCCAACTTTTGGGTGCTGGCTCGCATATGGGCACTCTAGCGGGGACGGATCTGTTCTCTGGCTTGGGCTCGTCTTCGGGAAGAACCATACTCATCTCATCGGTCTCCGGAAAAGAGGACTTCTCCTTTGGTTTGATCATATGCTTTGACTTTTCCCTCCGGAGAGGCTGCATCATCGCCTTCTTCTTCACGGGAGAGGGGCGCTGCACACTGCCCAGAACTCAATGAAACTCTCTTTCGATTTTTGGTTTTGTTTTTTCTTCCTCCGCTTGGGGGGCTTGGCATGTGGCAGGCGCGGGGCATCCGGAGGAGGAGGTGCAGATGCGGGAAGAGTTCCGTCGTTTTGCACCCCAGGTTCTTCCCTCGGCCTTGTTGGTCCAAAATAGGGAACGATAAAAGTGGGGGCGAGGAGAACGGCGACGGTAGACGCGGAAACAGGGAGACGGGCAAGTACGGCTCTCCTAATGGTCGTCGCGAGTAGCCCAGGCCGTCCTCCTGACGCATGGATGGAGCAGGGGTCAACCGACGCCACGGTGACTTCCTGCTAGGAATATTGTCCATCTCGCCCAGCGGGCGGGCAGTTGGTTCGAAGGATAAGTGCTCCTCGTCCCTGTGTTCGAGGGAAAAGCGTTGGTGCATGCGGCTCAAGTCCGCTTTGAGCGTGACCAACAGGTCAATACGTTTCTGGGTTGCTTGCTGAAACCAAGGTGGGTGGGGATACTGCAGGAGGTCCCGCTCCTTCTGCAGAAAGAGGGAGACGACCGAGAGCGCGTGGAGGAGACCGGAGGCCGTGCGCGAAGAGAGGAGGCCATGGAACTGCATCACGATGGGTGGGAGTCTGCTGAGGAAGAGCAACGGCGCAGGGGCAGGGAAGGGGGCGGCAGAGGAGGTCCCGAGTTCGGTTTCGCTGGCAGTACAGAGGGGCCGGCGCGGCCCCTCATCAGACCGACGAATGCGCGCCCGAGGCAGCGGAGCGTGGCTGTCCATGGTGGTGGCAGAGGGGTTCGATTGGGCTAACGCATCCAAGGGAAAATGCAAACACGCCATCAGAACAGGGGTTCGGCAATCGGAAGCAAAGGTCGCTTATAACCACACTGATGGGGGGCTGTGACCCCAGCGGGGAGGGGGTGTTGGGGTTGGGGTTAGCGCTGGCATCGGGAGAGCCTGCTTAGTAGCCGTCTCGGCTGCGGGTTTCGGAGGCCTGCTGCTGCCCATCAGTTGTTATATTCCGAGCATTCTACTGGCTGGCAGGGAGACGAAGAGGCTGGTCTTTGCAGGCAAAGTGATTGACAGTGCAGTCCAATCCAATCAGCCTGACCTCATTTAGGGTACCCAAACACAGGCAAACGCATTCCAGGTTAACGTACAGACTGGCATATGCAACCAACAACAAGTGCAGACCCACACCAAACTAAACGCCCTCCCATCCAGACAGGCTGTGATATGCCACTGGTCCCATTTTCTTTCTCTCATGGTTCATTTTCTTAGGCCCGCTTGCGATCCTTGTACGCTTGCAACTCCCGCAGAGCCTCTTCCTCCTCTTTCCTATCCTCTTCCTCCACGCGCTGCGCCTCCTCCTGCTCCCACGCTTCGTGCCTCTTCTCCCCTCGGCCCGGATGGCTTGCGTATCGACAGAGACCACGCCCGTTTGGTTCAGTTGGTCAGCAGCCCATCACCCGTGCCGCCTCCTCCGCCGCTTCGGATTCCGACATGCCCGTGCCCCCCACCCCGCCCTGCGAGGCAAGTGGCGCAGCCGCTGTGATCGGATCGATCCCCGTCCCCTCGGTGTTCAGACCCGGCACCACCCCCGGCCAATCCGGCCGCAAGGAGGAAGCCAGCACTGGCCCCGTACCCGAGTGTGTCGACCAATCCCTGCGGCCCGTCGAGCACAACAAGCAGCATGCCCCCCACCGCTGCCATGTGGTTCGAATCGGCCAAGAGACGCACCAAGATCGCATGGTACCCCGTCCCATCCCGTAATGGCACACTACGGTCCAATGTAGCGGGGAACCAGCGGTGCTTGATATAGGCGTGCGAAGACGGGGTAACGCTAATTGCCGTACTAGAGAAAAGAGTGGAACCAAGCCATCCGACGGCAACCCATCTTCTTCCCATGCACTCGTGGGGATGCCGCACGCAACGCCGATGGGTCCAAAGCAAAGTACCGGACAAGGGCCTGCTCGAGCAAGAGAAGTACGCTCGGGAGTACCTTGGGCACCCCATCTTCCAACGGGAGCGAGGCCAGGGGAAGGTTGAGCAGTGCATTGACTGCTGAGCTGAGCGGTGCGACAACCTGTCCTTTTTTGAGCCCCACCGTCAAGCCAGGGATGAGGTCGGCGACCAGGTACAGCAGCGGGGTCCAATCCGCGTCAGGATGGTGGAGAGAGAGGTTGAACAGCAATCGGAGACATTCGGACAGGGGTACGTCCCGCGGCCCGCTGGGAAGGTGGGCAAGCGCATGGAGGGTGCGAGTAAAAGTAGGTAGGTCGTGGATGAGTGTGGAGGCGAGAAGGAATCGTGCACTGTGCCGAGAAAGAGGATGCGAGCGGCCAGGAAAAGCGCCTCGAGAGCCTTGGGTTGGAGGGTATCTGGATCTGCCGGCTCCCCCTGGGATTCGAGGGTGGATGTGGAGGCGGAAAAATGCAAAAGAAATGGGGGCCATGCGGGGCAAGGTGGGCGCGGGCATCGGGGTGGAGGAGGAGGATGTTGTTCAAGATGCGGAGGGCGCCATCGGCCACGACCCAGTCGCTCTCCAGGGGGTCGGGGCGGGTAAGAGGCAAGGTGTCGCGAATGAGGATGTCGATGGCATCGGAATTGGCGAGCGGGGAAGTCCCTTGGGGCAAGCGTGTCAGCTCCTTGAGCAACGCAAGTGCAGCACTCCGGGGCGGCGGCGGGGCGGCGTGTAGGAGAGCGGTGGCGAGCTGGTGGCGCAGGGGCGCGGGAGGCTGGCGGCGGCGGGGTGGGATCGGAGCGGATGCGTGTCGCGAGCGTGTCGAGGCTCTCTGCGGAGGGCGAGACGAGGCAGGCATCGGCCAGCGCATGCAGGCTGCCCAGCATTGAGTCGAGCGTGATGGTGGTGGTGGTGGCGGCGGTGTGGGACCGGCCACCACCACCATCACGTGCGGTTACGTCAGGCGCGGCCACGTGGAAAATAATAGGGCCTCCATTATCTCGCAATCTGAGCCATTCTCCAAACGCCGTGGGTGCGCTTCCCGTCGACGACGACGACGACGGCCATGGTCGCTGCTCCCGCATCGCCGTGGAAGTGGCGAGAGGATGCCGACCCTTCCCCCTCACCACCCAACTAAAAGCCGCAGAGCCTCCACCCCCAGCACCAGCACCAGCACCCGCACCAGCACCATCATTCCCCGCCCACCCGCGCGACCAGGGCAGAACGTGTGGAGCACCGCGCTGAGCGTGCTCGCGTGTCTCGTTGTGCCCATCTGCCTGCTGGTCCCACTCTTCGCGCCCGTTCCGCCGGCGGAGCACCGGCTCCGCCGCGGGCGACGTACCCCCTCGCCTTTGACCCGGAACTGGCATCACACGTGTCGGATGTGCCGCCGCTCAGCGCCAATGCCTTCCCGCCGGCCCTGGCGCCTGGCGTAGTCCCGCCCGTGTATCCACCAGGCCAAAATCCGCACCAAGGCGAGTTGCCCCCGCACCTCCTCCACCTCCTCGAACACCCGCCTCCTTCTCGTCCCCCTCCCCGCCCGCAGCCCGCAGGGCCCATCCCGGCTCACCTGTGGCAATCGCCCCGATGGGATCCGCTGCTCAACGGCAGCCGCACCGCGTTTGAGCATGCTTCCTACCCGCTCCGCCAGCAGCAGCCAGAGGGGGAAGATTTTCGCGCTGGCAGTGCCTACCAGGGCTGGCGTCCCCCGCTTGAGCAGCTCAGTACCCCACGCCCTCCCCTGCCACGGGTACAATATGCATTCCCCCATCCCACACGCTATGGCGGTGGCCTTTTGTCGCCCGGACGGGAACGCAGGACGGCGTGGCGCCAGCGCATGGTGCGCAATGCGTTTATCCGCGCCTGGGAGGGGTACAAGGCCCATGCGTGGGGCCACGATGAGCTGCGTCCGCTTTCAAACAGCAGCTCCGACCCTTTCAATGGGTGGGGCGCGTCAGTGGTGGATGCGCTGGACACCTTGTTGGTCATGGGTCTTCCCCGAGAGTATGCCTATGCCCGCCAGCACGTGCGGGACATTGACTTTACCCTAGTGAGTGGCGCGCGGAGCGCGTATGGCCAAGCCGATGGCCGCATCCCCGTGTTTGAAACGGCAATCCGGTATCTGGGTGGCCTGCTGGCCGCATACGACTTGAGTGGCGACCAGCTCATGCTCCATCGCGCCGAAGAGTTGGCCCAGCTCCTTCCGGCGTTCTCCACATTTAGTGGCGTGCCTCTCGGCCGACTCAAGCTCGGCCACCCCGTCCGCCCAGGCCCGGCTGGCACCGTCATCCTCGCCGAGGCGGGCAGCTTGGTCGTTGAATTCACCCGCCTTTGGATGGTGACGGGTAACCTGACCTACTTTACTGCCGTTCAGCGTACCGCCGACTGGCTCGCCCACAACATTTCCCTCCCCAAGCCAATAAATGGCGGACGGGCCAAGACGGGGAGTTTACTGCCCACCTACCTTCGTCCCGAAAGCAGTGGCTCCAGTGGCGCATATACATTTGGCGGCATGGCCGATTCCTACTACGAGTATCTGATCAAGGCGCACTACATCACGGGAGGGCGGGTGGACATGTATGGCAAAACGTATGCGGCGGCCGTTCGAGACGCTCATACCTCACTTTGCCGAAATCAAAACGGTGCCGGGGACCTCGTTGTTAGTGGTCGGCCAGGCACATGGCCCACAAGGCGGTCTGAGCCTCACACTCGAGCACCTCGCTTGTTTTTCGGGTGGCATGCTGGGACTGGGCGCCAAGCTGTTGCCCGAACGAGAGCGAGAGGATTTGGTAGCAGCACAACGACTGACCGAAACGTGCTATTGGTCATATAATGCGACCCTTTCCGGACTTGGGCCGGAAGATGTCACCTTTTTCCGCACCACGGACCGCGATCGGTTCCAAGCAGAAACCGAACAACCGCGCGGCAACCCGCAAATTGGCGTAAAACGTACCGGCAAAGAGTACAAGGGTCGGCCCGAGACGATCGAGTCGGTGTTGTACATGTACCGTCTTACCGGCGATTACATCTGGCAAGAACGGGGATGGCAAATGTTTGCGTCGTGGGTGCACCATGCTATGACGCCCGTCGGGTTTGCGCACGTACAGGACGTGAATGTGGTACCGGTGGTCCAGCAGGACACGATGGAATCGTTTGTGTTTGCCGAAACCTTCAAGTACTATTACCTCCTCTTTTCCCCGCCTTCTCACATTTCTCTGGACGAGTATGTATTTACGACAGAGGGGCATCCCCTCCTCGTGCCTCGTAGGGGCAAGTGGGTACCTCCCGGCTCCGGCTCCGAGCACTTTTGGGAACCGCAATGGGCCGACCCGCGCCAAGCCCCTAGGGACGATCAGGAAGAGCAAGACGCAACAGCCCAGTTGGACGAGCAAGCAAGTGGCGAAGCCTACTTTGGCGGTGAAGGGGGTGCGACGGGGGGCATGACCAACGTACAGAAACATGCACTGCTGGCTGTGCACAAGTACGACAAGGACCTTGCGCTAATCAAACGGATTGCCTCCGAGCTTCACCGCATCGCTCAGGGGATCGGTCTTGTCGGCCAGGGAAATGAGGAGGGGGCGGAGGAGGTGCACCCGCCCCTGGAGGAAGCCGATGAATGTGAACTGGACCCACACCCCGAAGAGGATGTGTGTTTCCCAGAGGATGATCCGGCGTTGTACGATGAGCTGCACGAGGAGGCGGAGGCGGAGGATGAGGCACAGGCGGACAAATCCGGAGGCGTGACCCATTCCCCTGAAGGAGGGGTGGTGATCGATTTGTCCAAGGGCGGTCTGTGGGAGCGGTTGCGCAGATTGGTCGATGGCCCGTGGGAGGAGCGGTGGGATTCGGAGGCAGAGTGGGACGCCGAAACGGAACTTGCGATGGCAAGCGCGATGCTGAGGTGGAGAGGGCCCTACGGGCATACCTGACGTTGAGGGAGCTGGATCCTGTGCGGGCAGCCTCACTGGTCGACCCCGACCCCGAGGAGATTACGCCCATTGAACATCCTGGGGGTCATTCAGGTTCAGGCGCCGATCCCTCCTCTGGTACCAAAGATGAGGTGACCTTCCCCGGCTCGGCCACTGCAGGGGAGGAAGAGGATCCAGAAATGTTGGCTGCCATGTTGTCGCCGCCTCGTCCACCGCTCCCAGCCCATCCGTTCGGCTCGGGCGGGGGACGTTTGGTGCATCGCGGGTACTAGTCACTCAAGCAACGGGGTGCGCGGGACCTGTTTGCTATGAATTTTTTTGTTGATTGACCATCCGTCCCATCGCGATGCAGGGTATCATGGAGTTGATGGCCACCTCCTGTAGGGGTTAGGTGCCAAGGTAACAACCGGACAAGGTGACAGTGAGACGGGGGGGGGGGCGACAATCATCCCGACGGAGGGCGGAGAAACTTCTGAAAGAGGCGATGGAATGGGACAGGATGGGACGGGACAGGACCAGACAGGACGGGGCGGAACAGGATGGCGGAGGCACACAGACACTTGGAACTAGAGCCGGGCGCGGCGGGAAAGAGAATCTCGGTGTTCTTCGCGCCGGCGGAGGGTAGCGGGGTTAAAGTCAAAGTCGGGGTCAATGCCTTGGACATGAAGTTCTCCAGCCAGGATGGTGCGGATGGAGGTGTAGTGGTGGAGGGCGTGAAGAGCAGCAAACCAGAGTTCCCTGCCGATGGACGAGTGCAGGGTCTGGCGGATGGGCGTGGTAGCATGCACCTCGACCTGCTGTTGCAGGCGGGGGGCGAGGGCAAGGACTGCGCTGTGGACCTGCACCAGCGTCTCCTCCAACGCGGCAAGGTCCCACTCGAGCCTGCGTGGGCCAGGGAGGAGTCGTAGTCTACCACGGCCTCGTCGAGGAGAGCGGTGGAGGTGAGCTGGAGAAAGGGAGGAGCGCATGGCGCAGGTGCTTGCCGACGGTGCTGGCGGGCAGGAGGCGCGAGGGGAAGGTGAGGCCGCCGGGGGGGATGAGCGGGAGGAGGGTGCGGGCGCGCTCGAGGATGGCGGAGGCACAGAGGACGAGCGCCTGCTGCGCCTCGGCGTCGCTGGTGGGGGTAAAGTAGAGCCAGGGATCGGACATGCCAAGACGGACGCGGGAAGTTGGACGGCGGGAGAAGAGAAGGGTTGGGAAGCCGCACAACAAAAAAACCCCAGGGTGGCTCTGTATATTCGCCGCAAGCCGCCAAATTGTTCTCAGCGGTCGGCTGCCCAGCTGTGATCGACAGGACGGGCGGATCACCGATCCAGATGTGATCTGAGGGTGGGCCCACTCCATCACCTGTGCTCCCCGTGCCTCCTGATGAGCTTGAAGCTTGACGCTTGAGCTTGACGCTAGCTTGAAGCTTGACGCCCCTTGAAGTTGAGAGCCCCGCCAGGATGGGCGCATCCACCTCACCGATGGACGGGCACATCGATCCGCTGATCGCCCTCGCCCTCGCCCTCCCCATCCTCATAAGCCTCAGGCCCAGCGGGCGATGTTCCCAACCAAACGCGTCCGCCCCAGCCAAGCCAAGCCGCCTCTCGGGCACCTGCCGCCACGCATCACGTGATGTCATCGATCATCGCTCGTAGCCATCCTGTGTTGGGGGTCACCGGTGAGCTCACCGCTCAGCGTCTCATCTGCAGCATAGCACCGTCCTGGCCCAGTCGCTCCGCGTGGAGGTGGTGCGTGCGCTCCATCTCCCGCTCGTCCACCCAACCTCAGCACTGCCAATCTTGGGCCCATCAGCACAGCGTCGCGATGCCCTCCCCCCCCCATGCCCCGCTGCATCTGCACCTGGAGACAGAGTTGGGGACAGGATGCGCCCGCCTTGGCCCTCCGCATGGACCACGTTCAATGCCCTCCTCTAACCTCTACGGATTGACGCTTCTGCCGGAGCGGTAGCCTAGGGGGATGGGCATCAGGAAGCGCTCCCCGTGACGGCCACAGGGCTAAACGAAGCTAGGACTTGCTCTTGGACTTGGATATGGTCGCGACGCTCTGTGGTTCGGGTATTGACCAAGTTGCTCTCCGATCTCCCAAACGTAGGACAAGGCGGTCTTGACCCAAATGTGCAAGATGGCTCAGGAAACTGCTGCTATACACTAGCCCACAGGATAGGAATGAGATGAGATCGGGCCTAGTATATATGCATCACATCGTCGGACTACCAAAAAGGACGACGTGAGCGACTGGGGCATATCATGACCTGAATGGGCGTGCCCCCGACTTTTCACGCACAAGTGTATCGTTTTTTTTCCCCGGCCCTTTATTGTGTACGCGCATACTGTGTGCAAATGGTCATGGAAGCGGGACTGGTGCTTTTGATGGGGGTGCAGAAAGAAGAGGGTTATATCGCGGGTATATCAGCCTCCGAAGGGCCGCAATAGGATAGGATACTGGATTTTTGGATGCCAAGAAGAGTGTTCTTTCGCCCTTCTTTCCACATAGGGGGGGGGGGGGGGGGGGGGCGTTACGCGTTAGGGGGGGATGAACATCATGCATCAGAGGGCACGAAATAATGGTGATGAAGCAAAAATAAACTTCCGGGCAAGGTGACAGTTTTCATATGAGCGGGTGTTCTCTCGCTTTTCACAGGACATTTTCCCAGCAGGAGACGTTGCTTTCTCGCTAGTAGATGATGGAAAATGTACCCTACTTTAACCTCTTTAGGGGCTACAGTGCGACTCGGGAATACTGTATGGGAAGTCCTATGGGAAAAGTGTGCAACTGGGGACCAGCCGCCCTGGGTGCGGAGACAAACGAATGAGCCACAAGTCTTTAATTACTAGTAATGAAAGCACGCCTAAAGGAAAAATGGCCGTATATAGACACTGAAGTTATTAGTAGTGAGAGCATCAGATGCACAGACTGCTACTACTAGCCGAGAACGTGTCTTCCGCTCACAAGTGATGAAAGCAAGTTTCATCACAGATCAATAACTTGGGAAGCGTGCAATGGTTATAGGCACCAGCAAAAGGGGGGGACGGACCACACCCTTCTTCTGAATGCATTTCATTGACAGAGCTTAAGCTTTAAGGCTGGGACAGGGGGAACGCTATCTCTGTAAACCGAACAGTTCATCACCTTCAATGCGGGGGTTGCTTGGAAGCGCCACCAAGCTTAAGCCGGTCCTTGCGTCGTCAAAACCAGGGCGGAAAACGGCTCTTGAGTGCGTCCCGGGTATACTTGGCGTTCTTGTCGCATTCTCTGCTTGTTCCAGCAGCCGAAGCAGCTCCCTCTTGGCGTTCCAGAGGCGACGCAGTGCTCTCGACACCCCTACAAAGTTCTGATGAGAGGAGGGAAGTTGGACATCAACGGTGGTAAACGGACTTTGGCAACACGCTGTCCCCATGGCATCATGCTCTACCCCACACGATGTGGGTCCACACCTTTACAATCACAGATGAGGATGAGCCTCTACCCAAAAAGTACGTTGGGTTTCTATAGACATATGAGTTCACGATACACCCGCACCATTCTCCCTCCTTCGTTGACTAAAGGATCAGGGGTACTGTGACCGGAGTTGCTGACTTTCCTGTCGGAGTCATCTTCCCTAATACCCCTCGGAGTCGGCCTACAGGGGATAGAAACGAGTGATCGAGAAATCTAAACCTTCCAGGTGGCAAGTGGACTTCCCGGTCGTCAAGCAGAGACTGGCAGCATCTGACGGATAGGGTACACGTTAGGGTCCGGATCTGAAGTGGGAAGGTTCACCCTATGGACTAGGAGGGCAAAAGCGAACTGATCGAAAGGTGGCCATGCTAAGGAACGCTTAAAAGGAGTGTAAACTAAAGGAGGACTCTATTGCAGTGGAGATCCGAGCAAAAATAGGGTGGAGCAGCAACAACGAAGAGGATAGAAAGGGCGCAGACATGGGGGATGAGACGAAGGGAATAGAGATACATCAAGCGGGGCACAATGAGAAAAAGTGATTCTTCGGACAATTGGTGAGCGTGTACTACGCGGGGGCCACGCCCTTTTGTCGGGCCCGCCCAGCCTGGGGCTCAAAGTCATGCCTGGAACGCCCTCCCCCTTCCTCTTGGGGTATTAATAGGGATGTCAACAGTCATTAGTCATTGCACCCCCCTCTTGGATATATAGTCTTCTTCGCATAGTACAGTTGAGAGTTCTAGTTCTTTCCATCCATGACTGAGGGGTGTTGGTATAATAAGATCTCCTTTTCGAGATGTCAGGATACCAAAGGAGTCTGCAGGACTCGCCACCGGCCAGCACACGCTCGTACACAAAGGGATACGTTCTCGGTAGTATGGATCTTCTCGCACGAAATGGCAGTGTCGGAGCCACAATTTCCTTACGGCATCAATGAACAGGCCACACCGGACAAATCGGCTCTAGGGCTCTGTCGCTCTGGTCGATCCCTGGCGAAGACAGTCGCATCTTGCACACTGCCTTTTATTCCCATTAAAACTATTCCGATCGAAGATGTGTAGCACAACTTTTACAGAGGAGAGCATCTCCCATCTCCGTCGACAGATCCCCGCCCTGATCACTTAGTTTATAACCCATTTTCTTCATCATCACATCTATCATTTGCGTTGTGTCCCTTTCAAGCCTTGCCTGTATTTCCGAGTACGTGTGAGATCCCCCACGGTCTGCATTCATCAGTCGATATGGAAATGACAACCTCTTCCCTTCGGTTAGGTACATTCCGTAGTAATGGTGTGGCCTGCCATGCGGTGATATCCTTGACTGCTGGGTCCGGGATGAGAGGCAAGCCCCTCCGGTTCGCCGTGAGTAAAAGGGGACCAAAACGTGGGCCTGAAGGGAGAGCTTGGTACGTTAAAAGCCGGGGGACCCTCTGCAGCTGATTAACTGTCCCCCCCACAGTGGTTGAGTCATGGTTGAGTCATGGCGAAGCTGGTGTTGAGAGGTGAGGACGGAAAATAAACGTTGGCGCTCGTCTGTCTCCAAAATGCATCTTATAGCCCATATAGCGTTGGTCTGGGTTTCTTCATACAGGCGACCCGCCTGCAATGCAACAATAAGAATGTATTCAAGCCGCAGTGGTCTGGTGAGAGACTATAAATGGCTGAAGGCAGATCACATTTTGCGTTCCTGCGCAAGGGGACACCAGATAGAATACAGGATTTTGCGATAAAAGAGGTAGCGCCTGCAACGGAAATAATAATTGCGGCTGCTATGGGCCTTGTGGCATACTACTATCCAGCGATCTCTCTCTTCCAGCCTTCCAGCGCTCGATCCACTGAGAGTTCACTGTCAATCCCCGACCAGCTCCTGCTCCAATCCCAGCACACATCTCAGATAAACAGGGTTCCCTCTTCCTTTCTTCCCGCCTCCAGTTTGGATAGCTCTTGATACTACTACCGAAACCACACAAGTGTCTATGCTGCCTTGTTGCACAGAGACATGCATTCTGCTATTTTGTGGAAAACCTCACCTCCTTCAGAGCCCTTTTCGGGTTCACCCTCAGCCCCAAACAAACAAGTACCCTCTAATTCCCCAGGAGTCCGCCTCCAAAGGCCCTCTTGATGTGAGTTGATACCTCTATATCTGTCCTGAGTGGGCGAGCTCTCCCTGACTGGCAGCCTACCCATGGAGGACCTCGTCTGAAAGGAGAAAAGCCCAAGATGACAAGGTGGGGAGACGTGCACTCAGCTGGCCAAAAAGGGTATTCTCTCCAATGGGATGCCTTTTCGCTGCTTGGAAAACCAGAACCCTTTAGCATCATTTTAAAGGCAACACACTGCTGAAAGGAAGGCCAGAAGTGTTTAATTGTTTTTACACTTGAGGATTGAGTCTAGGTGTCACCGATGACAACAGAAACGCTGAAGCGGTGTTGCAAAAACTTACAGGAATATTCACCATCTGACTTTCCATGGCTATGGAAGTGTCACATCTTCCTTGTCAGATGCGAAGGAGATGGACTTGGATCAGAACCCCTACTTCACTCTTTCTTTTTCTGTTGGTTACAGAACTGTGATGCACCAAAACCAATGCTAGGGGGTTGACTGAAATGGTCGTGCCGGACTCAATAGTTGGCAATGATGATTGTTGATATGGAAATCATTCTGGAAGGGGCGGAGGTTCAACGCCATGATCTCACTCGTTCTCATTTGTTTCTATCAAAACTGATTTAATCTCAGGGGAGCACTTTAGTTTTCCCGCAAATCGGTCAAGCACTATTCAAGGAAGCCAGATGTAGAGGATAGATCTTTGGAGCAGGGACGTGACTTTACTGAAAGCTCAACTGACGCATGACTTGGCTCCCCATGCCATCTCAGCATTAGCTTAATGGCGACGTTATGAATTCCATACACCCCTGAATTGCCATATGTTGCGAAACAAACTGATTCCGAACAGTTTCATGCTGACCGTGGAACGATAGTTGACTTTCCGCTGCCCATTGCCCAAGGACCCTTAGTTTTGACTAGATGCAATACTTTGTCTAGTATCTGGAGGCCGCATCTTGATCATTTGCTATGGTTAGACTAAGAGCGGAAGTAAAGATGGACTAACATTTCTCCAATTGTTCACATCACGGCGCTCAGATGTTCGTTGTTGATCCTCCAAATTTCCTGAGCCGGGCCACATGTATCTGTTGCGAGAGCCCCGTCGATCTAGCACTCGTGTGCAGGCAGCCACGTCAGTTTATGGACCTTTTCTTGTTCAATAATACTTGCAGGAGGAAAGCTCTCGGCTCGGCATCAAGCCAACCAAATTGTCATATGTCGCGAGCCAATAGATGCCGTAGAGCACGCACGGTCAAATCGAACGCCCCAACACATTGTCTGCTACAGAATTAACGTCAGTGCCATTCTCTCGCAATGGTGAAAATGATTTGTTCAGGAGCTGATGATGGGAATGGTTGCGGCATATCAACCACGTTCATCCGTGTCCACACGCGCTTCAGTGGGTACGGGACCGGATGACGAAAACCGGAGGCTCGGATATCCTGGCAAGCTCCCTGGTTCCTCAACTTTGGTGGGCTTCCGAGTAACTCGCGCAAGATGAACGGTTCGGTTTCACGTAGCGATTCCCCTGTCCCAGCCTTGAGCTCGTTCAGTGAAATGGAGAATAATAAATAGGGAGCATTATGATATTGGTATGAGCAGGAGGACATTCCGGTATAGTACAAGGGAAAGTTGCGGCCAGCGTCAAAAAAACGAGCAAACCCAGCAGATGGACTTCAAAAATTACAGAGAAATAAGAAGGGGTGTCAGACAATACCCGTCATACCTTGGGCCTGTTTCATCCAGGCTTACCAGCTCTGTCACTGTCATTTTATTGGTTTTGTTTCTGATACAGTTTGAACAGGGAGAAGAGCTGGTTTTTCGCAAAGTCCCCGTGATAATACCCGGATGCTCCTCCTTCCTCCGGTGAGTTCAAGGGGCATGTGAACTTTGACTAATTCACTACATTCAACAATGCTTCCTTCGCCCTCGCCGCTCCCTAGTCTTTAGTACTAGCTTGCCGCCACCTAATGGCCTTGATCGATAGCTTCTCTCATAGCATTACTAGGTAGAGCCCCTACACGCGGTGGCATCTTGGACCATTCCTCAATCCCTCTATCTGACTCACGCCGTCCACGAGGGCCATATAACCCTGCTAGGCCTGCGTCATCTCCGGCATGCGATGATTATCTTTATCAGGTCCGAGATCCAAGGTCCAACTCGCTCTCAGCCCTCAGCCTCAGCTGTTGGGTTTTTTTGTTGCGGTGCTGAAACTAGGACTGATGTGGCTATCCCCGATGTCTCCTGTCCATCGGCTTGTTTGTCTCACCAACACGTATCTTCCCAATTCATCTCTAGTTCACCCAGAAGCAAGTATATGGATGCCTGCCGATGGTCCTCACACTTGCGCTGGAACAGATTGCGCCCACCTCTTCGTTCACATTGCGTCTCATTCTCCCTTTTAGAAAGCCAGCAGGCCATTGACTGAAGCACCTAGCAACATTGACAACAGCTCAAATCTTCCCTCGCATCATGCATTCCAAGAGAGGCATGGATCAGAATACCAGAACACATCCATCCATTTTGAGTAATTAGCGAGCACCTCTTGACGGCTTTCCCCCTTCATTCTGGATATGATCATGTGAACAAGTGAGTAACCTCGTCCACTGTATCTCTGAAAGTACAGAGCAGGTTACAATAACACCAGAACAGATACTGACGCTGGATGTTATGGTTGAGCGTCTTCGTGTTGTCTGGGTTCGCACAACCTATTCAAAGCGAGTAATCTAAGGGGATTCGTCTTCCTCCGGAAAGGTGTTTAAACCCTCGACAGGCCCCTTCTCGAAATTGACCGACGGTGTTCGGTTCGAAGCACCCTCATTGCTTAACGGGAATGAAACGGGCACGGTGCCCATTCATTGTGAATTTCCCTGCGCATGTGGTGATATGCTGTGATGCCTTCCAAGAAAACTACACAACGGATTTCAAAAAGAAGTAAAAAAAATATCAGCGATGTCCGGGCTGACATCGGCGACGTGTTTGCCTGGTTTTGAGGAAAATGATGTGAGCGACGTCGAAAAAGAGGTCGGTGATGACAGCGACGGCGCAAAAGAGGTCGTTGATGTCAATGATGTGCAGCGCGGGGGGCCAACTGCCGGCTACATGCAAAACTTTGCATCGTTTCAAAATCCCACCCGGCCATACCATTTCGTGTCTTCTGCTAGCAAATGCTACCGGAACCACCTAGTCAACACGAGTCCTTCCTATACGCGCTCATGGTAGCTGGCCGAGTTAAGGGAATCAATTTGGCGTCGTACGGCAGGGTGTGCTCTACGGGGACATGCGTATTCAGATTAGCCAGGGGAACATCGGCAATTGGTGTGACCAAGGTCTAGTCGTCAGGTAAATGGAACCTCAATGCCAGGCAAGCCCCCAAGTCCATATTGACCTATCACAATGCAAAAAAACCCTCGAAGGGTACTTTAATGAGTAGTAGTATAAAAGCAATGCCAATAGTAACCCAGGGAAAGCGAGCATAGGAGGATCAGATTCGTCAGATACGTCGCCCATGGGCACGTCAATGACATATCTGACGTTCAGGGTGGTGACATCGACGACGTCACTGACCTGCAGCGCGCTGACAGAATTGCCTCACCCACGGCAAATTATCCTCTGACATTTTGAAGGTAGTTTAATATAAACATAAATGATGTCTTTTCGTGATCCGCTGTGTACTGCGGTCCATATATGCTCGTGCTCCCTCGAGCGACATGACGTCTATTTCAACCGTGCTCTGCACTACAGTAAGTTAAAATAAAAGGTCACTCTGTAGTAGAACTTTGGTCATGTTTGGCATCATCGTTCTCACCCCAAAGCAACTTGAGCTTTGGTTGAGATGGCTGGTGCGTTCTCTCCCTCCCACTCAGACGCACTGTCGGAGGGAGGAGATCTGCCCGCGGTCTGCTACCTGTGAGAAGGGAGATGGTTGACTGAGGAATGAATTACTGGGGGTACAGAAGCCTCGGGAAGATCTGCATAAAACCGGAGGCTGAATGGGCTGGGCCGCACAGGTCCGTCACACTCAACACGCACAGAGGTGCCGGATAGAAAAAAGAAGGGGACGAAAAAAGTGCGGAGTATTGAAGAGGGGATATCATGGCGGGCCCCGCCAGGGAGCTCACCTAGGTTTGTGACGTACAATCCGTTAGGAGACGCAAGAACGACTCTCGATAGTTTTGGCCTGGGGCTAGTTGGTGGATTCAAGCGGAGTAGGGACGAGCATAAAGTCATATAAGATTCACTGCATAGCTCACACACAAGGGGTATATGCTCCCATCCACAGGCGAGAGAGGAGGATATAACAGAAACACTGTTGCTGCTGCAATGCCGCTGGTCGTATGTCCTCAGTGCTGCATGCAGTTCATCCGCACAGCACACGTCCGCCACCCGCTTGAGGCAGAGAACGTGTCTGAAACGTCTGGGAGCTTAGGAACGGGTAGCTGCAGTGGAGGACAAACATTGTCAGCGCCAGGGCGGAACAGGGACGACTGTTGAGACGTTGAGGGGGCTCGAACGCGATAAGCTGCGTACGATGAGACTCGACGCAGCTGAAGTAAGGCTCGCGCGACTCGGTTGATGGAAAGCTGGGGACGAAGTTGGCAGACGAGGAGGCAGCTAAGTTGAGACGAGGTTGCCATGTACTCAATCAATTGGCTGGAAACGGGAAGAACTTGAACAGGAAAGTCAGGAATGGGCGAGAATGGAAGGAGGGGAAAAGATCCCCACCCCAATCAGGTCCCAGGCTAGATCAAAAGGGAAAACGGACACAATAGGGGGTATGTACTAAGAAAGAAAGAGAGACATCATGTCAAAAGAGGGGTTGGTTGCCGCAGACGCAAAACCGAGAAGGATAAAGAGTGGTGACGGGGCGACTGTCTTCGCCAAGATCCCGAAATTTGGTGGTCCATTTAGGCCAAACAGACTCGACTTGAGCGGAGGACGACTCTTGTCGTGCGGATGCGTGTTGGCCACTCGCGCCACCGTACATGGTTAACCAACCATCATCAAGCTTTTGGTTGAACTTCGGAACGCGCTTTACTGGGTATGTGCAGCAGAGCAAGCGGGCCATATATAGCTTGATCAAACCATCTCAGATCCAACGCAGCCCGTAACAGAGCGGTGATGACGGTGCATTATTTCAATAATGCTATAGTAGAGGCGTTGGTGCCATGGAATCTGCGGAACGCGACTTGGAGAACATCATGCTAACTTCGGATCGTCCTTTCCCCAGGTGCGAGTCCCAGGCTCTTACAAGACCATATCATCTTGGCCCAAGAACCCAAGGAAGCTCTGTGGTGTTCCTTTCAGTCTGTGATCATGGTGGTGCGCCAATACGGGTCATGTGTTGGCTCGCCTAAACGACCCTCTTCTCTGGTGGCGCTAAACGGGACATGCTTCCTTCGATCTTGTCACGGGCGAAGACGGGCTGGCAAGCCCGCCGCGCCTATGTGCGCCCTCCCCAGATTGGTCTTCGGATCTGATCCGATCTCAACTGAGCTGAGGCATGTCTGCCTTACCCAACAATATATATATAGAGTTTGGTCCCAAATCCAACCCAGTATGATCGAGGCTAGCCAGTCCACATCACCAGGCCAATGTATCCGTGTGTGGCAATAGTCGCCTCTTACCCAGGTGAATCGATAACCACCGCGTGGCCACCCAATTGCCAGTATTCTCCTTTGCGACGATGCTGGCACCGTACCCGTTACACCTTGCCTTTCTATAGGTTGTCCATGCCCGGTACCCGTCCCCCCTGTTCTTCCCTGTCCCCGTTCTTCCTCCATTGTGTTTGTTTCTCTTTTAGCTCTGTCTGTAAACAATGGTTTTTGGTTTTCCCCCACGGTCCATTGGTGTCTTCTCCCGTCCTCACTAATTGGCCAACCCAGGACAGGCAACTTCTCTTTGTAGTTGTTGGAGAGTAGTGCTAGGGTTCCCTGCACGGCCCTCAATGGATCGGTGACCCTCACAGGCGAGCACGCCCTGCTCGTTCCATCACCCTTCTCTCCTTTCTTCTTCCCTTCAGACGTTGCTTGAAGACTTGTGGCTCATCACTTTGCCTTCACACCTTGTCTGAAGACTGCTTTGCAGCTGATCCATAGTGCTCCCACAAGTCCCACTCTAACAGTAGTTAGTTCATATTATGCTGGGTACTCCCAACGCCCTCGTTGCCTGTCGGCCTCGCTATTACCACACTGACAGAATGTGAGCCTTGAATGTCGTATTGGACTATGGAGCTTCTGCGATCGACTCGTCCAGAAGACTGGTGCCAGCTCGGAAGGAATGAAAACTGACTCACGGGACTCGGGTCCGCGCGGTAGGACGGATGTCATTGACAATTGCCACAGGGAAAAAGAGAGGCTTGGTGCTTGCTCGGTTCTAACTCGTGCTCGAGGCGGTTGGATTCGTGGGGCGGGAACACCCGCAACGGCTAATGCTGGTACTCCCAACGCCCTCGTTGCCACAGGGAAAAAGAGGAGGGTTGGTACTTGCTCAGTGCTGACTCGTGCCCGAGGCGGTTGGGCTCGCGGGGCGGGAAGCATCAACGACGCAATCACGGCTCCCCATGTCCTTGTCCTCAAGGACCGTTCGGAATGAGACGGGTGAGTGGTCTCGGTTCTGGTCCCCTTCTTATGAATGACGTTCTTGATAGCGTTCAGCTTGTCTTGGTCGCACCACTCGCCCACTGGGAACGCACACAGGGGCAGCTGCTCGGGCACCGGCCGGGTGTCAAAGCGCGCCGAGCCCCACACGGGGGGATGTGGATTGATTGACTTGGCCCAGGACCATGCGCATCTTCTCCTCCACTTGGCCCGGGTTGGCGTGCTCAATGATCCGCTGGGTCTTCCTTTTCTTCTTCACGTCTGGCTCCGAGGAGGTCCATCAGGAACTTTATATCTGCTTCGACCTGGGCCTGGCTGTCCCCGACAAGGTTCCTCTTGAGCGAGGTGCCAACCGCTTCGATGTGATCGATGTCTTCCTCCTCGTTGCTGTCACCGAGGATATTGCCGGCGACAGCAATCGGGTCGTATTTCCTCAACGCTGCCGGATCATCGGGGTCGACTATGGTGCCAAGATGGCTGACGAGATCGTTATTGAGGGGGTCGACGGGCGGGTAATAGGATGGGGGCATGGTGAGGCTGGTGAGGATGGCGATGGGGACGGTGGGTCTGGGGCTAGGGATGGTGGGGGGATGGGGGGTGTGTGGGGATGGCGATGGAGATGGCGATAGCGATATATGGGACGGGGGGGCAGCGAGGCGGCTGCCCAGCGGCGTCCCAACGAGATTGCCGAGACGATCGAGCAGGATCGGCTGTACGACTATAACCGACGGGTGTGGGCGCGATGGGGCACGAGGGCAGTGCGTGGCCGCGATGGGGCGTCGTGTAGCCGCGATACGCAGCACCATCCCAAGCCGACTGCGGCCGGGCAACTTGTGTTGTGCCCGGTCGGCTGGAGAGCGAGGGCACGGTCCACCTGCCCACAGTGCTGCTCAACCTGTTCCAAGCCGCTCTGCCAAAAGGTTAAGCTGTTCGTGTTGTTTTGTCTGCTTCCGTTGGGGAAGGATCGCCCCAAAGATCAGCTCGTTCTGTTTTCATGTGTGTGGGGCACAACCGCTTATATTTTGGATCGGTTATTAGGGTGTCCATTCTGGCCTGCGGCCACATCAACAACTTTCGCCATCGCAGCCTAAACGTTGCGCTTGAAATTCGATGCCCCTTCAGCAGACAGGACCACATATCTACCATCTTTCGTGTGGCCACGTTCTCCTCCAAAGCAATGGGGCTTCGCGATCATCTTACAGTGTGTTTTCGTATAGTAGGACAGAGGGGGGGTTGGTGAGAGTCCTTGAAATAGCTGCTGAAGGAGGAGGAAAGTGAAGAAGAGCAGACATTCCGTTGACCCATTCCACCGTTTTGGTAATACCACTCTTTGCACGGCACTTCTCCATGATACGGGCGGGGTTCATCGTCAATCAACGTTTGGATCTCCGCGCACGCGTCCATTGTTTGTCCTATTGGTGCCCTTTCCGGATGCGTGGCTCGTTGTGCCAGTGAGGTCTTCCTCTCGCAGCTCATCAACATCCTCGCCGATCTCAACCTGGTTGTCCCGGGATCCTGATTCCCTGCCCCTGGTGGAGGTTGAGTCTGGCTGTGCATGCCCCCAACATTTCCTCATAAATTGCTGCAGCCAGAAGGAGGTTCACGACTTTCCGATGAGATACCATGGGTACGACAGCTTGCGTGTTAGTCCCTATACCCCCCCCCAAACCTTTGCTGTACATGACGAAGCCTGGCGCACCCAGTCCTCCTGGCTCGATGCATCCAAACCATGGGCTGAAATGACCCAAAGTCAATATCTCTGTGACTGCAAGCAACAGACGTCAAGCTTCAATAAGGTCATATCCGCGGTATGTGCACACAACGCACCGCCAACTCGAAAATGCAGCGAGGCATACTAGACCCAGATCGGGTTCAAGAACACCGTCACAACAGAACTTGGACAAACTCTCTTTCTCGACCGATGTGAGCCAGGAGTTGTCCCGTGTCAAAGTTAAACTCTTCGAGACGCGAGCATCAGTCTATGTCCTTGGACGGATGCAGAGGTCGAAGATAAGCCCAGTGAACTAGAACCGCCTTCTTGGGGGTCAATGGGCAGGCCAGATCCTTCTTTAACTTTTTTCTGCTGAGAATTGGTGTGAGAGACGAGCGATTCCACAAGAGAATCGTGGGCCCTTGTGTGGATCTCGATCGTAGCCAACTACAAAATACTGCAGTAGGGATTACATGTTACAGAGCTGGGTGGGGGGTGCGCATATATGATAGTGACGAAGAGAATACGTCTTTTGTTGCTGGGACGCCCGGGGAGCATCCTTTCATTGCCTGCATTGCACAGAGCACCCTTGACGTTTTGCTGGGGCAGGACGGTAGAGTGCGATATGGCACCCAAGTGTCCTACCCATCCCCTACTGCGTATGCCCAGACTCACAAGGGGCGCGGCCATAGCCCTCTGTCGCGCGCCTCAACAATGCGCGTGGAGAAAGGAAGCTTGCGCGGTCCGCGACGAGGGGTGTACTCCAACTGGACCGGGGTGGAGTCATGTTGAGTTCCCTGCGGACCTGGTCGAACGGTTGTTCCCAGCGGGACTCCCATCGGACAGCGATCAAAGGTTTAGCCTGTTGACCCATTGGACAGCCCATCGTGCCAGTTGAGGAAAGATGACTAGGTCTGTGCCCCGCAACCGAGTTGGCCCCGCAATCGACGCAAGAGCGGCCATAGGGAGGTGCATGTGCGCTGCCTCGAACCACTTGGTCACCGTCTCACCCAGCTGGGAGACAGGCATGCCACAGAGGACATGGTAAAAGTCATGGCACTCGCGATACCGCTGCAGCACGTAGCGCAGTTCCAGGTCATCAATGTACCGCACCTATGTGGTGTTCGCGTTAGCAGAGGAGAGAGAAAGAAGAGAACAGAAACGAGAGAAAGAGAAAGAGTAACAAGAAGAAACGTACAGGCTTGCGTGTGTCGGGGGAAACGTTGCACCAATTGAGCCAGTCGACGTAGACTCGACCAAATGATCCGTCGGGAAGAGACTTGAGGTACGCCATGTCGACCGTGTGGGTATTGATCGTTGGCTTTTCGACCAGCAAGCGCCGTCCCTCGGCGGTGGAGATCATCTGGTCGCGCAGGCGGGGCAGGAAGGAACCGGACGCCTCCGAAAGAACAGCGACCATATCCCCGCGCGCTGGGTTGAGGAATGCCGTTCCGGCGGCCCCGAAGGCCAGGAAGGCACGCTGCAGTCCTGAGAGGCGCACGTGGCCAGGGTAGAGCGGCGGCGGAGCGGCGGAGCTAGCGTCGCCTGGACCGCTGAGGCGGGCGGAGACGTGGATGGCGCGCGCAGAGGCCGTGCGGCACGAGTGGGAGGCCAGGCCCAGGAGTTGGGGGCGCATGCCAGTGAGCAGGGTACGCATGGGCATCGTGCTCCGCGTGGTGCTCAGCATGGTGCTGGCGTCGTGCTGGGCAGCATGGCGGAGTGTCCCGATAATCAGCTGTTTTTGGCTGTGCCCAGGCGCGGCTTACGTGATGCCGGGGGAGGGCTATGTGGGTGCAAATGAGCCGCGGTGCATTCCTCGTAACGCGTAACCCTAATGCGGCACCGCGTCGCGTGAGGACGGGAGGGGAAGCTACCCCAAAGGACTGGATGAGCTGCGCGCATCATCGATCATCGCCTCATCTCAGTCGCATGGTCGCCCGATAAACACTACACCAAAGGCGGAAGCTCCTGCTCGTTCCTCTGCTGCCCCTCCTTCCCCACTGCGGCTGCCCGCTAAGCGCGAACGCTCTAACACATCGCTCGACGGGCATCATCAAATAGGATTGGATGTATAATCAAGGTCCCTCTCTCAATGTACGTTGCAGTCGCCCACCACGCCATACCCCACCGCACCGCACCACGCTACGCCGCCACCTTTGATCGGCGGGACGGATAGAGCCGTCTGGATGGTAGCTGGTGCATCTGTGCTGGGATCTGGGATTAGATCGAGCGAAAGCGTGTGGACACTCCGTGATGACTGATGAGGTGATGGCGGTGGCAGTGAGGATGGTGGGGTGGGAGACAGCGTGGTCGTGGGCAAGTTGCAAGTTGCAAGTTCACAAGCTGATCCACGAGCTACGTCCACCCGGGTTCATCAAGGCGGTCATGTTGGTCTTGACGCGCGTGATGGGTCCAAGCAGGGCGGCAGAAGGGAGGGGGGCTGGTATGAGCAGCAGAGATGGCGCTGGCGGTACTGCCCGCGCTCAAACGAGGGTTGTTACCCCTTGGCTCGAGTGCGACATCATGCCAGCCGAGACGGGGGTCATGTTCATGTTCATGTTCATGTTCATGTTGTTCATGTTCATGTTCATCGTCCCATCCAGATGAGGCGCCGCGAGCAACGACGGGGTAGCCGGTGCGTTTTGGAAGGTGCCCGCCATGGATTCCCCTCCCGCGGCTGGTTGAGCCCCGTCGGCCAAGGAGGGCGAGACGTAGCCTGTTGGATACGGGTCTGACGGTGCGCCAGCCATAGCGGCGACGCTCGGCCCACCAAATTGAACGGGAAGAGGCAAGAAGGATTCGCGTACCACTCGTACCATACCCTCCGTGAAGCCGACATGCGCCACAGATGCACATCCAGCTCAGCCCCGGGCGGGAGATAGAGCGGGGCATCAAACGGAAGGAAAAAGGGGAACCAGGACACCATCTTGGGTGACCCTTTTCCAGGGTCAGGGTGGATGGAGAGAACAATGTCACCATAGAGCGACGCTTCAAAGTACCCAGCCAGTCCGTGAACGACAGCCGACTGAGGGATGTGGAAAGTGAGCGCGGTGGTCCGGACATTGTGCGCATTGGTCAAGGGCAAACCAGCTGAATCACAGACGGGCGACGTCATATCGATCGGGCCGTGGTGGAAAGACCAAGCGGTCTGGACTGCGGCCCAGCCCCCGCCCCTCCTCGCCCAGCAGGATAAACGGCATCGCGGATCAAGACCACATAGGGAGTTTCGACCGCCTTGCGCCTCTGCTCATCCGAGATGGGCGGAACCGCCCTCATGGCCGTCGCCTCCGCATACAGAGTGGACGACGTCAGTGGCGTCAGGTAACTGCAATATGTCGAGGGAATCGAGATGCCATCCGCTGGGTACGCAAAAATAGATCCAAAAAAAGAAAAACAGGTCAAATTCGTTAGCACGGCACACACCTTCACTCTGACAGCTCCAGGCGTCAACTACTCACGTCGCAAGAACCGCATCGCGCCATCGAGGCACTCGGGGCTCAACTCATTGTCCCCAAACGAGCCCAGCAGCTCAGAAACCACAATGTCGGCCTTTTCTTCGTCGGGTGGCGGCGTGAGAGCACGCATGTCGCCGTACCGGAGAGTTACCCTGTCGGCCCCCCACTCGCGGTGCTGCCTCTCCTGCAGCACCACCATTGCACTGGCGTTTTTCTCGACGGCAGTGATGTGGACGTGTGTCCTGGTGCGTGTTGCAGCCGCAAGACAGTGGCTCACCAGCGGTCCCCGCCCAGCACCGCACACCCAAATGTGTACGCCGTCGCGCGTGCGCCCGGCAGCCGCAAGGTCAGCGAGAGCAAGAGCGACAGCATCTTCAAAGCTGGTACTTGGTCGCGTCCTTCTCAAAGACAGCGTAGGTGGTCGACTCGAGATTGTCCAGAAGAGGCTGCAGTGGGGCCTGGAGCTTGTCTGCATAGCCTTGGGCAAACACATCGAGCGCCGACGGAGGCGCGGCGGTGCGTGCCAAGTGTTTGAGGTACTGGAGATAGGCGCCGCTGCCGCCGGGGGTGGTGCGGGGGTTGTGCCTCCGTGTCAACAAGGAGAATTTGGGGCTTTTTGTGAAGCAAGCCCTTGACCAAGGTCTGGCATGCCTTGCTCAGGACGGGGTACCCCTTGGGATTAGGCAGGAAGGAAGTGGCTGGGATCCAGATGGCAGCGACCGGCTCGGCTTTCCAGCGGTGCAGGACCGAAGGTTGTTGAGGCAGCGGGTGACCAAGATCCAGCATGAGTTTGACGCGAGGATTGTGGTTGCAAATATCTTGAATTGTGGCCCAGGTGTCCCAGGCCCAGTCGTCTTCGATTCGGACTTGAGCGGCGCCAAGCTTGCCCATGGGAAGAAGCGGAGAGGCACGGCCCCAATCATGGGGGCTTGCACGCCGGCGGGCTTGAAGGCGCGCGGCTTCGTGGGGACTGGTGATGGGCAGACGCACAATGAGGGACATCCAGTTGCCGGCCGGTGGCGACGATCCGGCAACGGGAGGCGCTGCCAGACAAGCGGCAATGGCACGTGCATAGTGCGGCAGAAAGCGGCGACGCTCTGGTTCACTCGAAGGTGCAGGGAGCACAACGGCGGCGAGGTTGACATGGGCCGCGTAAGACACTTCTTGCACCAGTGCGAGCTCGGCATCGAGGCGAACGCCTTCTTCGACGAGTCGAGTTCGAGCCAGGAACTGAGGAGGGTGAGCACACCCGGCCGCCTCGGCGGTAGACAGGGTCACCTCGGAACGGTTGAAGGCCGGTGCGGCACGCCATTGTTCTGCCTCACGAACGGTGGCCGCAGCGTAGGCAGCCGCGCCGGCAACGCTCGACGCGGCCGGAGCAGCAAGGCTGGGGCGCGACGAGCTACGGATGAGGGCCGAAGTGGTGTCGAGATCGAGAAGCGGGGCAGGAGGGGTGTGGGCGTGGGGGTGGGATCGGCGGGAGGGGCTTCCAGACACATGCGATCCCAGCGCTCGTGCCAGCGTGATGTGGTGAGGTCAGTGGCGACGAGGGTGTACCCGTCGGCGCGAGCGGCAGCAAGGGCGCTGGGTCGGGGGAAGGGCCGCGGCGGCATCGCCATCGAAATCAGCGTCGGCGTCGGCGTCGACATGGGATCGACACCGGGTCGTTGCTGTCAGCGGCATGGAGATGGAGGCGTTGGCGTGGGAGACCTCGTCTAGGGTTTCGAGGGCGCCGAGGCGGGAGGGCGCTCGCGCGGCGGCCGGGGGGCGGGGCAGGGGCAGCCGAGAGGCGAGGGCGTCGCGGCGGAGGCGGGAGCGGGCGAGGGGGCGGCGGGGGGACATAGCGGCCGACCGAGAGCGGCGGCGCAGATGCGGGCGGGGGAGGCGAGGCGAGGGCAGCGGCAGCGCAGCGGCAACGCCAGCGACGACGCCGCTCGTCGCCCATTGGAGATGGTGGAGAGGCATCCAGCCGGGCAGGCAACCAACACAACGCAGATCCTGCCGGGGGGATGCGTGATGCGTAATGGCTTAGCTAACCACGGGCAGTGCGCCGGCGCGCTGCGCGCTGGTGCGGGCGGGGCGCGCCGGGCAGCACGCGACGATCGGTGACGGCACAGCGCCAGTGTGCGCCGCCGCGCGACCGTAAGCGAGCGGCGGGCGGCGGCTCACCGTGGATTTGAACATTGAACGTGAACGTTGAACTTTGAGTCCGGCCAGCCGATGGTCGATCGGTGATCGCAGCGCCTGCAAGGGACACACGCCCCATGGCGGTGTGGCGCCAGACGCGTGACGGCCACTTCCTGCTGCCCTTCAAGCTTCACCCTTCACCCCCGACGATACCCCACTACCTTACTGGCGAGTAAACCCACACCCGCACGCCCGAGGGGCAGGGAAACGTCGCCCCCAAGGAAAAAACTATGGCTGCTCGCACAGTCCAAGACACAGGAGCAAAGTACAAAGTACGTGTTTTGGTGGGCATCCATCAAGCAACAAGCGCCAAACACCATTACTGAAGCTCCAAATCTCCAGCGCCTTTTGCCGACCTGCGAGGAACGGATTACAGCCCCTTGTTGTAGTACAGAGTAGTCACCGGCTCGCCCGCCTCGTCCTTCAGGTCATGGAAGCGCGCTTCCAGGTGCGCCGCCGGCACCGACGCGCGCTGAGGGAAGATCGCAATGGCCGGGGGCAAGAACAAGCCCAGTGACAGCCCCACCACCCCGATCTCAGCCAGCCGTGCGCCGCGGCCAGCGGCGGGCACGAGGCGGAGCCGTACCAGGGCGGAGAGCAAAGCAGGTGGAACAGCCAAGATGGGGAAATTCATAATCATACGAGACAGTGCGGTCGCGCCGACGGCCCTTTGGCCAGCTGCGACCGAGGTGCCAACTTGGACTTGTTGCACATCACCTTGGTCGTGGTCGTGGTGCGGTAGACAGGGATCCCCTGAACCACCGCCCATACCGCGATGCGGCACGTTCACACTGGATGCCGTTCCCACTGCCAAAAAGGGGATGAGGCGCGCCGCGACTGTCCGCCCAGTCGGCGACAAGCCCGGTGCAACCGGCTTCCATCCTTGAGTGCCAGACTTAAGCCCACACTAATCCCCACCGCGGCGGTTGTCGCAGCGCCATACGCGCCCAATAGCTGCCTCATGTTCAGTCCGTCGCCAGCCTTGTTGGCATTCGCATCTGGAACCAGAATAAGAATCCCAGAGTAGAGGAACGCACAAGAGGTTAAGAGCAAGACACCCCGGGGCATGGTGGCCGGGTCAAGTCGAGAAGAGGGGGTACGTACAGTTGACACAAGTGTTGAGCGACTGGTTGGCCCACTGCCAAAACACGGTCCGTCCCAACGATTGGCCCGGCATGAGCATCCCCACTACGATCACCAAGTTGGTGGGCACAAACGCGCTCATGCGGAACGGCAGCGGGATCACTTCGCCTCTGCACGTGCGGCCATGCGTCAGCAGCAGCTCGTCAGCTCTCCCGCCGATGGCGTAGCACAGGAAGAGAAAGAGAAAGGAAACTACGTGTCAAGATGGGTTGAACTCTGAACGAGTTGCTGGGCATGCCAGTACTCCTGTGCCTGGGACCGAGGCACCAAGAGCGGGGAGTGAGCCGACTTGGCCTTCGACACCTCGCCATCGTACTTGTGCACCGTCTCCTCAGCGGCGACAAGGGCGGAGGGAAGAGAAGAGGGTGAGAGGCGATGTGACGCTGACAAGTGCCAGAGACGACCGGTGTACGTCGATTGGTCGTACCTCGGCTGCGCTGGGCGGGGGCGACACAGGAAGGGTCAGCCAAGAAAGAAATCAAGCGGCGCGCCCATTCACGGCCAGAGCAGTTGAGACGCACTGATGTCGACCAAGTCAGTCATGTCGCCAGGCGTGAGCGCGGAAGCTGCCGAAAAAGACGGGGTTGGTGGGGGGTTGGAAAGGAGGAAATGAACGGCGCGAAGGGTCGATAAGATTTGCTTCGCCAACCTAGGCAAGCTCAGAGAGTGCTTCGTCGCGTGCAATTTTTTTATCCGCTCGTTATCCGCTCACCCGTTAGTGCGACTGCGATTTTTCTCCGAGGCGCCACCGATGGCGGACGCTGAGCGCTGATCATCAACATTCCAACTTTCAAATGCACCCAGTGGCCTCGTGCTGATGTCATCATGTGATGGTGATGTAATATCACCTGCCACTGCCATGCCCTTGTTCAAACTCGCAAGTACATCAGTAGCACACCACCACAGAGGAGAGAACCCCAGTGGCTATATAGGTGCAGCGTTTCCTTGTCCCAGTCATTGCGTTATGCAAATGCAATGAATTCAGAATGTAGATTGAGATGGATGCCCTTGGCTCCTCTTCGGTAGCAGCTCTTGTCCTGATGGGGGAGAGGAAGGAAGCGGCATGGGTCAATGATTTTATCTGTTGTTCTCCCAGATGCGGTAATTGCTCACGGATGTCCCCTCTCTGAGTTGACTTGTACAGAACACCATTTTGTTTCCCCTCACGCACGGGCTTGTCGTTGGGGACGGAAGTAAGGCGATTCGATTTGTTTGGCAGGCCATTCGCTCGGTCGCTAGTGTCCGGGGAACCGGACCCCACTTGCCCCCGTCCCTCTGTCTACACCTGCCTTCATCCCTCTCGTGCACAGTGCTCTGAGACCATCATGATATGAGGGGCGGGGGGGGGCACACCGGACGGCGCGGATGTGTTCTTGCCTGTGAATGTGCTCCACACATGGCCTACATGGGACCCTACTCTACAATCAGCCTACCCGTTTCAACGCGCTGCTGGCAGTAGCAAGAACAATGCTCCGGCACGAGAAGCACCGACGACGTACAGTCCAGTTCATTGATTTTAGTCACTGCCAGGGATGTGAACTGTCAACCCCCCTGCGAACGAAACCACGTAAGGGGCAACCTCCTAACCCCCTAACCCACAGCACCTTAAGGCCAGGATGATTAGCTATACCATCTGGAGGCGAGAGCGTGGAATGCAGACCAGCCCACTGACTAGCCAGCACACTAGAATCCGATGAGGCCTGAGGCCTGAGGGGCGTACCCATCATACTACAAATGGTGTATTCTACCAATAGAGACCGCCAAAGGGGAGATGAGAGGGAGAAAAGATTTCGAGGGAAGATAGCCGCAGAGGGGAAGAATGTGGGGGGATCAGGTCCGCCCGCTGCTACTGTAGGAACAGCAGAGACTGACCCCAACTGCGTATTTTACAAGAGGACCAAGCGACAAGTCCAAGGTCCAAGCTCGAAGCTCCGAATGCGAAGCTCCACGCTCCAAGTTGCAAGCTCCACTCTTTAGTTGGTACTGAGCGCAGCGATGTTGAGGTCGTCGGCGTCGGTATCGGCACGGCTTGGTGACCTTACCAATGGCAACGGTGCGGCCCTCGTCGCGAAGGGTGAAACGGCCGAGTTGCGGGTAATCCTTGTACCTTTCAATCGAGATGGGTTCCGAAGCCTCAAGGAGCGCAACGACCTTCATTCCCTTTTTGGCGTGCGAAGGCGGTTTCTTGGACTTTTTGCCATTGGCTTTATTGTAGTAGTGCAGCAGTGCGGTCAGGGTGACTTCTTCCGACAAGGTGTGCACGTGCATCACGGCACTGTAACCAGCGGTAATGATGTTCTTGGTTTCCAAGATGCCAATTGAGCTTCAAAGCGACGAACGACGTGCACTGGCGCCTTGGGGTCGGTCAAGACATAGCCTACCGATACATACATCCGCATCAATGCCCTTGATCTTGATGCGTACATTGTCCCCCGACACAGCCGCCGGCACCTCCTCTTCCTGCTCGTTCGCAATGCCCGTAACCTCAACGTTTGTCTTGTTGGGCATGAGCATCAACTTGTCCCCACCTTGACCCGGCCAGCCTCGAGCTTGCCCACAATCACTGTGCCCATGTCATTGTACTTTTCACTGATGGGCATCTTGATCGGTTCGCCAATCTTGCGGTCGCCTAGCTCGAGATTGTCGAGGTACGTCAGCAGGGCTTCACCCTTGACCCAAGGCGCGACCGAAGCCGGCACCTTGGTCTTGAGGTTCTGTCCGGAGAACGCCGAGACGGGAATGAACGTCACGTCGTTCCCGGCAAAGCCAGCACCACGGAGGAAAGGACGGAGTTTAGAGGTGATCTCGTTGAAGCGTTCCTCGGACCATTGGACCGTAGGATCGTCCATCTTGTTGACCACGACAATCAACCGTTGCACACCGGCTGTCTTGACCAGCATGGCATGCTCGCGCGTCTGCCCACCGCGTTCAAAGCCGGTTTCAAACTCGCCACGACGGGCCGAGATGACAAGGATGGCGACATCGGCCTGGGCCGCACCGGAAATCATACTCGGCACATAAGACTTGTGACCCGGAGCATCGAGAATGGTGTAGCGCCGCTTGCCCGTCTCAAAGTACGCGCGGCCCACTTCCACCGTCTTACCCTTCTCACGTTCTTGCGGCGTCGAGTCCAGCGCCCAGGAGAGGTACCACGACTCACGCCCGGCCTCTTTGGCATCCCGCTCGTACTTTTCGAGCGTACGCTTGTCCACCATGCCCGTCAAGTAGAGCAGTTGCCCGCCCATTGTCGACTTGCCTGCATCCACATGGCCAATAAACACCACGTTCAAATGCGACTTCATCGTGTCCACCTGACTGCCGAACAAGTCTCGCAGCGTCTCCTCGTCCGTCATTTTCTTCGTCTCGGCCAAGATCTTGTCCGCATCGTTGGCGGCAATCTTACGGTCGACCTTGGCCTGCTGCTTGCTCGTCCCGGACGCCTTGGGCTTGGGCGAGCTCGGTTTGGGGAGGAGGGACGTGAGTGGGTGGGCGTGGCGGGTGGCCGGGGCAGCAGCAGCAGCAGCAGCCGCGGGGTAGAGGCAGGGGCAGAGGCAGAAACAGGGGCAGGGGAAGAAGTGGACTCGGCTCGGCGCCAGTCTGTTCCGCGCTGGCACCTGCAACCACACCTTCCTCGGCCTTGAGGGACGAGACGGGTCCCTTGGGGTCCGACACGGCCGCCTTCTTGGCAGCCTCCTCCTTTTTGATTGCGCCCAAGCTGAGCACGGCGGGCTTCTTGTCGGCAGTCTTGGTGCCGAGGCTGAGCGTGACGGGCTGGCGGGCCTCCTTGGCGCCCAAGCTAAGGGAGACGGGCTTGCGGTCCTCCTTGGATCCAAGGCTGAGGGTGACCGGCTTGCGGTCCTCCTTCTTGCCGCCGAGGCTCAAGCTACGGGAGCACGGTCCTTGCCGCAGAGGAGGTGGGGGCACGGGGCTTGGCGGGCAAGCCCGCGGGCGCACCGGGCTGGGCAAAGCCGTAGTTGTAGTACGCCTGCTGCTGGTGCGGTGCTGCTGCGGCTGCGGCTGGCCGGGCACAGGGGCCGGGTAGGCGCCATAGGGAGCGCCGTAGGGCTGGTAGAAGGACGGGACCTGCTGGGCCTGGCCCGGCTGGCCTGCCTGGGCGCGGGGGGGCGCGGCGCCGGGCGGGACAAAGCTGCCGGCGTTGGGGTTGAAGTTGAAGGACTGAGCGTTGGGGTTCATCGCGCGCCAGCCAACGGACGAGATGGGGAGGGGAGGAGGTGGTGGTCGGCAGGAGGCTGGGCCGCGGCGGCCACACAGGCGCCGCACCGGCGCTGGCCAGCAGGGTTGCCGCACCGCCCGCGAAAAAATCGAGCGCACAGGTGCTTTTTTTCGTAGGGTTAGCCCGCACACTGGCGCGGTGACCGGCGGGCGCGCTGCCGCCGGTGCGGTTCCGCCCGCGGCTGCTTCCGCTTCGCAGCGCACTGAAATTGCAAGCGCAAGTGCGAGTGCCACAGCCGCTGCGGCGGCGGAGCCCCGCGCAGCGGCTGGGATATATACGCTGTTTTATATACGTAGCAAGCATAACCTAACCGCCATGGGACCATAATACCCGCCCTCGCTCCCGTCCCCGGCTGTCCGCCCCCTCTCCCGCCCATCCACCCACCTTAACCCCATCCCCACACGCCATGCCCACCCGCCCCTCCCTCACCACCGCCACCGCCACCGCCACCGCCACCGCCACCGCCATCGCCTTGTCCGCCGCCTCTGCCCTCCTCGCCCTCCATCCGCCGCCCCTGCCGCCGCCCCCCCGCTGCCCCCGTCGCACTCACCTCGCCAAAATCGCCCTCCTCGCCCGCCTCTTTGTCCCCCCCGATGCCCTGGCAGCCCGCCTTCTCTTCTTCCTCCTCCTCCTCGCCGACACTCTTCTTCTGGCCCTCCCCGCCGGCCCATCCACACCATCAGCCTATTACGCCCCGCCCTACGCCCCGCCCCCGTCCCTACGACCGTGGTGCGCAGCGCCCGCGCGCTTCGTGCCCTCCTCCGCCCGTCCCCACCCCTGGTCCGTACCGCCCACTTGGTCCGGGCCAATGCGGGCACATACTACGCCCTAGCGTGCCACTGCGCTGCGTCGCAAAGCACCACCTCCAACGCCTGACCTCCTCGTTGCATCGCCATGCCCGCCCGTACCTGTGGCAAGGACGCGCACTTGTGATCCAGCACATCCCCCTTTCCCTGCGAGTGCAGTACTTCCGCTACTCGACAGCGCGGCTGAAGCCGTGAAGCAGTACGAAGCGCGGGCGGTGTCCGTCTGGTCCGCCTCGGCCAGCTGGCGCCAACACGCTACCCACCTCTACCGCGCAATTGGGTCGTACGGTGTGACGATGTACGAGGCGGCGCGCTTTCATGGGCTGGTGGGGGCGCAGCACGTAGGTCACTACTGGGTGTTTTACCTCGCGACCAGTCAAGCGGTCTTAACCCTGCTCCTGCTACTGCACTCCGTTGTCCGTCGCGCCCCTGCTGCGTCAGTTTGCAGTTTGTCCACCACGCCTCTCCCCTCCGAATCGCGCGTCCTATCTCCGAATGCAGCTCCCACCCACCCCATTGCATCGACTGGCACTACGGTGGATGTACCACTCCCTCACTGTGCCATCAGAGTCCCCCACAAGTCCAGAACGGAGGAGGAAGATACAGGACCCAAGGCCTCCCTTCCCCCGCCGGTGGAGCCGAACAACCAGCCGCGGCTCAGACCTCTACTACGAAGCAAACAGGCCCACCACTTCAACCTCAGGTCAACGTGGACGCCTTTCCTACCTTGCCCATCCATCCAAAAACGATGATGTGGACTCTTCCAACAAATGAAAATGGCACGAGGAGCGTTCCCTCGTCTGGTGCGCCCTTGTCATCCCAAGCACAAGCACCTCAAGTACCTCAAGCGTCCCAGCCAGCACGTGCAACGGTCCCACCTCGGTCTACAGCCGACACGGCACCTCCCAGTTCCTACAAGCCCCTTCTCCATGCGGATGAAGCCGGACAAGGAACTAGTCTTCCTCGCACGGGGTCCCAACGATTTGGCAACCTGCGTCGACCCTTTCGAAGACGCACGTCCTCGACGTCGACGGTGCGTACGGAGGAAGAGGATCGGGGATCGAGGCTCGGGTTTCGACCGCACAAAGGCTCGACAATATCGCTCGTCAGTTCCGTTGGTGGTTCAGTCGTTGGAGCGGAAGGCGGAGAGATGCACCGGAGAAAGAAGGTCCTGCCCGAGCATCGACATTGCCAGGACGAGTAAGACTGGCTCCAAAGCAAATCTTAAGCGGTGGTCCAAGTTACTCGCTCCGCAGCGGTGGCAGTCTTCGTCCCAACCTCCCTCCCCCCAGCGTCCCCTAAGCAGTCCCAACCGACCTGACTAGTCATTGGGACTCGTGTGGCCCATGAGGCATGACCCACGCATGTACCGGGGACCGTGGATCGTAGACGGTGCATGTGAGTTGTCGAAGTGGAATCTACCCATGATACTAATACGCCAGAACTGCTGGTCACTGACAAGCAAGTTGGGTCTCAGGGTTGCATCCCCACCGGGCTCTTTGAAGCTTGAATTCGAACACCGTACCATCTTGATCTTATTACTCTGCCACATGCAACGTCTCATCTGCGTTGGTTGATATTCATCCGCCATGAATCCATTTCGCAGCCACTGGCGAGACCTTTTGAAAGCACACCAGCCAAGGCTGATGTGAAATCCAATACAAACCCCTTGTCAATGGATGGGTATAATCCTTGATTCGGTAGCATCTCTTCTCCCATGTCTGTGGGTTCGGTTAACTGTTCTGCTTTTGTTGTCTACTGTTTTGTACTCGCCTTTTTTTTTCCCATTTCCCCTGAACCTGAATGATCTGAACTCTGAACGGTGTGATCCCATATACATCTCATCCGATTTCGCCTTGTTGGGATACACCCCTCCTTCCATTCTTCCTTTCCTTATCCACATCCATCATCATTCCCTTGTTCCTAAGCTGGGGTGGAGTAGACCGGGGGACGCGGCCTGTACAAATATACCGTGAGGTGTAGGAGAGATGTTCGAGGTCGGGCACCGTCTCGGTTGGAACCCGCCCCATGAATTCTTGTATTCTTGCTGCCATGTGAAGGCAATACTCTCCAGCCCTGGTGAGGGCGGGGAGGGGTCAAGTGGAGCTGTTGGAGCTGTAGAAGTGGGCTCTTAGCCTGGTTTATGGCTGGCTCTCGTTGAACGTTAACGTTAATCGATGATCGAGCCAGTGCGATTCCAACTGCAAGTTTCACTTTGGGGCCCACGCAATGATTTGAATCGAGGGTGGCTGCTGGGGAGGGGCGTTACGTAAGCCCAATCTGCATCTCGTCCCACCATTGCCACCCGCCACCACCAGCAGCATCACCACCACCATCACCACCACCAGCATCGTCACCGCCCGACCCCCTCCACTCCGTCCGTCTAGATCCTGCGGCAAGTACCCAACGCGCACCCCCTCCTTTCTGCGTCACTTTTGTTATCTCTGCTGTCCTTGTTTCTCTCCGTGCTCTGTCCAGTACCTACCATGGATGCCACCCAGTACGTCCACGTCCTCCTCCTTCTGTCTCTGACCGGTGCTAACTAGCCCAGGCTAGCGCAACAGGAGCAGCAGCTCGCCATGGTCGAGGAAGCACTGTCCATTGACCCGGACAGGGAAGACCTTCTTGACCTAAAGAAAGATTTGGAGAGCATCATTCAGATTCTGCGGGAACATGTGACAGCTACCGAAGCCAGTGCATCCACTTTATCGTCCGTGGGCGGGGCTGAGTCGGAGGCTCCCCCTCTTCTGCGCCCAAGTTCGCTGTGGGAGAGGCGGGGTGTTGGCGCGGTACGCCTTGGACAAGCTTTTCTACCCTGCGCGTATTACGGGATCAATGGGGCGCGGTACACGGTCGTGTTTGATGGGTATGGCAATACGGAGCAAGTGGGGGAAGAGGATGTGCGTGCGCCGGCATCGGCATCGGCACCTCCAGCGGCACCGCAGAGCAACAACGCCGCGCTTCCCGCTGCGTCGACTACGCCTGTAGTGGGAGAGATTGTGCGTCCGTCGAAGCGCAAGGAAGAGGAGGCCGAGCCGAGCGAGAAGCCGAGGAGGAAGCGCCGGTCCGAGAAGAAACGGGAACGATTTGAATCGAAAAAAATCGAAGCGGAGAAGAAGCAGTCGTCGTGGCAGCGCTTTGCCACCAAGGGCGCCAAGAAAGGGTATGCGATCGCCGGGGCCAAGGGTACTTCGATGTTCCGTACCCCGGACGATCCTAATGCCAAGGTGGTGTGGTCGGGGCCGGACGGGGAATGACGTCCAGCGCACAGCGGCATAAACATACCCATACGTTGGGCTAAGCTGCTTGCACCTTGCACCTTGCACCTTGCACGCTCTCCCCGGCTGCTCTTTCCTCTCCTATTACACACGCTTTGGCTTTGTCTCTGTACGTGTCGTTTGATTCACTAGGAGCCTAGGCTTGGCTCTCGCTTCTTGCATGTTTCCATGCCAAGGCAGGTAGATTTTCGGTCCCCATAGCAGGGGCAGACAAGAGCATCCGCCCAGGGAGCAGGTGCTGTAGTGGTACAGGAGGGTCAAAATGGAGAGAGGGAAAGGGTTGTGGGTTAGGGTAGGGAAGGGTAGGGAAGGGGGTGGGGTGGGGATGGGAATCGGGTCTACGCCAGCAACGTGAGCCGCGACGAGATCTCTGCCTGGCCACGGACCAAGTTGGCCAAGTAAGAGACCATGAGCACGTCTTGCAAGTGCGAGTTGAACAGTTCCTCCAAGTGAGTTGCCGAGGTGGGTGGCACCTCGTCGTTGGTGGTGGTAGTACTGTACGCCGAGCCGGCAGGGACCTTTGCGATCGAATCGAGGATGAACCGGCCCACGACCGGGTCGCCCTCTTGGTCGCCCTTGACGACGGCCTGAACGTAGGAAAGCACGCGACGCAACTGTTCCTGCACCTCGGTCAAGGATGCCGCCAGCGCACTGAGGTCCGACAGCGGAGAGGGCGTCCGCTTGGCCAGCAGGTTGAATGCCGGCCGCTCCGACGCCGCGTACGACAAGGTCAATGGCACCGAGCTGAACGCAGCCGAGGACGCCTTGTGGGTCAGGCCAAACAGCGGCGAGCTGAGCAACGTGTCAGTAGGCAGGAAAATAGAAGACCAGCGAGGGTCGATGGGATGAGCGATGAAGAAGCGATGGGAGGATGGCGCGAAGAGAAGGAAGGATACGATACATACGAGACCCAAGCCTTGACGGCGAGATTGGCGTCCTTGAGGTCCGTGTCGAGGGTGAGGTGGACCGCATCAAAAGGAGCTGTTTCGCGATTGTAAAAGTCGTGAATCAGGGCCGAGTTGGAGGAAAGTGTAGCGCCAGAACCGGTGGCGTACCAGCCGACGACCTGTTCCGCAGGGTGGGCGCGCAGGTGCAAGTCGAGCATTTGGCGGTGGTACTCGACCTCGACCGAGACCTGGTCGGGGGTAACGGCGTGCGGGACAGCAAAGGCCGACAGTACATCCACTTCCCCGTCGGAACGGGTGCCCAGGAGCGTACCAATGACCGAATCGGGCACCTGCTGGTCCTCGGTCGAGTCGGGCCGACGGAGGTGGTGGTCGAGGATGGAGAAGAGGGCGGCGGGGTGGACACGCACACGCGCGGGCGTGCGGCCGGAGAGGCCAGCTGAGTCCGAGGGCGTGGCGAGCTGGAGCGGCAGGGCGCGGAGGAGGCAAGCGACATGGTGGGCAGTGTCGATGGCAGGGGGGGGGCGAGGTCGAGGACGAGACGAAGACGACCGAAGACGAGGGCGCCTGGCGGGCTGGCTGGCGTGTGATGGAGCGTCGGGGGAGGATCCGCCGGCCCAGGCAGCCGCAGCTGCAAGACTGGCCCCGAGCCGAGGAAAAAATCTTCGGCGGCGGGCGGAATTGCGCGCGCCTCCCCCTAGTCAGCCAACTCCGCCCTGGGGGAAGTGAAAGTGTCAAACCTGCCCCTGACTGAGCCGCTGAGCTCAGCCAAGTGGACTGGACTGGCCACGTGATGTCGGTGGACAATCGGTGCAATGTCCGGGATCCGGAGACGGTCACGTGACCTGCATGGAGCCAGCAATTTCAAGCTCAAGCTCCAAGGCCGGGCAAATTTGAAACGGGGAAGGAGTGGCATGCGGCCTGCGGACCCGCTGACGCACCGATCATGTGATGCGGGGTGCGACGCGAGATGTGAAATGGGAGAGGAGGTGCAAGTGGGCCCGCACGCGGGCTGTGTGTGTGCCGGCGCTGTCATCGAGCGTCCCGCACCAGGGCACCAGGGCGGTCTTCGGGAACAGCAGGGTGCGGCGGCGGCGGATGGGCGGTGTGCGTGAGCGGTGTGCATGAGCGGTGAGCATCAGCGGTGGCGCAATGATTAATGACGTCGGCGGGGGGGTACAGGCTGCAGGCTGCGCCGGAGGGGGCCAGGGGGACGTGTGAATGCGTAATGCAGGCGGCACGGCGCGAGCCGAGCACGCGCGGCTGTCACGTGGCGCGTGGCAGGGCGGAAGCGGGAGCCGGAGTTGCCGGATCGGGGGGTTGAAACGGTCAAGCACTGCGATTCATATTCCGGCTCCAGGCCGCCCACAAGCCAGCCGCACCCGCACCCGCACCCGCACCCGCACCCGCACGTTGCGATACCCGCCCATTCGCGCCCTCCTCTACCTCCTCCTCCCACCACCACCGCCTCCTCCTTGTCTTCCTCCGCAATGGCCGCTGTCCAGCAGATCGTCCTCCACCCCTACCTCACCCAGACGGTGTGTCCTGCCCCCCTCCGCCCGCGCCAACTGCCCCCCTGCGTCCCGCGACGTTGCCTCTGACCCTCCCCCCCCCCCCCCTTAGCTCCGCTTCTGGTCGACCACTGTCGGCCGCGACAAGACCTACCGTACCATCCAGTATGCGTCCCGCTTCTGGCGTGGTACGAGTACCGTCAGGGCGCATCCAAGGCGGTCGTTGACCGCTTTAGTGCGCTCAAGTCGCAGATTGGTCTGACGCGGAAACGTACGTTTGGCTCCGACGGCTCCCCTCGCGTGTGGAGCTTGCGACTGACCTTATGCATCTGGCTGCAGTGATGCGTGCGGGCAAGTTTTTGGAGCACATCCAATCGGCCACGAAGGCGTTGGCGATCCAAGACCCTGTGCTGTGTGACGGCGATCGGGCGTCAACTGGGGTACGCTGTGTACCTCGTGTTTGATTTGTTGCAGTGGGTGAATGGGGCCAAGGTGTACCAGTTTGCGCCGGACACGGCCAAGTTCATTTCGCGTACGGCGGCGCGGTTCTGGCTGTTTGGATTGTCCTTCTCGCTCGTGTCGGGACGTACAAGAGCTATGTGATCCGCCAGCGTCTGGCTGCTGTTTCCCGCCCCGTTGCGTCGGCCGAGAAGGAGGCCGAACGCAAGACGCAGTACGTGCAAGTGCTCAAGGAACAGTACTCGGTCCGTCGCCAGATGACCCAGGACGCGATCGACTTTATTCTTCCGGCCACGTCGCTGGAGTACTTGCACTTCAACGAAGGTGTGCTGGGTGCCGCTGGGTTTATCACTGCCCTCATGGGCGGCCGGAGCCAGTGGAATTCGGTCAATGGAACGGGTTCGGCAAAAAAGTAACTGCCCCTCCCCTCAACATCCACCCCCCACCCCCACTTCACCCCAATCCATTCCATTCCATTCCAATCCAGTCCAATCCGATCCAATCCAACCCTTGGGTTGGGGGTGGGCACCATTCTACTTATTAGCCTTTGTTTGCTGCCTTTTGTGATTGCTGGACATGCTGCGTGGGTTCGTCCTGGCCTGCCTATGACTGTGGAACTACCTTTGCCTCTACCAATGTGTCCAATAGCCCATTCGTATTTGCGTGGTGAGTATACTGGGTTAGCACGCAGTAAGAGGGACGGAGACTGGTTGGAAACGGCCTGAGATCCTAGTAGACGTCAGAAGTGGCAAGTGACAAGTTAGAGGTGAGATCACTAGTAACTAGAGAGAAGAAGAGCAGAAGAGCCCAGTCCAGGGAGGGAGATGGAGACGACCTTGGGGGCCGGATTGTATCTGTATGCGGTTGCAGTTGCGGTTGCGGTTGCGTAAAGGTTATCGTTATCTCCAGGTAGTTGCGGGGGTTGCACCTTAAGTTCCCCCAGCCAGTGGGTGGCGCGTTAGCCGAGGCGTGAGCAGAGCGACATAGCTTGCCCACTGTCGTGACGGACCAAGCGGGGCACCGCATACCCGCGTACCCGCGTAGCTGGGCTCAGGCCCGTAATAGGTAACCTCTGCCTGACATGGCAACGAAGCAGATGTGGCAGGCCAAAAGCCGCTGGTGCGCTTGGTACCCGGGCCAGTCGGACGGAAGAAAGCGACCGAAATACGGCAGACGGTCCGTGACGCGGGTACGGCCCGGGAAAAAAGTTGATGTGGGTCGACATGTCGTGCAAGATGCCTCGAATACAGTCCTGGGACATAAGGACGAAGGGGGGGGGGGGGGGAGCATGAACTCTTCCAGGTTTAACGTTTAGTTGGGAGCTGGAAGGGGCTCTTCAAGGCGACGAGGAAGGCACCATGCACCATGCACCATGGTCCAGCACAGGAACGAGTGACATCCTACGTCATGTGATCCTGCATTGTGTTAGGAGATGGTCCGATGGAGGTGGGGGGAGGGATCCCCACGTTGAGGGCGAGATGGGAGGACGGGGCCAAAACGGGAGACTGCTGTTCGTTGTGCAACTGAGTACTGACGGATCTTCTAGCTTCATTGATCATCATCCCCCCTGCGGTGGGGAGGGGGTTCCCCAGGTCGTGGGCTCAAGCTTCAAGAGGGATGCAGTTGAAATTGCAAGTACAAGCCGTGTCGCGGTGAATGGCAAATCGAATCATTAATCTGCGGCTACTGGGCTAGCTGCGTGACGTGATGGGAGTCCAGTTTTGAAATGTAGAATTTGACTGCTTGAAAGCGTGCGTCACCCGTCACGGTCAATCGTCACGTGTCGCGGTGCCGAGACCGGTTCCAAAACAGCTTGTGGGGCAAAACGGAGAGTTCCGCCCCTGGTTCCGCCCCTCGTTCCGCCCGCATGATTCGCTCTGGTTTCGGCCCGTGTGGGGGAGGCGGGGGAAGGGGGCGGCAGATGCTTGAGATCTGACAAGCCGACCCTGAGAATCCGCCCTGAGGCTCAGGCGCTCTGGCCCCAGAGGCCAAGCCAGTTTAGTTCCAAGACTACTCAGGTACTCAGTTGCTCAATACTGGACTACAGTCCTGAACTCAGTACACTCAGTACTCGAGTACTCAGTGCACCCACTCCATCGCCACATGTCCAACGCGCAGCAGGTGCACAGCAGCAGCAGCCTGTGCAGCCCACCTTTTGGCAAAAGCTAGGGATGGGCGCGATGATGGGTATGGGTGGGGTTGACAATTGGGTTCATTGGCGGGTTCCTGCAGATCATGCGGTACGTCCTCCCATAACCGATAAGCGGTAACCGGTAACCGGTAACCCCCACCTTCGCGTGTTCTTTTTGCGAGGGGGTAGACTGCGCGGGGAAGAGCTGACTTTTGTGTGTTTTGGGTGTTTGGGGTACGGGGTGCGGTGGACGCGGGGGGAAAACAGTGCTGGTCCTGGGCCTCGCGGGGCGATGGCTACGCTCTGCCAGTTCATGGGCACGTCAGCAGCTACGTTTGGGTACGTACTTCGTTCCCTCGTTCTTTCGTTCTTCGGTCGTGGGGGTGGGGAGGGGGCGAATACCGGATACACCGTGTACCCCGAGTACTGCCCCGGGTACTCGGGAACTAGGACGGGACTGACGGTGCAGGATGCTTGGCTAGCTTCTTCATGTCGATTGGCAGTGTGATTCGGAACGAGTCGACGCTTCCGGCTGGGGCAGAGGGGCGGTGGGCTACAGCCGGCCAGATCGCGCCGATTGTCTTGGCCCATCGGATGCAGGCCCACCACGCTCACCCTGCCCAACCCCAAGCGACGGCCTAACCTATGGCCTAGCCTCTAACCTCTGGTCTGGGTCCGAGTGAGTGACGACTGATGCACATGCGGGTTCGGCCCTGGGTACGTCGGACGGTTGGTTTAGGAGTACGTGGGGCTGTCAGCATGCGGTCCTTTGTACGATCAATTCAGTATGGTTTTCGGGCTCTTGTGAGGGGTGACACAGGCTGGTGCGGTCCCTCCTGTGCACGCAACTGCTGGTGGTCCGGTGTTTGATGGGCGTGCTGGTGGACGCAGAGTGGGTCAGTGTTGATTGGTGCTTGGCGATGGGGGAACCTAGGGGCATGAGTACTGAGTCAAGTCAAGATTGTAGAGACAACGGTCAATGGGATCCGTGTTGGGGGGATCAGACCTGCCTCAGGCCCTGAGGCCGACTGATGATCGATGAATGGGATATGTTGTCACTCTCGGAGAGATTAGCGGATACACGTTTGACGCTACAACGTTCCTTTCTGAGCGGCAGCCGTGCTCCAGAACGACCAGAGAGAGGGAGGACAGGGGAGGGAACAATGGGCCGCGATGTTTCGCTTGGCTTACGAGTCAATATTCAATGGTCGGTGAAGCCGATGAGACCAAACTCCGGAGGCCTTAGGCTTCGAAGTAGGACAAGTAGAAGTCGACGACCAGCTACTTACAAAGGTAGCTGAGGAGAGCTCCTGATGACTATGATGGACACGGTTCGGGCATTGCTCGTCCCTGCCCCATCTATCGCAGGGAGAGTATGTGCATATCATCGTCCCATACCTCCACACCGGGTACTGCTGCACCCGCACTTGGCTGATCGTCACTTGCTAACCAAGGTTCGCGCCTGTCCATTCAATATTCATGTCCCGGTTCTTTTGGTCTTTGAAATTTGACCAGGCTTATCATTGCAAAGAGGTCGTGGGCTTTCTCGGGGGCAGGGGAAGACTGCCAGCAGACAGAAGGTGGTCGATCACTCGTCACGCGTCACTCGTCACTGGCTGGGCTGGGGGGTGGCTGAGTGGGGCAGATGGCGGTCGGGCTGGAGGTGACCGGATGACCGACGAGGAAAGCCGAGAGGCACGGAAGGTGGGCTGGGCGCTGGGGAGCCGAATACGCGCGACACAGCTCTGAAATTCTGAGATGATAGAGTGGGGCCAGCCAGGGCATGCGAGGCACTATGCTGCGCGGCGCGAACAGGTGCAATGCACAACACCGCGTGATGGGTGACGTTCTGCCTCTTGCTTAATGCTTGCTGAAGCTAGTAGGATGCGCGAGGCGGCGACTTTTGGCACGACGGCGGGCGCGCAGCCACAGGCAGCCACGCACCAGAGCCGTTCGCGCGAGAAGGGTCGCCGGGTGCGTACGCACGTACCTGCCTCGGCCCAGGGGGAGAAACTAGTAACTAGACAAGGCGGCTGGAGGCGTGCCTTGTTTGTAGCGCTTGCTGCGGTGGGTGCGACGGGGCTAGCTCGGTGCGCGATTAGCGATTAGCCAGTAGCAATGAATATGAGTTTGCACCTGGGATTCGACTAGCGCGCACTCCCGTCTGCTAGATCGGCTTAAACGAGCCCGAGCTGAATCTGGGATGGATGATGGACGATGGACGATGCATGACGCGTGACGGCTCCACACGGGATGATCGGATCAGCGCGAGGGCGAGAGGCGGCCAGGCGCGGGGGAGTGACGCCACGGGGACCTGGCAAGAGATGCGCCCGGCCAGGGTGGAAGGGGCGGTGGGCGCAGGGCAAGTGCGCGTGCGCCTCGATCTGCCACGCGGCTTCTCGGGCCGCGCCAGGCCATGCAAGCCCCCACACGGGCGCCCTGCCTGCTGCCCCCGGCCCACCAGCCACAGCCACCGCCTGCCACGGCCAGCCATAATGCATAATGCATAAACGCACTAACCATGGCCACGCACCGCGCACAGCGCCAGGGGCGTGGCGCCGGTGCAAGCAGATGCGTCTGCGCGCGGCAAGGCGTCCGTGGCAGGGTGGAGGGTTACTAGTTACTAGTTACTAGTTACTACTGCCATGCGATTAGCCCGTATCGAGTATCCATTATCGATCACCCACCAGCCATCAGCCATCGCTGCCAGGCACTCTGGAAGAATCCACATTCTACTCCCCAGCCACACTTGGCCTGCGCCTGCCTCGCCGACGATCGCCACCGCACCACCTCTCCCGCCCACCTCTCTCTCCTCCCCCTTCCTCCATCAACACCTCTCCATCCCGCCTCCCCTCCCCTCCCCTCCCCTCCGTCCCTGCCCCTGCTCTCCATCATGCACCTCGCTGGCGCGTCTCTCGTCGCAGCGCTCGCTGCAGTCAGCAGTGCCTCTGCCCACACCCTCGTTTACCGTGGCAACAACCACCCGCCGCCACCCCGGCCTCGAACGCCGTGCGGCCAAGACGTCGGTGAGCGTAGTCACTACCATGCCCCTGCCCTCCAGTGCCCACAAGTCCAGCTCGGCCGGCATCTGGTCCACCGCCAGCCCGCCCCGTTTTCCTACGGCACACCCAGCAACACCTACTTTGGCGTCCAGGGCCGTGGCAAGAACGGCCCGACCAACCCCGACAAGCCGTCGCTCAACACGCCTCTCAATCAGTCCTCCGACGCCCGTCTGGCCACGCTCAACTCCATTGACGACTGGTGCACCTTTGGTCCTCTCCCCTCAACAACACCGACACCCTCGGTGACCTGGAACAGACCACGGTTGCCTACTGCACCAAGCAACGTAACAATGCCCGTGTCATCGTACGTTCTCCCCCCCTGCCTGCTTCTTCTTATTGCTGCTGCTGACTGGTGCCTGTGTCGTGCCCTGTAGCCCGACGGAACCGTGACGGCGGTTCAGTTTGTCAAGACGCCGCTTTACATCCAGCTCTATGCGCTGGGCGACTTTACCAACATCAACCTCGCCCCGGCGACTCGGGCGGAGAGCTTGACCCGCACGGTGCGACCAACATGGGCAACCCAGTCGGTGGCAATGTCACGTCCAACATTGTGGATGGCAAGACGGATGTGTTTTACGAGAGTGGATGAACTACATTTCCTCCTCGGAGATCTGCTTCCGTGTGTGCATTGCCGGTTCGGACCAGGCCACTCCGACGGTTGAGTGCCAGCACACGCTCGACGAGATGGGATGTTCGTTTGTCATGGCCCAGCTGCCACTTACCGCCGGTACGTTCGAGTCGTGCGAGGCGGATGCTGCGTACCCTCCTGGCCTGTACCCGCAACCCGACGGTTCCACCTCTACCTTCCAGCAGTACTTTTCGGGCATCTACACTGTCGGAGCTACTGCCTATCGTTCCAAAATGCACAGTCGGATCAGGTTACGCCTTCGGCGCCGTACTCGTACCCCACTCCGAGCGCGTGCACCACCGCATCCTCCATCAAGAACGGGTTGCTGGGTGTAGGCTATGTCGCACCCTCGTCCCACAGCCACTCGGCCGGTGCGTCCAAATCCCACGGCGCAAGTGCCAGTGCCAGTGGTAGTGCCGCCGCCGGTGGCTCTTCGTCCACCAGCAAGTCCCCTGTGCTGGACGTACGTCCTACCTCGGCTCGGCCTTGGTCTTCACCGCGGCCCTGGTGGCCGGTGTGACGCTGTTCTAAGCCCCTTCATCGTGTTCCCTGTGTGGCGATAAATACCGTTGCATTGATTCCCCCCCGCTGTGCTTGCATGTTGCCATCTGTTTCTTTTCTTTTCTTTTCATTTCCTTGCCACTTGTGCTTGCCTGGTTGCTTTGATTACCTTTGGTTGCTGGCTACTATGGTTGCTTGGCTGCTTGGGATTGATGTTGATGTTGGGCCCTGCTCTTCCTGCGCGACGGGCCCAACCTCAGATACAGATGGGCCCGCGTCCTTGTATCGATCGCACCTTGATTTTCCTTCATTTTTTCTTCATATTTCGTCTCCTCCTCATTCGCCTTGCTCCTCTACCGCTTCTGTCCGCCTCTCGCCTGACGGACATGGAGACGCGCGGGAGACCACCCGTGCCGTTCACCACATTCTTCTTCATACCCATAGATCCCTCTTCTTTGTTTCCGCTCCAACCCCGTTTCTATGCTTCGCCTGCCGACTTGTGTGTCCTGGGGGTTAACTTGGGTCTTGTAGTTCTTGAGCGTTCCTACGTTCCGTGCTCTTGAGCAACGGTGAGCTCACCATGAGCCGTTCGCCGGGCTCCCATCGAAGAGGCGAAGCGGGGGATTACGCGTCGATTACGTGAGCACCGGGTGGCATTCCGGAACCGAGTGAGCGGTGAGGGTGTGGACGGGTGACAGCGCACTGGCTGGGCGCAACCCGCTGGGTGCATTCCGCCGCGGGGCGGAAACGTGCCGGACGCGTCAGCTGGCCACGCGAAGCCGCCGCTGGCCCCCACCTGGGAGGGTAGGCGGTGAGTGAGCTGTGCTCTTCCCTACCACCAGCCAGTGACCATGCCGCCATTTGCGGAGGAGGAGTCGATTGCTGTTCCGCGCGCGACCCGCCGCCGACGGACGAGGCCAAGGAAGTTGAGCGTGCCAAGGAGAATACTGCCGGGGAAGAAGGCGACCCGAACTTGCGCAACCTTGCCAACAAGAAGAAGGAGCAAGAGGAGAACGAGGAGGATGCGGCGCTTCGAGGTGAGCTGGAGATGTTGGTGGAACGGTTGACCGAGCCTGCTACTACGCTCTACCGTCCCGCACTCGAATCGCTTCGTACTCTCATCCGGACCGCACTTCGTCCATGACGTCGGTCCCCAAGCCCCTCAAGTTTCTTCGTCCGCACTACCCCCGTCTGAAGGCGTTGTATGCTGGCACGGAGCCACAGGCTGCGCCAGAGGCCAATGCGTACTGGGCCGAGGCAAGTCGGGACCGTGCGCTGTTTGCTGAGATCTTATCGGTGTTGGCGATGACCTACTCGGACAACGGGGCGCGCGACACACTCGCTTTCCGCATTGCTGCTGTCAAGTCGTATGCCCAAGCCAACGAGACTGGCCCCGAGACGGATGCCAACGAGCCCGGTGTGTGGGGGCACGAGTACATGCGCCACCTCGCCGCCGAGATTGGGGACGAGTACAACTCGCGTGTTCAGCGGGGCGAACATGGTGCCGGTGCGGTAGCACTCAAGAAAGCTACGGGCGTTCCTGCGGCCGCGGTGCCGCCGACGGAATCCGGTGCGGACTCTGCGGAGCCCGGGTCGGAGCGTATCCCCACGGCCAGCACGGCAACGTACCAAGACCTGCTTGACATGGCACTTCTTGTGGTTCCCTTTTCGCTCAAGCACAATGCGGAGGCGGATGCGGTGGATCTGTTGTTGGAGCTGGAGGCGATCGAGCGCCTGCCTCCGTTTGTGGACGAGCAGACGTACGACCGTGTGTGCCGGTACATGCTTTCGTGTGTCTCGCTTCTGGTCCCGCCGGACGATGTTCAATTTTTGCGGACGGCGCATACGATTCTGCGTGCGCACGACCGGTTCAACGAGGCGCTCATTGTGGCCATTCGGATGGGCGATCGCGAGTTGATCAAGGAAGACTTTTGGGCTCCCAAGTCGCCCATTATGCGCAAGCAACTTGGCTTCCTTCTTGGTCGCAACCACATCCCGATTGAGTGGGTGCAGGAGGAAGACGCACCGATCGAAGATACGGAACTGGTCGAATGCATTTCCAACACCAAGCTATCGGAAACGTTTATTTGGTTTGCCAAGGAACTGAATGTGTTTGAGCCCAAGACGATTGAGGATGTGTACAAGTCCTACCTTGGTCCCGACACGGGCCGTTCCGCGCTCAGCTCGGGCATCGATTCCGCCCGCGGCAACTTGGCCCGCGTTTGTCAATGCGTTTGTCAATGCAGGATGTGGGAACGATCCGTTGATGGCGGCCGCGCCGGAGGGCGAGTCGTGGATCTACAAGACCAAGGACGAGGGCATGATCTCGGCTACTGCATCGCTCGGATTGAGCATGTTGTGGGACACGGAAGGCGGCCTGAGTGCGGTGGACAAGTACACGTACAGCAGTGAAGAATACGTCAAGGCCGGTGCGTTGATTGCGACGGGTCTGACGCATGCTGGAATTCGGACCGAGGTGGATGCGCCACTTGCGCTGTTGAGTGAGCATTTGGAGGGCAGTTCCAATGCGCTCAAGGCGAGTGCCGTGATCGGATTGGCCATTGCCTATGCCGGTTCGCAGCGGGACGACATTATCACTGGTTCGCTCTTGCCGTTGATTCAAGATCCTTCGCACTCGATGCAAGTTGCCAGTCTGGCCGCTTGGCGATCGGGTTCATTGCGCCTGGTTCGGCGCACGAGGAGGCGGTGCCGGACCTGATGGATGCACTCTTGACCCGCTCCGACAGGATTTGGACTCCAAGTGGTCCCGCTTCTTCTCGGCCGGGCTGGCGACTCTTTTTGGCGCGGCAAGACGCGGATGAAGCCATCTTGGAAACACTCAAGATTGTCGAACATCCGATTGGCCGGCAAACCGAGGTGCTGGTCGAGGCCGCCGCGTATGCCGGGACGGGCAACGTGCTCAAGATTCAAAAGCTGTTGCACGTGTGTCTTGAGAACCCGGCCGATGCATTGAAAAAGTCCGAGTCGGCCGGCGCCGGGGCTGGCGAGGAGGAAGAGGAGGATGAGGAGGACAAGACGCTGCCGCCGAATGCGGAACTGTACCAGTCCTACGCGGTATTTGGGATTGCGTTGGTAGCAATGGGGGAGGATGTGGGGGCGGACATGTCGTTGCGGCACCTGCGGCATCTGATGCACTATGGTGAGGCGGGCATTCGTCGTGCCGTGCCGCTGGCCTTGGCATTGCTCTATGCGTCGCGTCCGCAGACGGAGGTGATTGATACGTTGAGCAAGTACTCCCACGACACGGATCTGGATGTGGCGATCAATGCGATTTTGGCCATGGGCTTTGTTGGGTGCGGTACGAACAATGCCAAGCTGGCGCAACTGTTGCGGCAATTGGCTGGGTACTATGCGTCGCAGGCCAATGCGCTATTGCCAGCGGGTGGCACAGGGCTTGGTGGTACTGGGCAAAGGGTTGTTGAACATCAACCCGTTCCATACCGACCGACAACTGTTGGGCCGCGCCGCGTCAGCCGGACTGATCGGTACGCTGGTAGCCTGCCTGGACAGTACTGAGTTTACGGTCGGACGGGAAGTTACTTGCTGTACCTACTGCGCCTGCGATCTACCCTCGGTTCTTGGTCACGTACGATGAGGCACTGAAACCGCTTCCCGTGTCGGTGCGGGTGGGCAAGGCGGTAGACACGACGGGTCAAGCTGGTACGCCACGTACCATCTCGGGTTTCCAGACCCACGACACGCCGGTCCGGTTGAACACGGAAGACGTGCAGAGATGGCGACGGAAGAGTACTTGTCCTATGCGTCGGTGTTGGAGACGTTTGTCATTCTCCACAAGAACCCTGGGTTTGAACAGGTCGAGGAGGATGTCAAGATGGCTTAGTCTTAAGGTTTCTAACTCCAGCTCCCGGTTCGTGGGCTTTGGGTTACCAGCACGGCACGGTCCCACGTCTTGTCCACGCCACCTTGGCTCGCGTCCAGTCCCCGTGAAAGATATGCATGTATCGCTCTCATCATGTGCTAGGACAGAAAGGGGAGCAGAGGGAAGCACAAGCGGGAAGGGCGAGGAAAGTAAACTATGGGCAACGGGCAACGGGCACGAGTACTATAGGACTGGTAGGCAGACAGGCACCGCACCCCCGTACACTGCAGGCTATCGTGTTAGTATCATAGTACGAGTGCTAGGGATCAGTACTACTAGTACTCACTCAGTACTCAGTACTCAGTCAACTGAGGTAACTTGTAGAACGGGTTGGGGAGGGTGATGAGAAGCCCGAATCTCAGGCTGTACGAGTACTACACGTCGATGCTCTACCACCGATCCTCTACCATCGATCCTCTACCATTGATCCTTTACCACCGATCTTACCCCTATAGAACAGTCCTCCGATGTCAGATCTCGAATCGGAGGCAAGGAGGGGACGTCGATGGGTCGGGAGGCCCATATGAGCGACGGTCTGGCTCTCCAGCTTAAAAACTGCGTGCGGTGTGACCGGTGACCCCCGTTAGCGGTACCCAGTAGGCCGCGACGATACCTTATCAGGACAAGCACCGTACAACTAACACTAGTACAAGTGGTGGCGTTTCCGGGCGTAATACGACGCAAGTGTGTACAACACGTAGTGTAGTATATAGTAGGAGTGTGAGATCTGAGAGGACAGTTGGGTGCACTCACGAATCCAAGCCCTCGGCAATGAATCCGGAAGAAGCTATATACAGAAGTAGTAGCGTAGTAGTTGGTAGTAGCAGTTGGTGATTGGTTGCTGATGGTATCTATAGCTGGTGGCGCATACAGCTCGGTTGTATATAGCTCGGTGCTATGCGCTCTATCGGCGCTGTGGGGACGAGACCGCGAGAGTCCGGTGACAACGCGCTCAGCGCTCGGCACTCAGTCTGAGTACTCTATCAGTGCCACAACAATATTTGGGAGGCAGGCTACTGTCCCTGTCCCATGTCCCATGTCACATGTCAGGACAAACGGACTGTAGAAACTGGGAAAAGCTTATTATAGTTGAACCTAGGATGCGCTCTCTTTGCCTCTCGAACCCCGTCCCAGCGCTCGTTCCCAAACTCAACCTAGTCCGATCGTGGCTAGCCATGATATGACGATGCATGGCAGACCATCAGTGTTAAGTACTTAAGTGTTTAAGTGTTAAGTGTTTAAGTTATGTTTAAGTGTTAAGTGTTAGGTGTTTAGTGTTACGGGTCTTCCTGCGGGCTGATGGCTCGCCTAACCAACCCTCTACTCTCCCTCCGTTTCATTTGCGCTGGAAACGCAGCACGTTTGCTTAATCGACCTGGGCGACCGAGATCCGAGTCCCTTCCGTAGTACAACTGAGAGAGAGCGTGCGTGACTTGGAGTCCCTCCTACTAGATACCGCTACTGATTTCTGATTTCGTTCTACTTGAATCATTTGGCCTTTGATGGTCTTGAGCGCAAGTGAGAGAGCTCTAAGTTGAGCTGGCCGGATCTCAACGTCCGTTTCCTGATCCGGGCGTCGTTCTCGTTTTCTCGTTCGAGATTCTCCCTCATCACGTCATGCATCATGCCTTTTTACGTTGGCGCTGAAGAGGGCGAGAATCTGCTCCTTGCTTTGGATTTTTGGTGTTTGGCTGTTCCTGTTCGTAGGAGCCTGTCAACCTTTCCCTACTTGATCTGTACCACTTTGAGAGCCATTTGGCTTTATTCCTTCCTCGTTCTATACGGTTCTGTTTTTGCTTCCTTAAAGTTCATCTGTCTGAGTATAACTTCATTTCTTTCTTTGTTCTTCCCTAGCGGTCATTTTGTAACCCCATCTCCTTACGATCTCTAACTCCGCTCGCATCCGCCAGTAGGACCCAAGCTCGATCACCGTGAGCACGAATGCGCTCTCCTTCAAGGGAAAGCACGCCGAATCCGTGGGTTGGGCTCCAGGTCGGGGCGCACCCATGACAACCAGCACGTTATAGTAGTGTCTGCCACTCTCTTTGACGGATCGGTTCTTGTGGTCCAGGGTGGCGTGGCGCTGTATGGTGTGTGAGGCCTACGAGACCACAATGGGTATCGATAGAGTCGTTCGAAGCACAGAGCACGGTGGAATACTGGACACTGAGCATACGGAGTATACTGAGAGTATAAGCACTGCCAATGAGTACGAGTGTGGTCCGAGCACAATGACAGAGCTGCGGAGTTTAACTGCTCGAAAAGCGAACTGTCAGAGAGCCACACGAGGATTACCAATTCGTGGTTCGCGCTTATACACTAGCAGGCACCTCTCCGCGCGAGCCGCCAACCTATAAAACTAACGTTACCAGTTACTAGTTACTGATTACCGCGATCATTAGTTACTTGCAAACGTGGGCTGGCCAAAGGCAGACACGCGCATTGTGGAAGGGATAGGCGAGCGCGAGACTGGAAGCTTGAAGCTTGAAGCTTAGGGGAAGTCTGAGAGAGTAGGCAACCAGCTGGTACCCGCCGGTACCCGGGATCCGGCCAGTCGGGGAAGCGCGGGGCAGGGCGTTCCGATCGCCGGAGTGCCAGGGAGAGGGCCTCGCTGGACACGCATCCTCCGGCCCACGCTTCTCTCTCTCTCGTACACGTACACGTACCAACCCACCCGAGTTGCTTTGGAGCGGAGCGTGGACAAGAGCGTGTGCGGCGTTGGGGCGCCAAGCTCCGATCCAAGGCAGATTGAATATTGAAGATTGAATCGCCGGAAAATTCAAGCCATACTATGTCCGGACTGGATCCGATACAGGACTCAGTCTGAGTACTCATTCTGAGTACTCACCGTTGCAGTGGACGCTGCGGCGCCTGCACCGCCAAGCGCCAAGCGCCCACAGCGTTACGAGCCTTGGCCCTCGGATGTTAATGTTACAAGTTTCCGAGGTAATGGCGCGCGTGCTGATAACCAGTGCATGCAAATGTGGAACACGCATGCTTTTTGCCTGCGTGCGGCCCACACTGGCGAGGCGCGCGAGGGCCACATGATCGCAGTCACGTAGTGGCTATAGTGAAGCTAGTGACTAGTATGGCAGTGGCGGAGCGCAGACTCCATGGACGTCTCGGGCCCGGCTGCGCCGCGGCTGTGGCAGGTGGTGCATGTGACATGTGACATGTGATGCATGTGATGCATGTGACGAGCGGCGGGCGAAGCGGGCGCAAGCGGGAGCACGAACAAGCGCCACTCTTACGGGGGTTGCTCTCGGGCGGGGCGGGGAAGGTAGGGGGTTCCGGTGGCGGCCGAGCGAGGAGAGGGCTAGCGGAACGCGGCAAGCTGTGGTAGATGGATGACGCGATGACGAATGAGAGTGAATAGTGAGATCAATTCGGGATGGCGGTGGACACGCTGCGCTTGGCTGTGGCAGAGCGAGTAACTAGTAAGTGGCGAACAAAGCACCGGGTAGACTGGTGTGGTGCGGGGCGATGCACGGCACTGCGCTGTGAGATCTGAGATGGCAGTGTTCGCGCAGGCGGCTGCGGAGGTCCGCTGTGGTCGGCTGTGGTCCGCTGCGGCTGGCACTGGTGCGACGCCTTGCTCGGCCGGCGCGGCCCCGACGACACTCGCGCCCGGCGGCCGGGGGGCGCCGGAGGTCCGCCGCTGGGTGATGCTGGCCCTGCGCTGACGACTGGCGGAGCGAATAGCAAGTATTATGCCCAGCGCACAGCCACGCCCTCCCGCCATCCATCCTCCATGCGTGACGACCGCTGTGCGTCCCCCTGCGCTCCCATCTCACACGTCGCATGGCCCCCTCCCCCGACCCCCCACCACCCCCAGCCTGCCCCCCACCCGCATGCCGCCCTCCAGCCCGCTGCGCCCCACGTGGCCCGCCTCCTCTCCCTCTCCCACCGCGCCCCCGCCAGACTGCCCGCCGAGCCACCCTCATCTCCGCCCCGACCCCGACCCCAGCCACCGCACACGAGAGCAAGCACAGCCACCCGAGGCAGATCCCAGTGTCCCATCTTGTCCGGCCTCTGAGCGAGGTGCTCCGCCACCTCCTCCTGCTCTGATGCCTCTTGGGCTGCCGTTGCGTGAGGCTGGGCCACGTCTCCCGCTCGCCCTCTCCACCCTCCTGCCCAACCAGTTCCATATCCATATCCCTATCCATGTCCGTATCTACGCTCACGCCCACGTTCGCGCCCTTCGCTTGCGCAGCTCAACACCTCCCCCTCTGGCACGGGCAGGGGGAGCATGTTTTCTACTCTTTCGGCACCTGCGATCGTGCGCCCCCCCACGTGCTTTCCCACCGCTGCTGCTACTACTGCCACCGCTGCTGCCACCGCCACCGATCCCGACATACCCACGTACCGTGATGCGGGGGACGACGGGGGGTGGAGTGACGAGGTGGCTGGTGTGCATCCTGGGTTACGTTCGCCAGCGCAGGGGGCATCAGTTGCATTGTGCCTTCGTTTCTGTATGTGGGGCCGGACGTGACGTGTGAAGCGGACTGGGAGCGTTGGAGGCGGTGGGCATTCGTCGAATTGTGAATATGGCGCAGGAAGTGCCATGGGGCGGGTCGGGTCGGTTGGAACTGCACCAGCGCGTCGAGGCGTACCTCCACATTCCGTTGCAGGATACAGTGCAGGCTCAAGAGTTCATATTCAAGAAAGCATCGAGCGCGCATGTGCGTTTTTAGGTACGTTTTTCTCTCGTTCTTTCTTTATTTTTTGTTCTTCTTTTTCTTGTTCTTGTTCTTGGTCCGGGGACGTGGTAGCTACGGGCCGAGTCGGCCGTGGTACCTTCTCTCCGGGGGGACCCTGCGACTCAAGCCCTTCCCCTTTACCCGAGGCGGGGGCGAAGGGCAAAAGGGGGAAACTTGGACAGGGCCGATGCAGAAGGGAAAAGGAAAGAACTGACACTTGATACTTGACACCTGACACTGTGTACCTTCTGCGCTTTGCTACGGCAGACGAAGCGCAAGCACGCAGAGCAAGACCTACGTTCACTGCAAAGCCGGCCAAAGTCGGAGCGTACTGGTAGCCATTGCCTACCTGATGCACAGCCAACACCGTGCCTGGCGCGACGCGTACCACTACGTCTTGGCTCGTCGTCCGGTCGCCTGTCCCAACTTGGCCTTTGTCGCCGAACTCATGGCGCTGGAACAACGGTTAGGCTTGACCCCTTCGGACGATGCGCTTTCTGATCCCGACCCGGACCCAGACCCCGATCTTGACCCCGACCCCGACCCTGATCCCGACCCTGATCCCGACCTGGGCTTCCCGTCGAGCGCTTCTTGTTCGCAGCTCGGACCGATGGAGCCCATCTCTGATGGTCGCAAGGGACTGCTGACCCAGGGGGAGAAAGAGAGGATAGCAGAACAAGAGCAAGACCCAGACCGAGACCGAGACTCAGACGTGGAACCCCACCCCGAACCTCCGCACGAACCTCCCGAACGCCACTTGGACCTGCACCGCGCTGCCGACCCAACTCTTGTTGCGCCCTCGTCACGGGAGTGGGGGGCGGGGCGAGGATCTCGACCGAGTTTACATGTGCAGTGTTCACCTTGCGCTGGCCTGCGCTTGCGGCTGGGCGTTCGCGCTCGCCGCCTCTCTCGAGCGCGACATTCTTTTCACCGTGTTCTACTACCGCACTGTCCTCGGCCACCGCATTGAGCAGTGCGGCTACCACCCACTTTTCCACCTGTTTCTCCCTCGACTAGTTTATCCCCTTTACCCTTATCGTCGTTGCCTTTGCCGTCGTTGCCTTTGCCGTCGTTGCCTTTGCCGTCGGATTCCCCTGCCTCCCTCCCCAACCTCAACCTCAACCTCAACTTCATTCCCAACCTCAAGCTCATTCCCAACCTCAACCTTATCCGTTCCCATACCCTCTCCCGCCACCTGCACTATCCAGCACGAGCAACGGCGTGGCGCAACCGTAGCCCTCTTTTTGTTTTGCTTTGTTCTTTTGTCTTTTGTCTTTTCTTACTTGCCGCCTCCCGGTCTGTTCTCCTTGCTTTGGCTGGGTTTCTCAGATCTCGTTGTTCTGTTCCGGTTTCGGTTTCGGTTTCGGTTTGGTTGGCACGCAGGGGACTATCCATATAATGTCTGATCAGTCTGTTGTACTTGTGTCGCACCCACACGCCGCCCTGCTCGGTGTGCATAGCTATCTGGACGATGCATGAACGCTAAGCGCTAAGCGCTAGTAAGCCTTAGCACTAAACAGCACCGTTCCAGGGCATATATATCCGCGCGCGCAACGTGCGTGCGGCGTGAGATCTGAGATCTGAGATCTCATTCTGAGATCAGTAGATCCCTCTGAGAGCCCAACCTACAACCTAGGCAAACCAGAGAAACGAAAAGGAAACCTCCGACGGAGAGAACCCTACGTTGGTGGTTGCCGGTTGAGTGATATCGTGAGATCGTGCGATGCGTGAGATCGTGAGATTGATCGTATTTGGTCGTATTGATCGATTGATCGTTAGGATGTGCGTTGTGCGCGGGGGAGCGAACAGAAGGCGTGGACCTCGACTGTGCGCACCAACACGAACACGGGACAGGAGCGAGGCAAGCCAGCGGTTCGTGTGCCGTGCCACGCGGGTCAGGGAAGCGGGTATTGGGAAGCGGGAGTCGGGGTCAGACACGCGTGACAGTGCCATGTGATCCATGAGATATGCGATGCTGGCTGGATGCATACCGGCGCGAGGGGAAGGACAGGGGGGGGGACGTACACCAACATAATATTCCTGCACAGAGCAGGACCGAAGTCAAAGTAGTCCAGTCGCCTAGCTGGTTCAGCCTGATCAATTCTTCCTCTTCCTCTTCCTCCATTTTGTTCTGCTCTTCGTTCTTCTCTTTGTTCTTCTCTTTGTTTTGCTCTTGCTCTTCCTTCTGCTGCATCTCATCTGCACGGGCCTCGGTGGGGGAGGGAATACGGAGCAACGAGGGTGCGCACCAACGACGCTCCTACTTGCGACACTAGTGTCGCTGGTGTTGCTGGCGTCGCTGGTGTCGCTCGCGTCGCAGGTGTCGCAGGTGTTGCAGGTGTTGCAGGAGTCGCTAGTGTCACTGGTGCAGGGGGAAACAAGTGCGAGGCGGCGCAGCTCTGTGACAGAAGGTGTTGACCATAATCTTCATCGTCCGCCAAGTCAGAGGTAGAGGTACGTCGATCGTGCCCAGCACCGTACCGCCTCGTATGCGACGCTACCACCGTCTCGGCCTCGGCTTCGGTCTCGGCTCGGGTGCCTCCGTCGGGTGTACACGTGGTACGGGTGTCCCTCGTCCGGTCTGTCGAGGGCACGAAGCGCGGGATGTGTGGGTAGTGTGGGCAGCGTGGGTAGTGTGGTCCAAGCTCGCATATCAGACGGTCGCGTTGATTCGACCCGGTTGTTGTGCTGCTCGTGGCCTTGTACCATCGTTCCAGTCTTGTTTGTCCTCGGCTCGGGTATGTTGGCAAAGCGCGTCGAGCACGTGCGCTGGCACGGTTCGGGTAGGAGTAGGTCCTGTTGTGATCCACATGGTGGCGTGCAAAGGGGAAAAAAGGGTGGCATCAAGCTCTGTTTCTTTCTTTGCTCCTCTTGCTCCTCTTGCTCCTTTGCTCTCCTTTGGCTCCTCTGCATCCTCTGCCTCCTCTTGCTCCTTTGGCTCCAGTTGCTTGTCTTGGGAGGCGATCAGGTCTGGGTAGAAGAGACGGTGATGCCGGAAACTGTGTGGCCCTGTGGGTCTTTTTCCAAGACCCATCGTCCGTCGAGGGAGACGTAGAGGGTGGGCAGTTCTCCATCGCAATAACGCTTGGTTGGCCAACTCGAGCTCGGCCAGTTTCGCCCTCAGACGGGAAACTTGTACGTGTACGTGTACGTCGGCGGTCGGTATTGGAGCGGAGTGAGAAGGGCAGAGGCAGAGGCACTCGTCACATTGGACCGAAACGGACAAGGCGGGTGCAAGTCGTGTTGGTTGGGAGGGTGCAGAGGTAAAGGCTTCGACGAGGTGGCCTGCTGCCCCGACATGGGAGACGTGGGAGACATGGGAGACATGGGCGACATGGGAGCGGATGAACTGGGTTTCGAGCCCCACTCTAGCGAGCTCGTTTCGCACTCGTCCCAGCACCGTGGTGAATCCAACATCGTGAGTGGATCCGGCATGGAGCCAATTGGGCGGGGGTCTTGGCGGCAGGGGTCTTGTTGGCAAAGCAGGGAGGGAGGCTGGATGCCATGTTCCAACTCAGCGTTGCGACATAGGACAGCGTCCAACTCTTTCTGTGCCGTCTTTAGGGCACGGTCCAAAGTGAGTACCTGGCTTGCATTCCTTACCCGTTCCTCGTGCGCCACTTGGGCAAACGTCTCGATCTGTTCGAGCAACCGATCGTTTCTCTTCCCCCAGGGCGAGCAGACGACGGTACATCTGCATCTCGCGTGCTTGTGCATGTTCCACCTCGTCCCAGCCGTGCTGCATGCCTGACGGATGGCCTGGATCCGCAGGCCACGGCGCATGTACCGCCCTTCCTCGTACACGGCGGGGAAAGGCACGCATCGGAGGTAGAGCTGAGATCTGAAGTGCTGCTATTCCCTGGCCTGAGCTTGGCACCAGCAGCGAGGGTCTCCCGTGTCGACGGGGGCAGGAGAAGTAGTCGTCTTGGTGCACAGCGTCAGAGGCCGAGCAGAGGGAGAGGGGGGATGGGTGTGGGCACAGCTTGGCGGCACTCGTCCTGGCCAGGTGGCAGGGGGAGGGGCTGCATGCTGGCTGGCCTGGTCGACGGTGTAGTCGGAGGAGGGGTGGGCGAGAGCCAAGGCGAGGCGGGCGGCCAGGGCCAGCCGACTATCGTGCTGCTGGAGGGTGTGGCGGGCGTGGCGCAGCTGGGACGAGTCTGAGGGCAGCGGCTCGTCGAAGGGAGGCGTGGCGGGGGATGTGGGCAGACACATGGTGGAGGAGGAGGGGGGGGAGGAGGAGGACAGCGCGGGAAGCACAGTGGATGCGGTCGTCAGTCGGCCTGGCCGCGCGGCGCCCCAACGGGAACGGCGCAGGGGGGGGGGGCCCAACAGCCCCGGCGCGCGCGCAACCCCAACGGGACCAAGGCGCGCATGGGAAGGAATGCGCTGCCTGCCGCCCCAGGTGGGGCCGAGTGGGGTGGATCGGTGCCCTGCAACTCAATCGAACCCCATCCAATCCACGCCCATCCTCGAGGCGCTATGGGGACTCTTCATATTGGCATTGATATTGATCCATCTGATCGACGATCAGGGATCGGCATGTGCTCCCAGGCAGGGCGCCGCTGTGCGCCACACGCGCTGGATGGCAGCTCCTGCCGGCACAAAATACTTTTTTGGTGCTGCTGCGCGCGGCCCACCATCCGTCATTGAATGTTGACGCTCCATCCCTCCCTTGCTCCATTCGTCCTAGGCCGCGGGCCATGAAGTACAACCACCCGCTCTGCCCGGCCATCTCCCAGTCACGGTTTGACTAACCCCCCCCGCCCAGCGACCCAAGGATGCGTGCTGCATAATGTGCATTCAATCGTCCTTGTCCATCCGCCCCACTGGACGCCCATTCTGGATAGAGGGATAGCAGGATAGGATGCGTCGTCTCACGCGTCCTGCGCCGGGTAGTGGTGCTCCATGAAAAAGTTGCCGTAGAGCGACAGGGTGCGCAGCTGGGTATCTTTGGCCACCTCCACCTGGAACGGCGCATAGGGCACGCGTTCTCCATCAATCGAGATGATCCCAGCGTTTCAACTTGGTGTGGCCCGCGGGCAAGGTGGGTGTGACGCGGAGTGCTTGTACCTTGGCATAGGCCAAGCTCTTATCGTACACCACCTCCCCCGTCTCTGCCCCGTTGATCGCCCGCACCTTGCCCATCCGCCCGCCCTCGTGCAGCATCAGCGCGCGCCACATCCAGCAAGTGGTCCCCTGCCACCGCATAGGGGAACTGCAGCAGGTCCCGTCCCACATACGGAAGTTTGCCCGCATACAAGCTCGAGATAGGTTTGCGCAGTCGAGCCCATCCTGGTGCTGCGCCGGCCCTGCGGCCTTCTGCGCCGACCCAGCCAAAAACGTTTGCGATGGGGACCAAGACGGGTCAGCCAGGTCGAGCGAAGGTAGTGCGTCGTCCCCCAGGGCGTCTAGGACCGTGCCATGGTCCAAGTGGAGCATGCCCTTGGCGGAGGAAGGAACAGGGTCCGAAGTACCCCTTCGTCGTTCCATTTCATTTTCCTCCTCCAGTTCCGGCCAAGGCTGGTGCTGATGCGACGAAGCGGTCTGGTGCTCTTGCACCCGCTTTCGCATCTCGGCCCGATTCACCGTCCCGCTCGCTCCCATTTTGACATCGACCGTGACGGGGGTACGGCCATTGAGCACGAGCCCTTGCAAGTAGCCATAGACGAAGCGCGTGTCCCCCAACAAGCGAAGATGTTCCGTTCCAATGTCCAGGTCGGCCATCAAGCCGACAGCCTGGGAGAGGAACGAGTAGTAGCGTACGAATCCGTTCTTTTCGTCCTGCTCGACGCGGCGGGCGCCGTTGGGTCCCTGTGCGGAGCGAACCAGGTCGAGCATGGATTGCAGGTGGGCGGACGTCTTGGCCGCCTGGACGGGTTGCGTCACGACGCAAATTTCCATATCGAGCCAATGACCTTTGATCGCATTCAATGCCGCCTGGGCCAAGTTGAAGCCCTGCACGGGCCCGAGCAAGCTGACACTCGCAGCGTTCCCACTGCCCGTCGGAATGGGCACCACAGCAATCTTGTTCAGCACATCTTCCCGTCCTCCCGTGCCGCCAGGCCATTCAAGATCTCATGCATCATCCCGTCCCCCGACACACTCAGCAACGCATCGTACTTGTCCCCAACTCTTTTTCCGACATGACAATTTCCAGCCCGTGATTGCGATGGGTAGTGATCGTCGTGGTCACTTGGCACCCGGCCGCTTCCAGGATGGGACGTACTTTGCCCTGCCATTCTTGGCGTGCCTTGCCCGGCCCGCCATGGGGGTTGATCAGCACGCGAAGTTTGCGGTACGGCTGAATCCGTTGGCCCGTCACGGGCGAGACATAGGCGCGAGCAAAACACGTGGTAGAAAACTGCTTGGCGGCCTCCACGTCACTGGGGGCCACGCGTGCCTCGATGGTGACCAGACGCAGCTTAGCAAACGGTCCAGTCAACAACTGGCGTACCCTTTCGTCCCCCGTCCAGAGCACGTGGGAAGGCGCGCCACTCGACGCAGGCCGAGGCGCAGCCAGCACACGCTGTTTCAACCACGTGGTCACTTTTTGCTCCCTGGGCGTGGGGCCAGGGTACGGATCAACAGCGTCGCCCCATCCACATCGTCTACGACTGATGTGTTGAGCACCAAAAAGTGCGGCACGGCAATGGCAACTTGGTCCAGCAGCGAGGCTAGAGGAACGTTAGTGATTCGGTGGGGAAGCTTGCGCACCTCGTTGCGCCGTAGGGGGGAGGGGGGGGGGGGGGGAGACGTACGAGTCCATGTGAGCTTGGAAGCAACGCTCGGCGCGCCGCGAAAGACGTACAGCAGTTCGTCGTCCATCACGAGTTGAGCCGCTTTTCCATCCACCCGCACTGGGAGAGAGTGCAGGGCTGCTTCCTCGGCCGCACGGGGAGAAGCAGTTGGTGCACCATTGGTGGGGCCCGGTTCGGGAGACGTGGGAACGCTAGGCTCTGCCATAGGTCCGGGCTAGCGAAAGAAGAGAGGGTTGAGAAGGATCGCGGTGAGGGAGAGGTGGCAGGGAGAGGTGACAGGGAGGGTGGCAGGGAGAGGTGGAGGTAGGCAGGTGGTGGAGAAGCTCCAAGAAGGAAGCGACAGCGCCGCATTAGCCCACTCACTAACTGGGTACTCTGGCCTGGGCAGGAATTTCTACGTTGTAACGCGCGCAACGCGCAGTGGATCTGCCTAGGATCGCCGTCGATTCCGCCCTGCTGTGCCGGCCGTTTCGTTAACCGTTAACCGTTAACCGGTAACCGGTAACCATTAATCACTGGCCTCTGACATCCCCCCCTCTTGCACTAGCAATCAAGCTTCACGCTTCAAGCCGTTCACCGCCAGCCACGGATGCCAAACCCATGTCCTTTCCGCCCGTCTACGTTCCCTTCTATGCTCTCACCTTTCCCCGACTGCCAACACCACGCCATGCCACGCCGCTATCTACTGCGGATGCACCCCAGCCACACACCCACCTCACCAGCCTTCTTCACAGGGGGACTTGAATTTGGCACGTTTAGGCAGCCGTTTCGGCGGCCTGTTCAGGAGCCAGGGAGCTCGTCTTTCCCTCGTTGACCACCTCGTAACCATATGGCTTTCCGTCCGAGCCGAGCGCCGAGCCGGCACCATTGTAGTGCAAGTCCTGGACAATGTAGTTGTTGATAAACTCCCACCCATTCTCGCGCACATGGTAGAGGTTGATCGAGTTGCCGGAATACGCATCCCGATGCGTGGCCGCATAAATCGACCGCCGTCCGAGCTCCTGGGCCTCGGCATCAGTCAAGTCCCAACGGTACCCTTGGTCCAGTACGCCATAGGCAAACGTCGATCCGGACCCGACGGAGAACAAGTCTCCCTTCAACCGCGATCCATCCGAGTCCACGTAAAACAGAGCCGGACCCGTCTTGTCCCACCCACAAATCATCGTGCCCATCGAAAGACCCATACCCTTGTACCCATACACCAGTTGCTCAGGTACTTGGATGCGGCCGCCACCGAGATCCTCGCCGTTGCGCAGCTCGTGCAACCGGCACTGCACGCCCAACTTGGTCTCCCAGTAAAAGCAGTCGGCCGCACCACCCGCCATTGTGCCCAGGAGGTAAGGGTTGATCTCGATCACCTTCTTGACCGTGCCTGAAGCCACGTACCTGTCCATCCAAGCCACCAGATTCGATTCCTTGTCAGCAGGCGGGGGGGGGGGGAGGCGGTTGCTACCGAGCGCAGCAAAACGGAGGGGGAAGAACGTACGATCCAGCTGTGGCACGCGAGTCGACCGCAACGATGATGCCGCCCTGGAAGCGGAAGGCGAGGGTGGTGGTGCCGTGAGCGAGCTTGATACGGGCATTGGGGTTGGAGGAATCGTTGTCAGTGTAGTCGGCGAGGAAGCCAGCCGGGTCGTGGGAGGGCAGGAGAAGGAGTCGATGCCAGTGAGGGGGCCTGGATGGCGTCTGCGCTGGTGGAGCGGGCGGGGCCGTTGAGCTGCTTGAGCACGGACAACATGGTGCAGAAGGCGGGGGGAAAGGTGGTAGCGGTGCAGGTGGCAGTTGGGCCTGGGCCTAGGGGATGCCGCTGGGGCCGAGCGACTGACGACGCGTGCGCCGGCGGAATTGTAGGTGGCCCCGCCCGGAATAGCCATTGAAATTTCACTCCATGCTACTCCGCCCTCCGGTCCTCCAGTCAGTACTGAGACTCAGTCCTTTGCCTTAAAGCTTAACTCCCGCCCCCAGCACACAGCAAGTACACTGCCCCCGAGCCAAATCCCACCCGTCCCAGCGTACGCGGCCTCCCTCTACACATGTCTACCAGCAACAGGGAGGGAGCAACCGAACAGCCTCAGCACTTTCCTCCACGAACGGCACACCTAGTTGGCCCATCTGAAAAGTGGGAGGTGCGCATTCGCATCGCACCCACCCGCAAGGCACACACAGAAGGAACAGAGCAAAATGCGTGATTAAATAGCGGCCCGAAAAGTGGAGGGGGTTGGCTTGGGTTGGCTGGGAGAGGGTTGGAGGCTGAGGTAGATTGGCTTGGATCGGATTGGATTGGCATGGATAGGATAGGACCGGAATGGGTTGGATGGGGTTGTGAGGACCGGTATAGGACCGGGCAGGATCGGGTAGGATCGGGTAGGATCGGGGGCTGGGCTGGGCTGAACGTCCAACTCAATGTTGAGGGGGCATTGAACAGACGCAAGAGAGAGGCGCGGGGGTGAAGTGGGCCCGACCCAAGTAGACCCAAGTACACAGGAGTAAGCAGAAGAAAGACAAAAGAGAAAGCGGAAAGAGGGGGGGGAGGGGGAATCAAGCACAAAGGTCGTAAGGTAAGAAGCAACAAGGAAGAAGGCAGGCAGGAAGATCCGTGAAGCTCAGTAGAGGAAAAAGAAAGGAGAGCCGTGAACTTCAGGCTGAAGGCTCAGGGCTCAGGGCTCAGGCGTCTTGAGATTGAGGGGTGAATCTCAGTCGCATCTGTCGAAGGGGCTTGGACGCTGAGTGGGTTGGGGGTACGTCGGTGTGGTAGGTACGAACAGAGGCAGGCGGTTGCTTGCGATCCGGTTCGGTCCCCTCGCTCCCGGCTGACTTCTCCACATCCCGAGGAGCACGCGACTCGATCCGACTAATGCGGTGCCCGAGCTCAGTCTCCAGTGCCTCGTCAAAGTCGTACGCTGCCTCACCGCATTGGTCCACATCCATGCCCACAATCTCGCCCAGCTCCGAGGGACGGAAAGGGCCAATGTAGGGGGTGTGGTCAATCACAAAGAGGAGAAGGAACGTGACGACGACGTTCCAGCAGATGGTGACAGCGCACCAGGCCAGTTGCAATGGCAGCTGGACAAAGTGGCCATCGAGCCAACCGCCCTTGATGGCAAGGTAACCATCATTGTTAGCCACGCTCTTTTGGGCAAAGATGCCTGTGAGAAGCAGGCCAATCACGCCGGCCAAGGCATGGACGGCAAACACATCCATCGCATCGTCCACCCGAACCAGATTTTCAGCCCGGTGCACAAGTTGCAGCAAAACGCAGCCACGACGCCAATCAACAGTGCAGCTGGTATGCCAACAAACCCAGCAGCTGGTGTGATGGCGACCAAGCCCGCAATGGCACCTGTGCAAAACCCAACAACAGACCATTTGCGTTCCAAACGGTAGTCCATCACCATCCAGGTCAACCGGCCACCGAGCCAGCCAAGTTGGTCGTCGCAATGGCCATGCCGGCACGTAGGTTGGCAGCAAAAGTGGAGCCACCATTGAATCCGAGCCAGCCGACCCAGAGCAGGACCGTGCCCAGGACAACGTTGGAGACACTGTGCGGTTTAAACAGCAACTTTTCCGTTCCGTAGCCGTACCGATGACCGAGGTAGATGGAGATGACCGTTCCCGTAATTCCACTACTGATTTCAACGGGACCACCACCGGCGTAGTCCAGAATGCCCCACTTGACAGCCACCCGTTCGGATTCCAAATCCACATGGCGATCGGGTCGTACACGAATGTGGTCCAAAAGAAGGTGAAGATGAAAAGGGCCAGAGACGCGCCCGGTCGCAGGCGGCCCCCAACGCAATGGCCGGCACCAGACAGGCAAACATGAGCTGCATTGCATCTGCTTGTCAGCCCAGTTCATCGAAGGAGGTTACGGTTAGGAGACAAAGGCGGGGGAACATACCTCGTACATGGAGAACACAATGTTGGGCAACTTGTTGTTGGCAGCAGCGACGGGCTCTCCAAGGACATGCATAAACCCAAAGTTGGTCAACGTCCCCCAAAAGTTGGACGATTTGGGAGCAAAGACAAGCGAGTAGCCACCCAGGAACCACTGCAGCGTCACGATGGCAAGCGCAACAATGGTGATCATGAGCAGGTGGAGTGCATTTTTGCGCCGGGCCAGACCGGAGTACAGATAGCCCAGTCCGGGAATCATGAGCCAGACCAGGGCAGTGCAGGTGAGGACCCAGGCAATGTCGCCGGGACTATAGGCGGCAATCTGACCGTCTCCGTAGGTGACAATCATGTCTGTTCCCTGCGCCGAGAGAAGACGGGACGTGTTGACCGTTCCATCGGGGGCATATAGCAGCCCATAACTGTAGATGATCGGGGTCAGTCAAGGGCCCACTGTGTCGGAGGGTTGCAAAAGCAGCAAGCAGTACGCACGTAATGTTCACCATTGGAGGAGGAAAGGTGCAGGGTGGGGGGTACCAACAGATGCAGATGCAGGGGCAGTGGCAGGGGCAGAGGCAACAAGGGCAAGTGCAATCGCAACAGCAACAGCAACAGCAACAACAGAGACAGCGGCAACGTCAGCGTCAACGCGTGCTGCAGCGGATGTGCAAAATGTCGATGACGGGCCAGGGCGGAAAGAAGGAGGGCGGCCGAGGGTGGTGGAGGTGATTTAAGAGGAATTCACCAAGCAACTGGGCTCTGTCTTGTCCCCTGAGGCGGCGGCGTGCGGAGGAGTGGCGAAATTGCACAGCAAGTTTGGCCAGTCGGGTTGGCTGTCCCCACTGTCCCACGCACGCAACGGGGAAAACGGGCGGAACTGTGTCGATGGCGGGGAAAGCACTGAGCAGCCGCAGCAGCGAGGCGGGATGGCACAGGCCACCGTGCCACCGTACCTGGCAGGCTGAAGCTGAAGCCGAAGCTGAAGCTGAAGGCGCTGGAGAAACACATTTGGGCCCCCGTGCGACCAGGAGGTCTGGCCCCGAGCGCCCGGCTGCCTCGGCTGTCGAGACAGTGCCAAAGGCCAACGCTCCAAGCCCCACCGGATTTGTTCTGCCCTTCTCAGCTCGAGTTGGCTCGCTGCTGGGTGCTGGGTTGCTGGCGGCGTAGGCGGACGAACGAGCGGGACACAGGGGGGATGCTGCCAGGTGCGGCGTGGTGCGCGCCGCCTCGATCTTCCTGGCCAGGCAACCAGTCTCCTGAGCCTCAGGCCTCAGGCCTCCCGCTCTCATCGATCGATCATCGCCCAGCCCGCCTGCTGTTTTTCCGGTGGCTGGCTTCGGAAATCTCCTGCTCTGCGCTCGTGCCTGCCCAGCCCTTATCGCGCGTGTTCGGGATGTCGGGCTGAGACAAAGATAGGATATGAATACGCCCGCTGAAGCTAGTCAAGCTAGTCAAGTTGCAACTGAAAGCGTAGCACACCTCCGTCTTCTCCACAACCCACACGCCAACCCCGAACCAATCGAATTCCTCGCGCACGCACCGCGCCAGGGGGGCACCCGCCCACCCGCGCCCAGAGCGTAGATGGGTTGGGCAACCCAGCAAAGCCCACCGCCACTGGCTGGGCCCCCGCCACATCCCAGCGAGTCTAGCGTAGCACCCACTAAGGTTTTAGTAGCTAGTCACCGGTCACCCTAGGCACCGCTCGCCGCTCACCCTCTGCGCGCCCCCTTGCACCGGGGATGCCAGCCTCTACATTTCAATTCCTGAGCGGGCGCTGGCAGGCGCTGGCCAGCCCTGGCGCACTCGCATCCCAACACTCGCACACAGCACGTGGCCAACTGAGCCTCCTCTCTCTCTTTCTCGCAACCTCCCACACCGCCATCAACCACACAGCTCCCCCCTTCCTCCATCCGCCAACGTTCAACCTTTCCCCCCCCCTGCTGTACACATGCAATCTGCCACAGCCCCTCCCAGCACAGGCCGAACTTCACGCATCATGCCCCTCCTCCTGCCTTGGGTCCTCCCGAGCACTCCCAACTTGGGCTGGACTAACTACATTGACCAGGTATCTATGGGGCCAACGGCTGACGGTCCAAACTCAGTACTCATTCGTCATGAGCAGCACAGTCGACGGCAGCGGCGCCAGCCTTTTTGGTCGTGGGACGAGTGCAGCACAACGTGTAGGTAGCAACCACAGTAGGCATATAGAATCCCCGTGGAATTGTGCGTGTACGGCAGCTCACATGAGCGTGTGCCCTGAATCCAGATAGCAGCCCGCCTCGTTCCCCTCCATCCTTCTTTCGCCAGGGACCAAAACGCTTTCGTTGACTCTTTCCTTTCCTCTTGCGGTGCACACAGGTCCTTAAAGCTTAACGTTTAACCTATTGCAAGCCTGTAGCATGGGAGTTGATTTGCATTGCACGCGAGCTCTCCAGCCTGCTACAGCGGCGGCTTCCACGACGGAGTGTGGGAACGCATCACGTGCTGCCGCACATGAAGAACAGCCTCAAGTCCAGGCTGGACTGGCCAGTCCATTCCCTCGAATTGCCATTCCGCCCGCAAGCGCCATTCCGCGGCCTCGCGTCCCACTTGGCGTTGGATGGCTGCTGCTGGCTGGGCCAATCCCACTCGCTCGCGCCCAGCCCATGGGCAGTCCATCTGGTCGCCCGCCGGGATGAGCAGGGATCATGTCCCCTCTGCCGCCGCCACGCGCGTTGTGTTGCAAGACGCGCTCTCCCTTCCGCCCGGGGAGAAGCTGCGGTCGGCGTGCGCCGCGGTGGTCCGCACGCTCCCCGCGTCCGACCTGGAGACAAGTCGGTACGTGGTGGTGCAGGCCGCGGCGCGGGTACACACTCTCCTCCGTCTCCCTTCGTCCGAGGTGGCAACTACGACGCTAGCCCGCAGTTTGGCCGCGTGGATGCGCGTCCAGGAGGCTGCACTGTCCGTTCCTGGACTTAGCTTCTCTCCCCTCGACACGGCCGATGCGGTGCAAGCTTGGTCCGACGCGTATGCATTTGCCGTGGACCAAGACGAGCGGGAGGAATCCAACGCCAACGCCAACGCCAACGCCAACGCCAACGCCAACGTCAATGTCGCCACGCTCAAGCGTGCGGTACGCTCTCACATTGTGGCTTGCATCTCAGCCTGGCGTGCATCTGCACCCCGGTCCCTGTTTGCGCATTTGCCCCAACTGGTAGGGACGCTCCCCTCTCCGCGGGGACGAGCGAGCCCATCGGCCGGCGTGATGGGGATGGGGATGGGAATGGGGATGGGAATGGGGATTGGTCGTTCCTCTTCCCGCCCAAAGGCCAAGCTAAGTTTGCTCCAGATGGGCTTGGAGGACCCTTCGACCCCCGTTCGATTGAGCGCCGTGCAGTGCATTCACGCCTTGCTGCTTGCGGCCCAGGCGGGAAAGTACCTTCAACTGGCCGACGAAAGGTGAATATCCCCCCCCCTTGTCTGCGCACCTCGGTCGTCGTTTGCTTCGCTCTAACTAACTGTTTTCCCATCAGGTCTGGAAAAGGATATGCATTCACCTCGCTTTCTGCGCAGGCCGCGTTGGTCCTCGTCTCCATTCGTGCCGCCGCGGCAGGGGGTGGAACAGACGATCCAAGGGCCGACCAAGTTGACCTTGGCCTATCTCGATGTGGCAGAGGTACTGATCCGTAAGGCCAGCAAAGTCAAGCTCAAGGTCCCGCACCGTACGGTCCTTGCGCCTGCGCTGACCAAGGCAGTGAACGAAGCGCCTCCCGTGGTGGCTGTCCGGGCATGGGAGTTGCTCAAGGTGTTGGGGGAGGAGTCTGCTCAGCCCACGGTGCTTCCCCAGGTTCTGGACGACGCCTTGGCCTCGTTCCAAGGGAGAGACGAAGATGGATGGACGTTTCTCACGGCGTTGGTGGGGCTTCCCGTGTGGACCGAGGCGCAACAAGCTTGTTTTCTGCATCAAGTGGAGGCAGCGAGTCCGGGGGAATGGGCGTTGCGCGCACTGTGGAGCTCAATGCAGCATCGCTGGCCCTTTTCCCACGCAAGTTTAGCACGACATGCGCTGGCCACGATGCAGACGTGTCTCGATAACTCGGTGCCGGCCGAATCGCAACAGTTGGCAGGACAGTGTGGAGCACGGTTACTCCTTGCATACCACATCGATACGGACCAAGTCTTACATTGTCTCCGTTGGTTCACCGACCCCCTCCGCGCCGCAAGAGTGCGCGGCGGCGTATTCCATACCCTTGGCGTCGAGGCGCAGACCCTCCTCTCTACGCCTTCGCCCTTGACTTCCACGGACCAACGTGTGCTGCAAGTCAGCTGGACCATTCTCCTCTCCCACGCTACGGACGTCACCACTTCCGTCCAACGCGACCCTGCGCAATTGGAAATGGCCGCGCAACTGACCTGGGCAATGGCCAATACGCTCGAAGCTCCGATCGCGGTGGACGTGTCCCTTCTTGCCCTGATCAGTCCTTGGATCTTGCTCTCCGAACGGGTGGGCACGAATGCCGTGCGCGCAACGGGACTGCTGCTCTGCCGTTTTGGAGGAAAAGACGAACGAGTGGGCTATGCGCTGCACCAACTTTCGGTCGCTGTGCAGTCCCGAACGCCAAAGATGCGTTGGAACGCAGCGGCGGCCGCGCAGCGTGCGGTCCAGACTCAGGGGGCTGCACTGTGCGTCTACCCTGAGCTGAGGGAGCTGCGTCGGGCGCTGGAAAGTAATCTTGCTGCGGGCGGGAACGCCAAGGTAGTGCGGGCCAGTGCGGGTGCGCTGCGGGCGATGCCGTCGGTCGTCTGGGACGAGGAGCGGGGAACAACGCTCGAGGCTTTGCGAGCTGGGAGGAGGCATCTGCAGACCGCACTGGGTACGCGGGCCAGTGCGGGGGCTACGGATGAGGCCCTTGCGGAGCTAGCCGAGCTGGAGAAAGTGGTGATGGCAGACTAATTTAATGCGTGAGGGGATACCGATGCACAAGAGTCACCGTGACCGCTTACGATTATCCGCTCGCCCGGATGAGGCAACCTGAGGCCTGATACGGGCGTAGAGCCCGTCTGGGAGAGGAGTGGGGAATGATGGGGGGATTGGGGTCGGCGTGACGAGATGGCAAATACCGCAAATACCTTACGTAATCCTCGTGCTGCTCTCCCCTTTGTAGCTTGCCCCTATGGACACGCTTCTTCTGGAATCCATCTACCATCTAACCTCACCGTTGACGCCGCCCCCCCCCCCCACCCCATCATGGCCCACTTGGGGAATGCACACCCCTCTGGTCCATGGCAATGCCAAAGACACCCAAGCCATGGACACTGTTTCCGCCCTACTGGCTCTCGTTGCACGTCCGCCGCCCCGATCGACACTTCAGTCCCACCCGAACCGCCACAGCCAGCCCAAAGACGGACCCATTCTCCCTTCATTCCCCCTTCCTCGCGTACCTTCAAGCGTCCCATAGGTACAGCGGCGCATCGGCTATAGCGGCTTTCCGCAGTGGCGATGCGCAGACAAAGTTCCTCTTCTTACTTTTCCTCACTGTCGAGCACCCTCAAGAGGCGCCTCACTGTCTCCATCGTGGAAGCCCTGTTTGGACCGGAATCTGTGGGCAAGCCGTCCCAGTGTGACATTTGAACCCAGTACCAGTGTTACGCCTGTACGCAGTCCCATGTGACGTCTGTACGCAGTTCCAGTGCGATATCGGTAAGCACTCTCAGTGCGACTGCTCTGCCTATTGGCCCGCACCAGCCGCCCTCTGATGCGTCCCTCCCGGCCCCGTCCTCCCAGGACGATATCTTCTCTGTTTTATTCGTGAAAGATGCTATTGAGGCGGTGCGTGTAGCCAAGATCACCAAGTTTACGGGGAACCCCACGACGTGGCTAGACTTTGACAGGGAGCTTCGTCGGGTGCTGCTCCTTCACGGGTTTCGGGGGATCGTGGTGGATGGCCCCACTACCCCAGAGCAGCATTACATTGACCAGTTACTGCCTCACGCTCTTATGGCGCACTTGAGCGAGGAACTATCTTACACGTTCGACGGTTTCTGCCCACAAGATATACACCACTCTGCTTAGCTCTGCGTACGTGCCTTCGCCCGCCGAACGTGAGCGCCAGCTCCGGAACCGGATTGAGACCCTGGCTCCGCGCACGGGGGAAAATGCGGCCCAGTTCAACGGTCGATTGGAATGCTTGGTGCAGCAGGGAGCGGGCTATGGCGTGTCGTTGGACGAGGACGCATGGCGCCGCTTGGTGATGTCCTACCGAAGGCCGTTTTGATGCTGCGTCTGCACCATAATTCCGGTCAATCCCGTACCGAGGCTCTATGCTCCCTCGGTCTCGGTGCAGACCTGGTTTCTACTTTTGCCTTGACCAACCACTACATCCCTCGCCCAAAGAAGACGAAAGCAAAGCGACCCAGCCAACGGCGCACTAAGTTTTGCTGGTACCACAAAGTCCCTGGTCACTCCGATGCGGAATGCTACGTTCAGCACCCAGAGCTATTGGCCCCCTAATCCCACTTGTCCTCGCGAATGTAATGTATTGTCCATGGAGCCGAGGGGGGCGACGTAGCGCGGCCGAGCTAGGGTCGACAGCGCTGTGGCGAGTCGCTGGTGTGGGTCGGTCTTGGTATTTGGAGAACCAGGCACAGGCCAGTCAATATATTCCAGGCATGAAGCTTGAAGCTTGAAGGGCGTCCCGCGCACCACACTGGATGGGGATGGGGATGGGGATGGGGATGGGGATGACTCGACTGTGGGTGTCCATTACTCATTCGGAAGCGGCGGATGCAACACCGAGGCAGGCTGCTTTGATTATCAATGGCGTGGTTGCCAATTCCCCGTGGCTGGCTCGGAGGCGGGGTAAACCGCATACACTGGCGAGGCGCCTGCCAAGCCGCCCGATTGGGGCGCTCGGCAGCGGCGGGAGCCCATCCGACAGGCACGGGGCCGGTGCCCGGCAGTCACTAGTCACGAGGCTCTGGCCACGGGCCCCACGCCTGCTATCAACATCTGCTTCCTGCTGGTTGCCACAACGCATAAATCCTTCCCGCCCCATCGACGCGCGCTGCCCCCACCGCCTCCCTCTGCCCTCTCCGCGGCTCGACCGCCTCCAGCGCCATGCCCACTGCTCTCGCCCCCCCGCCGCCGCCGCCCCGCCCGCGCTCCTGCTCCCGCTCCCGCTTCCTTCCGCCCCGCTGCCTCTGCCTCCAGCGCCACCCGAGGCGCCCTCCGATTGGTTGTCAACCGCACCCGCCTCACCCTGCCCCCCGGCGCCTTCGATCCCGACCAGACCCTGCTTGACTTTCTCCGCTCCGGCGCCGGGGCGCCATGCCGCGCCTGACGGGAACCAAGCTGGGATGCGCCGAAGGTGGCTGTGGTGCCTGCACCGTTGTGCTCGGCAAGGTCCGTCCTGCGTCCCCCACCGTGTCTCCGCCACCAACTACCCCCACATACGAGTACAGGGCAGTCAATGCCTGTCTTTTGCCTTTGCTCGCCTGCCACGGCGCCCACATCCTGACTGTCGAAGGCATTGGATCCAGCGACCAACCGCATCCGATCCAAGAACGCATCGGCAAACTATTTGGCAGTCAATGTGGCTTTGTACGTTCCTCCTTCCGTCTTCTGCTACTGCTCGCTTGTCTACCCCCCCAATGGTACGCGATGGGCTAACATTGTTCCGGGACTAGTGTACCCCAGGAATTGTCATGTCGCTCTACGCCACCATCCGCACTGCCCATGCTCAAGGCCGCCAGTTAAGCGAGGAGGAGATTGAGCACTCGCTCGACGGCAACTTGTGCCGCTGCACCGGCTACCGCCCTATTCTCGATGCTGCCAAGACGTTTGCCACTGCCCCGTCGACGGGACTTACGCGTGCAAGTGCTGAGGAGGACAAGGACGCTGCCCTGTTACGGGAAGCTGCTCTCCGCTCCACTGCCTGCCCCAAAGGAGATGAATGCTGCCGCGTTAAGGGAGCAAAGACCACGAACGGGTCTTGTGGGTCCAACGGTGTCAACAAGGAAAACCCAGATGCCGTGATGGCTGCGATGCACCCATCAATCCTTGGTCAGCCGAGGCACAGAAGGAATTTAAGCCGTACGACTATGCGTCGGAAATTGTTTCCCCCCCCTTTCTGCTGAAACGGGGCAGTGACTGGGATTCGGATAACTTGGCGTTCACTTCTCTGCCTACACCGCCTAGCTTTTACCACTCTGCATCTTCAGATGGGGATGACGATCTGGAGGAGGAAGAGGAGGAGGTGCATCGGATCCCACCGCCCTCGACGAACAAGAGACGCATACACTTTGGCTTCGGCCTGGGTCTCTGGAATCGTTGGTGGAGGCAACCCGATTCTATGCCAAACTAGCTGCATCCGAAGGGACTGCCAAGGCGGCTGGGTTTGCCAAGCTGCGTGCTGGTAACAGTGAGACGGGGATTGAGGTCAAGTTCCGTCACATGCACTGGCGGATCAATCTGTTCGTCTCGGAGCATCTAAAGGAACTGTCGACCTTTGTAGTGGATGACGGCAAGGGATGGATGCGAATCGGGGCGAGTCTTCCGCTTCAATCGCTGATTCGGTTGCTCAAGCAGGCCAATCAGCAAGTGGAGTCGAATGTGTCTACCTCATACCCGTTCCAACTGCGACAAGCCATCCTGGCCAACTTGGCGCACTTTGCATCAACGCAAATCCGCAACGTCGCCACGCTCGGGGGAATGTAGCGACGGCATCGCCCATCTCGGACTTGAACCCAGTTTGGATGGCGGCCGATGCTCAAGTGCATTGGATCGATCCCTCGATGCCCGAGGGAACGCACGAGGGGAGTTGTGCGATGCGGGACTTTTTCCTAGGATACCGTCGTACCCGCTTACCTCCCGGGGTCATCACCCACCTTTCTGTTCCCCTCGCTACGCCCACAGGCTCAACCAAGTTCATCCGTGCCTACAAGCAAGCCAAGAGGAAAGATGACGATATTGCCATTGTGACTGCCTGCCTGAGCGTGACGGTGGACACCAAGGCGCACACAGTGCAGGATGTATGCTTGTCCTACGGTGGCATGGCCCCCACCACCGTCCCCGCTCATAAGACCGGGGACTACTTGGTCGCCAAGTCGTGGGGGCATTCCGACGTGTTTCGTCATGCACTTACCCTATTGGCAGACCAGGACTTCCCACTTTCCTTTGGTGTGCCCGGGGGGATGGCCGTGTACCGCAAAGCGCTAGCCTTGGGCTTTTTCGCTCGTTTCTGGTCCGATGTGAGCGAAAAGTTGGCTTGTCCCCCTCTGCCTTGAAGGATGGCGGTGCGGTGCGGGACCCGTTGGCACTGCATGAGTTGCCCACGTCGGAGCCATCGCGAGCCGGTGTGACGCAAGGAAGTCAGTCGTTGGAAGGCGTTGAGCTGGCGACGAAGGGCGCTGCTTCGGGCAAGCCGTACCCCCACTTGGCAGCCATGAAGCAAGTGACAGGGGAGGCGGTGTATGTGGACGATATGCCCAAGGTAGAGAACGAGGCCTACGGTGCGCTGGTGATGAGCACCAAAGCCCATGCCAAGATTTGAGCATTGACAAGAAGCCCGCGTTGGCGATCCCTGGCGTTCTAGCCATCTTGACCGATGAAGACATTCCCCCCCTTGGTGGCCATATTTGGTCCCCTCCCGCGATGGACGAGCCGTTTTTTGCGCAGGGGGAAGTGCACTCGTTTGGTCAAGTCATTGCAGTGGTCATTGCAGAAACCAAGGCGATTGCCCAGCGGGCAGCACGGACCGTCAAGATTGACTACCAAGATTTGCCTCATCTTCTCACCATTGACGATGCCATCCGTGCCCAATCCTTCTTCCCCCTCGCCCCCAAATCGTTTCGGGCTCGGTGCCTGAAGACACCAAAGACTGGTCGGACTGCGATCATGTGTTGGAGGGAGAGACCCGAATGGGAGGTCAAGAACACTTTTATCTGGTACGTCCCTGGTTCCCTGCTCCCCCCCCCATCCCCGTCACCCATCCTCACCCCGCTTGCTACGTGACTGTGCTAACTCGAAGTTCCGACGAGTAGGAGACGAACGCGTGCCTTATCGTTCCTGGCAAGGAGGACAATGAGATGAACGTGTACCAGTCGACGCAAAACCCCAATGAGACGCAAGCCTTTGTCGCCTCCATTCTGGGCGTGCCCAACAACCGGATTGCAGTCCACACCAAGCGTATGGGTGGTGGATTTGGAGGGAAAGAGTCGCGTCCAACAGCGTTTGCAGCGGTATTGGCCCTTGGGGCACGCAAGGTGGGGCGGGCGGTGCGCTGCATGTTGGACCGGGACGAAGATATGTTCTTCTCGGGCCAACGGCACCCTTTCAAAGCGACGTGGCGGGTCGGGTTCAAGCGGGACGGCACGCTGGTCCGTCTCGATGCCGAGGTGTACAACAATGGGGGTTGGTCCCAAGACCTGTCGCAAGCTGTGCTGGAGCGCGCCATGTTCCACATTGATTCGTGTGTGCGCATTCCGCACCTGCGTACCCGCGGGTGGATCTGCAAGACCAACACGGTATCCAACACGGCCTTCCGTGGGTTTGGTGGGCCGCAAGGCTTATTTATCAACCACGATATTTTGACCAAGGTGGCGGCCTTTTTGGGCACGCGGGCCGAAACGTTGATTGAGAAGAATTTGTACAAGGAGGGCGAGCTTACGCACTACAAGCAAGCGCATGAGGATTGGAACGTGCCTACGCTGCTAACGCAGCTCAAGGAGCGCGGCGAGTACGACCGTCGACGCCAAGGTGGACCAGTTCAATGCGTCGCATCGATGGACCAAACGGGGTCTGGCAATGTTGGGCACCAAGTTTGGCATTAGCTTTACGTTCAAGACGCTCAACCAAGCGTATGCGCTGGTGCATGTGCACTCGCACGATGGTCGGTATCTTATCGCACGGCGGTACGGAGATGGGCCAAGGACTCAACACCAAGATGGCGCAAGTGTGTGCGTCGGAGCTGGGTGTGCCAGTAGAGATGGTGCATATTGTGGAGACCAACACGAGTGTGGTGGCCAATGCGTCGCCGACCGCTGCCAGTGCGGCAAGTGACTTGAATGGGATGGCGATCAAGAATGCGTGTGACCAACTGCGGGCGCGCTTGGCGCCCTACCGCACCTCTTCCAAGGGAGAGGTGGTTCCGTTTGTCCAAGTCTGTCATCTCGCATGGCTGGACCGGGTGCAGCTGAGTGCAGTGGGGCACTATGCCACGCCGGAAATTGGCTATGTCTGGGGCACGCCCACGTCGGAGCAAAAGGGGAAACCGTTCTTTTACTACACGCAAGGTGCGGCGCTAAGCGAGGTGGAGGTGGATCTGCTAACAGGTGACCATGTCATCCGTCGCGCCGACATCCATATGGACATTGGCCGCTCTATCAACCCAGGCATTGATGTAGGCCAAGTGGAAGGGGCGTTTACCCAAGGCTATGGCCTGAGCACTATGGAAGAATCGCTGTGGTCACCCACGACCGGCAAACCCATCAACTTTGGACCGGGCAACCTGAAGATCCCTGCGTTCTTGGACACGCCGCGACAGCTCAACATATCCTTCCTCCAAACCGCTTGGCGGAAGCAACATGTCCTCCGGACCATCCAGACGTCCAAGGGGGTAGGTGAACCGCCGTTGGCTTTGGGCAGTTCGGTGTTTTGGGCGATTCGAGATGCGCTTGCGTCGGCGCGTACCGAGTGGGGCAAAGAGGATGGAGGTACATGGCAGTTCACTTCACCTGCTACCCCGGAAAATATCCGCCTGGCCGTCGGAGACGAGATTCTGGCCTTGGCCCAACGCGGCGCGCTGCCCACCTCGTCCAGCCAACAGCCTTTTGCAGTCAACATTTTCTAAGTCCCCCCCCCCCCCGTGCTGCGGGACGAGATGACAGAGCGGTGGGGAGGAAAGAGGAGGGAAGGGGAGCGAGTATCTATCTGCTATTTCCTATGGATGTGCAAGTCCGGCGGGCCGTCGTGCGCGTGACGGAGCATCAGACCCTGTTTTCATAAGAAACCGCCAACAATCTGTTTTCGCATCGAGCTGCAGGCTGTCCGGCATATAGAAATCCCCAGAAAGGGCTATTTTTGAGTAGTCGAAGCGGATGCTCGCGTCCAGAAGGCTGGAACAGGGGATCTGGTTTTGATTCTTAACATCCTTTTTCTCCTTGGATCGATGAGGGAAAGAGGTTCGAAGAGGGAGAGAAGGATCCCACCAAAAATGAGAGCGCGATAAGTCAATGACAGAGGATGTACTGACGGCGGAGCTGCCATGATGGGGTTAAAGGCCCTCAGTCCTTACCAACCCACGAACCGGACAAGTCCTGCAATGAACCGTCACTGACGCCAATAACAGTGCTAATCGAGGGGCCAGGCAACGCCTTGGGTTCAGTAAGCCGCTTCGTCTCGTCCTCCAGCTCACGGCGACGCTGACGATCGTACCTGTTGGTGGTTCGACGGGATTTTAGTCTCTGTTAATATCACAGCATGGACTCGAGGAGCAGGGGGGAGGGAGTGGAGAGCAGTGACTAGTGACATAGGACATACGCTTGCTTGGTAAGTACATTGATGTACACTCCCATGCCGAACCGAACGGCGCCTAGGAAAAGTGCTGTGTCGGTGGTGGACAACAGCGGTGGCGAAAAAAAGCAGATGCAGTCAGGGAGAAGTCAGCAGGCGGCGTGTGTGTCAGTCAGTGGCTTTTCACCTTTCTCCCACCACAACAAGAATGGGGCAAAAGTGTCACTGGTCGGATGGAGAGGGAGACAATAGTAGACATACCCCGTAACTCCTTCGGTACCTTGTGCCCCAGCAGGACCACCACTGGGGTCCACACTGCTGCCAAGCGCACCACTCGCATCGCCAACAAAGTGGCCACTGCGCCCCACTTGGCTCGGGGCGGAGCGTTGCTGTAGGCCATCACGCCCAACTGGACCAAATTGCTCAGCGCATTGACCACCAACTGCACCACAACCCTCTCGGCCGAGGCTACCACGCGGGAAGTGCCAGCGAGGCGCGCATCCAACCGAGCCAGTAACGCGTCCACTTGACTCGCTCCCATTCCGTCCCCCACCACGCCATACAAACCCCGCACCACCATTTGACGTCCTTCCTTGCCGCGGAGGGTAAGCGCCTTGGTGCCGGCCTGCACGGTCGGATGCTCAAGTACTGTGCCGAGGTGGCGCAACAGCGGGTGGAGCGACGAGTCAGCCGTGTCCAACGGCGAAGGGAGCTGCACATCGGGCACCGAGACCGTACCCTCCCCCGGCCTTGGTCCCAGTTCAGGTCCTGTTCCTGTTCCTGTGCCTTGTTCTGGTTCCGGCTCTGGCTCCACCCCAGTACCCAGCACCGAGGCCATCCCCCCACGAGTCACTCCACTCACCCACCTCGCCACCACCTCGTTCGCCCCCATCTTCACCGTGCCCCAGGCAGCTTGGGCTTTGAGTCCTTCCCCCCCCCCTCCGACTGGAGAGAGTTGAGGTCGATGAGGTACGCCTGCAGCGGCGCCAGAAAGTTGGTAGCGGGGCCCAACGAAAGTACCGTGGCCGACATGGTGCAAGAGCGCTTCACCGTGCTTCCGAACGAAACGAGACGAAAGCAACTTGGTCTCTTCGCCCCCTCCTCCTCCCCCTAGAGGCGTCCCGCTGGCGCTTTTAAGTACATACCGCATTACCCTTGCCCACCGGACCAGGGCCTGCCCGCACGGACCGGCTCCAAGCTTTATCTCACAACATGCATAGCCTAGCTCACGTACACTACCTCATTGCCGATGCGGGGGCACGCACCGAGGGTAAGGTAAGCTGGTTTAGCGCGTGTATCCCCCCTCACCTGCCCCGGTGGACCCTGGTGGACTGCCGGTGGGGCTGTGGGGCTACGGCTACCGGGGAAACGCCGAGGGAGGCGGGAGCTGAGCACGGCTGGTCGAGCGATGAGCGATGCACGGTGGGGCTGGGAAGACTACCGGTGGGGAAAACAAGGGTAAGAAGGGTGTGGCAACGCGTTGATGGGGGCGTTTGTGGCGGGGTGAGGCTGGGAAGAAAAGAAAAGAAAAGAAAAGAAAGACAAAGGAGAAAAAGGGGGGGGAAGCAAATCAGAAGAAAACGAAAGTAAATGGGGAGCATGTGGCCGCCGGAACAAGGCGAGGCCCAGGTGGAGAAGGCGTGGGGACGTGCGCCAGCACCCACACTTGGTAGAGCCTGACGGAGGCACACCCAGTGCGGACCCAACGTACTCCCCGCGCCGCCCGGGCCAGCTCAGAATGGGCGGCTGGGCAAGTACTCTGCCCCTGCTGCCGCGGGGAGGATGTGCAGTGGTCGCTGGGCACACTCCCATCCCATCCGCTGCGTCTGCTCGCGGCGGCGCAAGCCAAACCGACCGAGCACAGCGGTGAGGATGCGGCCTGAGCAGGGGGTTCGACGTTGTGTCTGTCGAAGCAGCAGCAGCGACGGCTCGCCGCCCGCTCCACCAGGGCGCCAGGCCCTGCTTACGTCAGGTCGGGCCCCGCGGTGCGATCATCCAGATCACCGATGGCAGATCTGGGGGCCTGGTCCAGGGGGCCTCGTGCTCATGTGAGGCGGCTGGCAGTTCTCAAGCTCTCTCTCTACCACCTGCCCCCATCGACCCATCGCGCCCCCCGTTGCAATGTGCTGCTGCCAGCGACTACCGCACGGCCACCAGTATCCATACCGTGCCTTCCATCGACCACGGCACACAACACCTGGTGCGCTTCTCGTTCCGAGAAGGCGACCTTCGATGCGTTGAACCGAGCGGGCGAAGGGCACAACGTGAACTGGCAGCGTCACAGTTGTGGCCATACGCGTCCGCTGCCCTCTGAAAATGTTTATAGCGCAGATGGAGCAAGTGTATCATCATATTGTCTTGCGCCTCTTGGGTTGGATAGACCTCCCGATAGACGATGACGCGGGGGGATCAGTAGGAAGGCGCAGTGCGCGCCTTTTTCTCCATGCAAAACACCTGACCCGTTCCCATAGCAGCGCAGCTCACGAGGGTAATAAGGGGGCATGATGCATCGGAACGATCAATACAGGACCCCCATGGCGAACGCGAGGAACGTCATGCGGCCATGATGCATGAGCGGCCATCATGGAAACAGGACAGTGGTGAGGCCTGCTGCGCTGCTGTACTGGCTGTTCTGCTGAACAAGCGGCTTAGGCCCTGGGTGGATTGGGGCAATCCCCCCCTGATTATAGTTCTCCTAGGACAAGGATATCCTACTGTTGAACCAGCCTCTCTTTTGCCCATAGTACAGCCGCCTGGGGATCCGACGTTAATTGGTAAGGCAACACTGATTATATTTTTTCACGTGGCGACGCATGTGCAAATTGGTAGGAGGCGTCGGTGTTCAATGAGGGGGAGGCCAGCTGTGATGGCTGTACCTTGGGAATGCGGTCTTCTGTTGTGCGCCCTGTCTTAGTTGGGCTGCCAGGGAAGGACTGAGGTGGTGGGGAACGGCGCGTCTGCACAGCGTGCTTAGTTCGTCCACGTAAGTGGTCTGGTGCGGTGGTCCTGCCTGTGAGGGCAGGGACAGACGGAGGAGGCAGTTCTGCTGCGCACTCTGCCAGGCCGGCCTCAATCGCACGTCTTCTGTGGACCACAGTGCCATGCTTGGGGGCAGCTTGCCTGAAAGCGCGCGACAGTCTTGCAAGGCCGCAAACCTCTCTTTTTTCTTCCCTTGTTGATGTCGATGCGCCTCCCCTCTAACCGCCTCTCCTCAGCGCCCAGTGCGCAGCCATCCACTGCACTGATCCACCACCATTCTTCGCGCGCACATGCAGGGGCCACAGCCGATGGCCGAATGGCGGTCCGCCACTGCCCAATTTCAAATTTCACCCCGAATGAAAACTGAAATTGAATGTCTGCTTTCGTTGCCACCGCCACCCTGCTACCTCAGCCTTCAGCCAAAAGGCCAGAGGCCTGGCCGCTGCTTCGTCGACACCCACCATCGCACCCATGCCTGGCGGCGACTCGGACTCGGCGCGCTCCCTCGCCCCCCCCAATGGCGCCCGCACCAAGCTCGCATTCGGCAAGGGCGCTGCGTTTGACCAGGACATCTATGGCGGCTCCCGTCGCTCCGACTACGTCACTGAGCTCCCTGACGATGCCGACCAGGTCGACGACGAGGACGACAGCCGCCGCGCCCACGCCGGCAGCAACCCCGTGGACAAGTTCAGTCGCCTGCCCACCTCATCCACGAGTTTGCCAACGACGATGAGGACCCACTTGCTGGCCACGTATCTCAAAACGTGATTGCCAACCGCGAATCCGACTACCATCGCCGCCGTTTCGCGACCGCACCTTAGGCCCGGGCAACATGGACTATGCCACGGCCATGCGCACGGCCGATGTGGAGCGCGAGGAGGCACGCGTCAAGCAGATCCTGCGCCACAGGGAACGAGAAGCTGCTGACAAGGCCGAACGAGAAGCATGGGCAAAGGTACTGCCCTTCCCGGCCTGCGACGCCACCCCGGAATGACCGCGACGTGACCCACCGTGGGATGGGAAGCGGGAGGACACGCCCCCCGCCATATCGGTGCCCGCTGCTACAAAGGAAGTTACCCCTCCCGAACCGGGACAACGCAAGCGTCGCTGGGACCTGGCCGGGACGAACCCACCGCTGCACCTGCAGCCAAGACGGAGGAGGAGGCCCCTCGCAAGAAGCGTCGGTCTAGGTGGGACGACACGCCTGCTGACGTAGCCAAGGAACCACAGGCCCCCTCTGCTCCCGAAAAGAAGTCGAGGTGGGACGCTGCCCCCGTCTCCGAGTCCGCACCGCCCGTCGTGGCTGTGGGTGGCATGACGGATGAGGAGTTGGACGCTTTGCTGCCTTCCGAGGGGTACGAAATCGTCACGCCCCCTCCTGGGTATGAGGAGAACCGACTGAGCGCACGAGCACGCATGGATGCTGCTGCTGCTGCTGCTGCTGCTGCCCGTGCTAGCACGTCTACGGGGGGGTTCATGATGTCGGACGATACGGCGGCGCGGCGGGCGGTGTTGGACTTGGCGCCCGAGTTGCCGACGGACGTGTATGGGGTGGGCCAGGTTTCGCTCAGGGGTGAGGACGCACACCATTTTGGCAAGATCCTCAAGGCTACAGGGGAGGAGGAAGGTCTATCGATGGAGGAACTCAAGGAACGGAAAATCATGCGTCTGCTCAAGATCAAGAACGGTACGCCTGCCATGCGTAAGGTTGCCCTGCGCCAGCTCACCGACCGGTCCCGTGAGTTTGGGGCCAAGGCGTTGTTTGACCGCATCCTTCCTTTGCTCATGGAACGTTCGTTGGAGGACCAAGAACGGCACTTGCTTGTCAAGGTGGTGGATCGTGTGCTGAACAAGCTGGATGATCTCGTCCGTCCCCACGTGCACGAGATCTTAGTTGTGATCGAACCGCTGTTGATTGAGGAGACCGGTATGCGCGGATTGAAGGCAAGGAAATCATCAGCAATCTCTCCAAGGCCGCAGGGTTGGCCATATGATTAAGGAGATGCGGCCCGATATTGATTCAGCAGACGAGTATGTACGCAACACGACCGCTCGTGCGTTTAGTGTCGTGGCTTCTGCCTTGGGCATCCCGGCCCTGCTCCCCTTTTTGAGGGCTGTGTGTCGGTCGAAACGGAGCTGGGAAGCACGCCACACTGGGACACGCATTGTCCAGCAGATCGCCATCCTTTCCGGGTGCGCCATTCTGCCTCACCTCAAAAACTTGGTGGACTGTATTGAGCCTGGGCTGCGGGACGAGCAGAACAAGGTCAAGACGATGACCGCCTTAGCGCTCTCGGCGTTGGCCGAGGCCGCAGCGCCGTATGGGATTGAAAGTTTTGAAGGGGTGCTCAAGCCTTTGCTGGAAGGGGTGGAGCAGAGCAGCAAAAAGAGTTTTGGCCGCTTTCCTTCGTGCGTTTGGCTACATCATTCCCTCATGGACTCCGACACGGCGTTGCCGTTCGTCAAGGAAACTCTCTCGGTCCTGGTGCGCGAGTTCACTCGGCGACGACGAGATTGCGTCGGATCGTTCTCCAGTCGTCCAGCAATGTGCAGCAACCGACGGCGTCACCGGCCAGTTCCTCAAGGCCGAATTGATGCCTGAGTTTTTCAAAGCGTTGTTGGGTACGTCGGTTGGCGATCGACCGGCGGACGCAACGCGGTGGTTACTACCACGGTCGAGCTGGCCAACAAGGTGGGTGTGTCGAGATGTGGGACGGATTGCGCCGGACCTGAAAGATGAGAACGAGCCGTTCCGCAAGATTGTGGTGGAGGCGATCGATAAAGTGGTGGGCAACTTGGGAGCAGCGGATATTGACCAGCGTCTAGAAGAGGAGCTGGTGGATGGGTTGACGTTTGCCTTCCAAGAACAGACGATTGAGGACAGCACGATGCTCGATGGTATTGCGGCGACAGTGATCACTCGCTTGGAATCCGTATCAAGCCTTACCTCCCGCAAATTATCAGCCATGATTCAATGGCGGTTGAACACAAGGACCCCAAAACGCGCCAGCAGGCCGCCGATTTGGTAGCCAAATTGGCCGTGGTAGAAGCTGTGTATGAGGACGAAGTGCTGGGTCTCTAGGCGTGGTGCTCTTTGAGGAGATTGGAGAAGAGTTCCCGAAGCGCTCGCATCGATCATCACTGCCATCACTGCCATCTCCAATGTGTTGGGCATGACGGAGATGAAGCCGCCAATCAAGGATCTGTTGCCGAGTATGACCCCGATTCTGCGCAATCGACACGAAAAGGTACAGGAGGCCTCGATCCAGTTGATTGGTCGGATTGCCGATCGGGGTGCAGAGTACGTGGCGCGCGGAATGGATGCGGATTTGCTTTGAGCTGCTGATCTGCTCAAGGCCCACAAACAGCCATTCGTCGGGCGGCGGTCAACAGTTTTGGGTCATTGCCAAGGCGATCGGGCCCAAACGATACTACAGTCTTGCTTACCAACTTGCGGGTTCAGGAACGTCAGTCGCGCGTGTGCTCAACGGTGGCGATTGCGATTGTAGCCGAGACTACAGGACCGTTTATCACGATTCCGTACCTGCTCAACGAGTACGCCGCCAACCGGAGTTGAACGTCCGGACCGGGGTGCTGAAGGCGCTGTCGTTCGTGTTTGAGTTGGGAGATGGGCAAGGACTATGTCTACCTCGGTGCTGGGTGCGTTGGAGGATGCGTTGACGGACCGGCCCACGTGCACCGCCAGACGGCAGCGTCGATTGTCAGCACTTGGCCTGGGCGTGGCTGGGCTAGGGCAAGAGACTCGATGCAGCATCTGCTCAACCTCGTCTGGCCCCATCTTTGAGCTGTCGCCGCATGTGATTGGGGCGGTGATGGAAGCGGTCGAGGCGATGCGCGTGGCACTGGGACCGGGGTACTGCTCAACTACACGCTCCAGGGCCTGTTCCATCCGCACGCAAGGTGCGCAGCATCTATGTCCGCACCTACAACCAACTACCTCGGCGCCCAGGCGGCACTGGTGCCGTTTTACCCCAACATGCAGGAGCTGTCGACGAGCGAACGACTATGGCCGGCACGAGCTGCAGGCGCTGTTGTAGTGTGGAGGGAATGGATGCATGTGTGAGCTGGCGCAAGACGGTGGGAGGGAAGGTGGTAGGGAAGGTGTGGGAAGGGTGGTAAAGTGGTGGTAACGAAGGTGTAAGGATGGTGGTTGGAAAGGTGTGGTAGGCAAGGGTGTGCCGACATCGAAGGGAGAGGATGGCGGTGCGTCCACCGACAGACGGGAGCGACATGTCGTGGGCGGTGCTGGCGATCGGTGCGGTGCAAGCGTGAGCAGCGGGTGATGTGTGACATGTGATGTCCGCGTGATGCCTCGCCCGAGAGCACAGCAAAACACAACCGCAAAACTGCCGGCGGGGCCTGCCGCACGGGGGCAGTGCTGGCCCAGCGCTCTATGTGGAAGGTGGTGCAACAAGCGCACCAGCGCAGTGTCCCGCCCAGCACCCGAGACACCCACGCCCTCCTGCTCGCCGCGTGCCCAGCACGATGGCATGGCCCACCAGCCCCACTCCAGCACCCCGCCAGCACCCGCCCCTCCGCCACGCCCTCGCCCCCTCGCCCCCCTCGCCCCCACCCCCACCCCCCCACTGGTGCTGCATGGACCTGCGGGTGCGATGGCCGTCTTGCCCTTGCCTCTGCCCCCTAGCACCCCCTCGCCACGGCGGCCAGCCATGCCCAGCATGTCGCCCGCGCCGCCAGCAGCGCCGCCGAGCTCTCGGCCTCCTCGGCCAGCGCCCTGTCCTCCGCCAGCGCCGCCCAGCTCTCCGCCTCGTCTGCCATGCGCTCCGCCAGCAGCGCCTTGTCCTCCGCCCAGCGCGTCGCGACCAACGTCGCCCAGGGCCAGCCTGCCAACTCGAATGGCGCCGCCAACCCCTCCTGGTTCCAGTATGTCGGCCTGGTGCTGGCCATCTCAAGTGGCGTGCTCATTGGCTTCTCGTTTGTTATCAAAAAACTCGGCCTGCTCGCCGCACAGAAAAAGTACCAGACCACCCCGGGCGAAGGCATGTCCTATCTCAAGTCGGCCCGATGGTGGTGCGGAATGACATTGATGATCCTGGGCGAGCTGTGTAATCTGGGAGCGTACTCGTTTGCAGACGCGGTGATTGTTACCCCCATGGGCGCACTGAGCGTCGTGATCAGCGCCATCCTGTCTTCTCTCATCTTGAAGGAAAAGCTTCCCTCTTTGGCTGGCTGGGCTGTGCACTCTGCATCCTTGGCTCTACCACCATCGCTCTCAACGCCCCTTCCCACACCAGCAGCGGCCGGATCGAGGAGTTCATGCACCAGTTCATTGCCCCTGGGTTTCTGGTTTGGGTTGGGCTCAGTGTGGTGGCTACCATCTTGCTTATCATCTTTGCTGTACCCCGGTGGGGCAAGACCACATGCTGGTCCACATCTCCATTTGCTCCATCATTGGCGGTCTAAGCGTCAGCGTCACAACTGGCTTGGGGGGCGCTCTTCTTCTCTCCATCCAAGGACACAACCAGATGAAACATTGGTTTGTTTACTTCTCCTTGTCTTTGTCGCGGTTACCCTTGTCACCGAGGTCATCTTCCTGAACAAGGCGCTGGAACTGTTCAATACCGCCATGGTCACTCGTACGTCCTTCTCTTTTTTTGGATTCTAACACTGACCATGCAACAGCGACCTATTATGTCTTTTTACGTTTAGCAGCTTGGTCAGCACCATCATCCTGGACAAGGGTCTGGGCGCACCCGCTTCAGGAATGCAAGTATTGTCTGTGCCTTCCTCACCATCTGCATTGGGATCACCATTCTCCAGCTGAGCAAGTTGGACCCCAAGGACTTAGCCAAGCAGCCTGTGTGGACCGGAGGACCACCCTTCTACTCCGTGCCAGCCGGTCCTACGTTCGCCGTGATCGGGAGGAGGAAAAGGCAATGGTCCGGCCTGGCAGTCCACCCCCCGATCCATCCTACCTTTCCGACGTGGAGCGAGGCAACCAGAGGACGACGACGATGCGGCCCTTGACCTGGTCCAGAGACCGTACGCGGGGGACTTGGTATAGTGGGAAGCATCATTCGTGCGCGCAGCGTGGCACGCAGTCGGCGGACCTCGCATCGCTCCTCTTCTAGCGGACATTCCAATGCGTTCCCCGGGGACCGGAGCACCGACGCTCTGACGGCCATGCCAGGGCCGGATGGATGTGCTCGATATCAGCTGTATGACGACCCGGTCCGGGTTCATCCCATTTTGGCCAGTGTACAGGAAGATGAAGTGGCCCCTCCACCGTCAGGGACCCACCTCACAGTTCCCGGCACGGCTGGGTTCCCTTCCTCTCGGTCCCAGACCTCTTCCGAAGGACCGAACGAGAGTCACCTTCAGCCGTGCAGCACTGGAGCACTCTCTTTCGGCTCAGTCGACTGCTGCTGCAGGTACAAACCGCAAAAACTCAGCTCGGTCAACCACAGCTTCCGCAGGCAGCTTTTATCGCGGTGCTGCTGCGTCCGATGACCCACTCAGCGAGAAGCCCTCTGATTCCCCTCAAGTTTACCGTGCCCCTCTGGCCGCTCCACGGCGGCCCGAGCAGGAAGCTTTAGCCTTCCCGGAGAATCGTCCGATACTTCGGTCGACAATTCTGGAGACGCTGGCCGTCCCAGTTGGAGAACCCTTCTCTCCCCTAGACTTCGTTCTGGAGCGAATTCACGACGTTCCCAGCCTCCCGTGGTGGACAAGGAGATGGAAGATCAAAATAGGGGGACGTTAGTGACGATTGGGGGTACGGATACCACACCCATGTCCCGGGTCAAAACTCGGTGACTTCGCTCATGTTGTTGCAACCCACCACGTCCCCCCGACAAGGGGTGGAACTCGGCAGGTCAGGAGGGGGACAAGGAGGAAGGCTTGGATGACAAGGAAGAGTTGGATCCTGATTCCAAGCGTTTCCCCGCTCCCGAACCGGCTGATGACAAGGTGAGCGTGGCTGCTCGGGGCGCTGAGCCCCCTTGGGAAAATGACACGGGCGAAACCGAATGCATCGTACCGCGACACTGCTCTGCCCGCATTCTACTATGACGAGGCCTGGCCTTCCGGTGGGTCGGAGGGTAGTGGCCTGGCACTGGCCCCCTCATCGTTTACCCGAACCCCATCGGGTAGGTACGCCAGCGGAGCCTCCTCGCCGCCCAGGGCAAGTGCCTCTCCCTCGTCCCACCCCCTCGATTGGCCTGATGAGCCGGAACAGCGCCCCCCCCAATGGGGGAGTCAATCCCCCCCGGACCCCCCTTACGCCCCTGGGGGGGATGAATGTGTCTATGCCGAAGAAGGGGTGGTGGATGCTTATGGATATGCGGATTCAGCTCCACCCAGTCTGAGAGGAAGAAGGACATCCGCCTCGCCCATTCCTCCTTCTCCCTTGGTCCCTTCCCCCATCCCGGCTGGTCCGCTATCCCCTTCTCCTTGGCTGCCTCCTCCCAGTCCGAGGTAACCCCCCCGCACACACACACACCCTTTTCTCGCCCGATCAAGCACGTGGGCCAACGCGCCTCTAGCGCCCGATGCGATGGGAGAGGCAAGCCTGGCGGTTCACCTGCTCCCATAGCCTTTTCCACGCTGCTCCTGCCAACTTCTGGCGTATACCTCGGGCAGCTATTGTACGGACTCTTGGCAGAGGCCTGCTGACACAAGGTCCTAGCCCAACCTGTATGTTTTAGACTCGCTTTGCACATCATGGGATATCCTTGAATTTGAATGCGGCCTTGCGGCAGCCGCGTGTGGGACGTGGATCGTTCTCCGGTAGATGAGAGCATGGGTGCAGGCAACATGCGAGCGAGTACGCCTCCGCTGGCCGTGTGTATCGTGGGCAGACACTATATACCACCGCTCCTAAATCCATATACGTGCGCACAGCCGACGGATGGTCGAGATGGGAGCAATATACCCCACACGTCACCGCACTGGCGCCATGCGGCCTGTCTGGCCCAGGCCGAATTAATAAGCCAGAAGGCGCCGGCGGAGGATCATCGATCGGTCAGCGCTCAGCCTGAGCAGTGCACATTTCACCTGTCCATCCCCTCGCCCATCCCATCCCGTCGCCGCTCTCCCCACGACGACGACGGCGACGCCGAGCCCAGCGGTCTCTGCAGCGTTCCTGTTCCCCGCTGCTGACCATGCGCTCTTCGCTCTTCTCCAGCGCACTGCGTGCACATGCGTGCGCGTCGCCTTCGTGGTCGAGCGTGGTGCGGCGCGCTGCGTTCCTGTCCGCCGCCTCGCGTCGTCCGCCCGGGCGGCCAATGACGAAGAAGCCCTGCCGAAATACGAGGTGCCGCCCGGGAGCGCCAACCCGCATCGTCTGGAGCATGGGTTTTTCGATAAACGTATTCCTGTCATCACCACCCCGACCACTGTGGACCATGACCCATATGGCGACCGCATTGTTCTCCGTGCCTCGATCGAAATGTCGAACGCGATCTACAAGGAGGCCAGTTCGCGCAAGGAAGCCAACATGCGCCACTTTACCATCAACTTTGGTCCTCACACCCGGCTGCGCATGGCGTATTGCGTCTCATCCTCGAACTCAATGGCGAGGAGATCCTGCGTGCCGACCCGCACGTTGGGCTCTTGCACCGCGGCACGGAGAAGTTGATCGAGTACAAGAACTATACTCAAGCCATGCCTTACTTTGATCGTCTGGATTACTCCTCGGCCATGACCAATGAGCTGTGCTACGTCCGGGCGGTGGAGAAGCTACTGAACATTGAGGTGCCAGAGCGGGCGCATGGATCCGGACCCTCTACTCGGAAATTTCCCGCCTCAACAATCACTTGATGGCGGTCCTGTCCCATGTGATGGACGTTGGTGGTCTCACGCCCTTCTTGTGGGGTTTGAGGAACGCGAGAAGCTCATGGAATTCTATGAGCGCGTCTGTGGCGCGCGCTTGCACGCCGCTTACTTCCGCCCAGGTGGCGTCGCCTTGACCCCGGTCGGCTTGCTGGATGACATTCATGTCTGGGCGTCCCAGTTTAGCTCGCGCCTGGACGAGGTGGAAGAAGTGGTGACGGGCAACCGGATCTGGCAGCTGCGGACGGTGGGCATTGGTCGGGTAACCGCGGACCAGGCACTGAACTATGGCTTTAGCGGACCGATGTTGCGCGGAAGTGGGATCCCATGGGACTTGCGCAAGAGCCAGCCACGAAAAGTTTGGCGAGGTGGAATTCGAGGTGCCGGTGGGTAAGAATGGCGATTGCTTTGACCGTACTGTGCCGGGTGGAGGAGATGCGGCAGTCGCTGCGGATCATCGAACAGTGCATCAACAAGATGCCACCTGGTCAAGTCAAGGTCGACGACCACAAGCTCACCGCGCCCCCCCGGGCCAACATGAAGGAAAGCATGGAGAGCCTGATCCATCACTTTAAGTTCTTTTCCCAAAACTTCAATGTCCCGCCCGGTGAAACGTATGCGGCGATCGAGGCGCCAAGGGCGAGATGGGTGTCTACCTGTCTCGGACGGAACCAACCGGCCGTACCGGTGCCGCATCCGTGCCCCAGGATTCCTCCATCTCGCCGGCGCCGACATGATCTCCCGTCACCACGATGTGGCAGACATGGTCGCCATCATTGGCACCATGGACTTGGTGTTCGGCGAGGTGGACCGCTAACGCTACCGCTCGTCCTCGGATACGTGTCCCTTGAATCTATGCGTGTTCCACGGGTACCGCCAGTTTTCCAGTAGGGAAGGGGAAAGAGGAAGGATATAGCTATTAGAAGCTGCATATGCAGCAGAATACGTCTATCGCCGGGCTTAGAGGAAACGAGATAGGATACTCTGGAAGACCCTGAGGTAGTATACTATAGTCGTGTTGAGCACTTTCGTCCCCCTCATCCCCCAATCGCGGGAGCAATCGAAGGAAGGCTCCAAGGAAGTCTATGATTGTAGGCTATCCGGTATTCCCTGAGGCCCGAATGGTCTTTTCTCTTCCCTCTCCACATACAGAGTAAGATGCCACGCTTAATTTGCAGGTGACAGGACGTTTTGAGCACTGCAGACAGGTTCTTCCCGCCCCGCGGTTGTCATAGTGCCTCTACTACAAAGAATTTCATTGCTTGAAGCTTGAAGAGAAGGACAGATCAGCCGTAGTCGGTTATAGACGCAGGTAAAAAAGCGGACAGCGAGGGGAGTATATATGCCCATGGAAATGGCATCGTGCGAGCGATCTGAAACAGTGAACCATCAGTAATAGGGGGGCAGTAATTATATTGAAGGGCGAGCATTCTAAGGTGAGATCCACTGTACACACACTGATTGTGTGTCGAGAGAGAAACGTATAAGCGTATAGCAGAGAGAAAGCGCGATCAAATGGAGAACAAAGGCACCGCGTCGTTCAGGCAGCGCACAGGCGTACTCTGTTCGAGCCACAGTGCATATTGAAGGTACTGAACAGCACGTTCGGCACGACGAGTTTGGCGGGCCACCTGGCCAAGGTAAAGCCAAGCTTCGGGTACGTCCCATCCCATCCCATCAGTGGTGTACGTGAGCACGCCCTCAGCTACCGAAAGCGACGTTGTGTACCCCGGATTCTCTTTCTCGGCAGAACCAGAACCTACTACACTCGGGCCTGGCAACAGAGTTGGCATGGTCGACTCGCGTTTCATCACCTTTTCCTCGTCTCTCCCCGCACTGGTGTCTTGCTGTTCTTGCAGCGAAGACCCAAGGGAACGGACTGGTACAGTCGCTTTCCAGTCTTTAAGCGTTGCATTTGCCGCCGTGCTTGGGGTATTGTCCTCGGGAAAAGAAAGGAGCAAGCGAGCTAGGTGAACGCGGGCTGGTACCGAGTCACGGTCACACGCTAAAGCCTTGTACAAACATTGGATCGCTGGAGTGCACCGATTGTTCTGCATCACATGGTACAGTCCCAACTCAATCCAGACCGCTGCCAAGTCCGGCATGGCCCGTTCGGCTTCCTGAATCGCCGCACGACACTCGGCAAGTTGCCCGGCGCGACGGAAGGTCGCTGCGCTCCGGAGCCAGAGACGCGCCAGCAGTCCAGATTCCCATTGTGCATACTGGGTTCGACGAACTGTAGCCCAAGCTGAGCCACCTGTGGGGGAGCCAGCTCTCGGCCTGGTGCGCCGCCTTGTCCGTCTTCATCGTAACAATAGTAGCCGGTGGAGGGGGGGGAGATGATGCAACAGCGGTAATCTCCTTCCCAGGCCTTGCATGTCCAAGTCTGGCCCTCGTGGGAGCAGTATTTGCTCCGCTCAGTCCCAGACCAGTTCGGGTACGGTACGGACCCGCTTCCAATCCAACTCTGCCATGGAGAAGCGAAGTAAAGTGAGAACCAGGAGGAACGTACCCAGAGAGGGGGGGCGGTGGAATCAATTGGAGGGGGAGCATTGGTCTGGGTATTGGCCGGCGGGAGGCCGTTGTGGCCCCTCTGCTTCATCGGCTGATCAATGGCATGGCTGGATACATGGGTACCGAAGTACCCAAACATCGCTTTTTGCCCTTCCAACGCTGCTGCTGTTCCCGCCACAAGCTCTTGCAGGACGTTGCAGGTGATGTGCAGTTGAACCATGGATTGGGAATGGTCCCGACGGGTAGGGGGGAAGTCGTAGGACAACAATTCGGTACGCAGTTCCACCACTTCTTCCGGACCGTAGTTGTAGTTGTACGCCTCTTCCAGGTTCGCTTCAGCAACCAGGGAAGAGCCCGGGTCTTCACCACGACGAGGGGCCACTTCGCGATCAAGCTCCGCGTCCTTTTCCGCCTCTTTCAGCGCACCCGTGGCGATCCGAAGAGCATCCTTATAGTTCTTCGTGCTGGAGAGCAGAAGCACGAGAAGATGCCAAGACTCTATTGACGCCGGCTCCAATTCGATTGCCTTGCGCACCGAGGCTGTGGCACGAGGAACGTCGTGCAATTGGGTTTGTAGCCATGCCAGATGGTAGAACGTCTCGGCAGCTTGTGGGTCGGCTTGGCTCGATTCCAGGAGCAACACCAGTGCTTCCTGTTGCAGCCTTTCACGCCCAGAGGGCTGGGCAAGTGTGGTAGCAAGAGCGAGCCGGGAAATCCCGGCTCCACGCTTGACTAAACCCACGAGCTGGGCACAGCTCAGCTGCACCTCCTCCGTTTCACTCGGTTGGGCAAACGCAGGTATCATCATCCCATCATCGGACGGTACAAGTACTACTTCTACAGCTCGACGCGCCAACTGGTCTGCATCGCGGTACTTGCGCCGATACTTCCCCAGCAGCCGCGCGCCGTAGATCAGCATACGGGCATACGTCGCGCTGTCATCCCGATCGTCGACAATGTATGTCGCTCCCTCAGTGGGCTCTCCCGGGGGTTCCGCTGCATCTTGCCCAATCTCCTTCTTGCCGCCACTACTGCCATCTTTGGTTTCGGGCTTGACCTGTTCCCGAGCCTTGTCCACCAGCTCGACGTACAAGCGCAACGCTCGCTCCGCCTCTTCGTATTGCTCTGCTACCATCAAGGCCTCAACCAGACTGCGGGCGACCAAGTGCGAGCCAAATGTGAGGCGCGTCAAGGCATGGAGGGCCTATACACCACGGATCAGTACGAAGCCTTAAGTTGTGATTTCAGCTGTGTATGTGGGGGGGGGGGGATAATACGGTACCTTTACCACTGTGTCTGCTACCGCGTCACCTTCTTGTCCACTGAGCTTCCACGAGACCATCATCGCTTTGGCCAGCTCAAGAGCAAGCACGTTAGTCTCCCCCGCCAATGGGAAGCTCTTGACATGCTCAAGGACGAGAGGAAGTGCATGTATCACCGCGTAGACCTCTTCAGTCCACACGGGTAGGGCAGGACGCAGGATGCGGTAGGGGTGGGGCCTGCGAGTCGAAACGGTACGGCTGACCACAGTATGAGCGGTTGGTCCCATACAACCAAGCGAGAGAGTTGGTGCCTCATCCCGGCCGAACTACTGGCTGCGCTGTTCGCCCGCAACGGTACACTTGCCGCAAGGGTGTGGATCACGTTGATCTGGTAGAGTAGTAAGCGGGGGTCGTGTTGTCCAGGTTCCGGGGGCAGGGGGGGCGAGAGATAAGAGTGCTGCACGACGGTACGATTAAGTACGTCGAGGTAGGTGCGGTAGATGATGGCGCGCTGGGTGGGACGGAAAGTGATGGGCCAAGAGGTCGCTTTGGCCTGGTAAGCTCGCAGTGCATTGAGCCCCAGTTGCACGTCCTCCGTCGTCGGTGCTTCGCGCACGGTCAGGAGCGCGGTCCGGTACAGCGCCACCTCGGCCCACCGGTCCAACTCGTCCACCGGGCTCGATGGCAGTCGCGTACGACGCACACGGGTGTACAGCTCAATCGCTCTTGTGTACCCAGCCAAGCAGAATGGACGGTATCCCACCGAGGGGTGACGGAGGTGCATGCGCTCATTGGCTTGGCCATAGACTACAAAGCCAAGTAGGAGAAGCACCATATCGTAATCTTCATCGGCATGAGACCGCGCATAAGACGGGTCCGTCAACTCCACTGCCTCGATCAGTTGTGCATCGTGCACCACCCTCACCACCGCCTCGTCCCGACCGGCATTCAGATACGCATAGGCCAACAGCGCTGTGGTGGATAAGTGTTGCGTCGTACCCACGGTCCTCTTGTGCAACCACTCGAGGTTGGCTACGATACATGCGTACTGCTCCGCGTCCCACCCGAGCCCCGATCCCGTGGGGGGCACAGTGGGAGAGAAAATAGCAGGGGTATGTGTACGACCGTCGGGACGCGCACAGTCAGCCACCATCCCTGCGTGGCCGTGGGCCATCCCATGCTGGCTGGCCCAGTAGACACGTAGGAAACTGCGTAGCTCGTACTCAGCCACCGCCACTTGCGCCACAACCGTGTCGTAGGGATTGTGCTTGGCGTACTTGCGGGCCAGCTCAGGAACTGTCCCGCTGGCGAAGCGGCCCAACCGGTCCTCTTTTAGCCCACCAGCCGTCTTGCGTTGATCGGACGAGGAAGGCGCGGACGAGGAGGGTAGAGGGGGGCTGGAGCGGTCTTGGTCGGCGTCATAATACTCATCTCCGCGCATCCGCGCCTGGTTGAGTTGTTGCGCATACAGCTTCCCCTTGGGGGTGGACATGGGCGGGGATGGCTGGGGGGCAGGAGGCGATGTGGGTGGCAGGAGGGCGAGGCATAGCTCAGATGCGTTTTTTATAGGGACGCAGAGCATGCCATCCCAGCGCCTATAGGATTGAGTGTTACGCGTTACGGAGGACTGATGGATGATCGTGTGCCAGGATGCCGCGCAGGGGCAGTGTCCACGCCGACGCTGGGGACGGCAGGACAGCCCCCATGCGGCCCCACAGCGCTGCCAGCTGCTGCGGGAGGAATGGTGCATGACGATGCCTGAATGCGTCCTGCCGGCTCTGTGTATAGCAAGGCAGACAGGCCAGCCCGGCTGAGGCAGATCCACCGATGGTTGATGCGCTGCCACTGCCTCGGATGCCTCCCCAGCAGCCACTTCGCTTCGCATGCTCTCCAACCGCGAGCTTCCAACCGCGAGCTTGAGCAGAACAACGTCGTTCGCCCACCCGTCACTACTCGTTGGACGCCCCAGGGAGGCTGAATGACTGCGACACACCATCTGCAACTACGCAACCAAACAGAGAAATGTGTCAGGTCTGTGGCCAGAGCCATCATACCTCCCTCCGTCATCTCCGCTACCTACTACCAAACCACTCCCGGCATCTTTTCATGGCTTCACGCCCTAATTATATCTATCACACTTTAGCCACCAGGGAAGGGACGTGGGATAGATAGCATACCAGCCGGCTTGCCGATTGAATCGTTTTCATAGCGTTCCGCTTGGTCTACAAAGCACAGAATCACGAGACTGTCCTCTTAGAGGCGCTTGATGATCTCGTCGGTAAACGCACGCGTGCCAAGCTTGCCGCCCAAGTCGCCGGTGCGTTGGCCCTCGGCAATGGCCTTGAAGACAGCGGCCTCGATCTTGTCGGCCTTGTCGAAGAGGCTCATGTGACGCAGCATCATAATCGACGAAAGCAGCAGCGCCGTCGGGTTGGCCTTGTCCATGCCCTGGATGTCCGGGGCCGAGCCATGCACCGCTTCAAAGATGCTGGCATCGTACCCAATGTTGCCCGAGGGCGTGAGCCCCAGGCCACCAATCAGACCGGCGCACATGTCGGACAAAATGTCACCGTACAGGTTGGGCATGACCATCACGCGGTCCGAGTAGGGCGCCGGGTCCTGCACGATCCGCAAGCAGGCACGGTCCAGCAGGTCCTCGTCGTACGCAATGTCTGGGTACTCCTTGGCGACGGAGCGGCAGGCGTGGAGGAACATGCCGTCGGACATGCGCATAATGTTGGCCTTGTGCACTGCCGTCACCCGCTTCCGCCCGCTCTGCTGCGCATGGTGGAACGCGTAGCGAGCGACGCGTTCGGACGCCTCGAGCGTGATGAGCTTGATGGACTGCACCACCCCATCCACAATCTCGTGCTCAATGCCCGAGTACTCGCCCTCGGTGTTTTCCCGAATGAGAACCGTGTTGACATTGTCGTAGGCCGTCTTGAAGCCCTCGATCGAGCGGCACGGACGCACATTGGCATACAACTTGAACGTCCGGCGCAGCGTCAGGTTGAGCGAGACGTGGCCCTTGCCGATGGGCGTGGCGAGCGGGCCCTTGAGGGCGACGGTGTTTTGGCGAATGCTCTTGACGGCGTCGGCAGGGATGGTGGACTTGCCGTGCTCGTTGATGTAGGGCGTGACCTCGACCTCCTCCCACTTGATGGGCACGTCGGCGGCGTGGTAGATGTTCTTGACGGCGTCGGCGACCTCGGGGCCAATGCCGTCGCCAGGCACAAGGGTGACGAGGTACTTGCCGTCGGCCTCGGGCTGCTTGGCGTACGCGGTGGTGACGCCGCCGGGGGGTTTGGAGGCCACGGGCGAGGGTGGGCGGCGGCGCGGGCGAGGGCAGGGCGGAGGGAGGCGGCGCCGAGGCCCGTGCGGAGGGCGGGGAGGGCAAGCATGGGGCTAGGCGGGGGGTGGTGGGGGCAGCAGCAGGAAGAAGAGAGTAAGAAGCGGGCAGAGTGGGGCTGTGGCTGGCCTTGGGCGTGGGTGGTGGCTGGGCTGGGCTGGCGTGGGCTGGATTGAAATGGGTTGCGTCGGGGGGTTACAAACAGGCGGCTGGCCAGCAGACGGCAGGCATGCTGCTTAGATGCACACACTGACCCCAGCGTCCGCACGGCGCCAGCGCTGCACTCCACGCGGGGAGCACCGCCAGCATGCACACAGCGCTAGGGTTGTCTCCTGGCAGGCCAGCCAACACTGGCGCCCTGCCTGCTGCGCTCGCCCGCACTGAGAGTTCGATGCAGGCGTCCCCCGCTTCTTCCCGGCCCAGCCCGACGACGCAGCCCAGCCAGCAGAGCCAGCAGCCCACCCACGACGCCTGGCCAAATCCAATCCCAAAAACAAATCAAAACACCCGCACGGCGCTTCTCCTCCCCTCCCTCCACCCCGCCCCCCGCCATGGCCCTCCCGCGCAGCCTCGGTCTTGCCCGCGCCCTCCGCGCCGCCCCCGCCCCGCGCCTCGCGGCCCGCGCCATGTCCACCCTCAGCCTCGACGACGTCGCCGCCCTCCCCAAGAAGTACGGCGGCGTGTCCGTCGTCACCCTCTGCCCCGGCGACGGCATCGGCAAGGAGGTCACCCACTCGGTCAAGCAGGTCTTCGAGTCCATCAACGTCCCCGTCGAGTGGGAGGAGTTCGACGTCTCGGCGAGACCCACGGCAGCGAGGCCCTGTTCCAGGATGCCATGCAGTCGCTCCAGCGCAACAAGGTCGGCCTCAAGGGTACGCTCCTCCCCCCTGCACTGCACCGCCTGCCCCTGCCGTACTAACCCCCATCCCAGGCATCTTCTACACCCCCATCGAGGCCGGCAGCCACAACTCGTGGAACGTGGCCATGCGCCAGCAGCTCGACATTTACGCCTCCATGGTCATTTGCAAGACCCTGCCCGGCCACCCCACGCGCCACCCCAACGTGGACTTTGTCATTATTCGCGAGAACACCGAGGGCGAGTACTCGGGGCTCGAGCACCAGTCCTACCCTGGTGTCGTCGAGTCGCTCAAGGTCTCGACGCGCGCCAAGGCGGAGCGCATTGCCCGCTTCGCATTTGACTTTGCTGTGCGCAACGGCCGCAAAAAGGTGACGTGCGTGCACAAGGCCAACATTATGAAGCTCGGTGACGGTCTCTTCCTCCGTACCTTTAACGACGTGGCCAAGGAGTACACCCATGCTGGCATTACGCACAACGCGATGATTGTCGACAACACGTCCATGCAGCTGGTCAGCAACCCGCAGCAGTTTGACGTGGTCGTCACCCCCAACTTGTACGGCAACATTGTTTCCAACATTGGTGCTGCGCTGGTAGGCGGGCCCGGTGTGATCCCAGGCGCCAACATTGGGCGGGAATACGCGCTGTACGAGCCGGGCTGCCGGCACGTGGCCAAGGACATTGAGGGCACAGGCAAGGCCAACCCGACGGCGATGCTGCTTTCGTCGACGATGATGCTGCGCCACCTTGGTCTCAACGCCCAGGCCAACTCGATTGCCAACTCGCTGTACAAGGTCATCTCGGAGAACCGCATTGGCACGCCCGACATGGGCGGCACAGCCACCACGCAGCAATTCACCGACGCGATCATCAAGAACTTTTGAGCAGGCGCGCGTTGCTATGCCGACAATATAATGACTTGGGGGAGGGAACGGAGGAGACAACAAAACTGTGTGTTGGCTCTAACACGAGGAAAGTAGCGGCGGTGGAGCCCAAGGTAGACCACGGGTAGCGATTGGAATCCCATTAATCAGGTCTTCAAGCGTCACAGAGTCAGGAGTAAGTGGTTCAGCGGGTGAGCTCTTGGCTCAGCGGTACTGGCTGGCTCCAAGGCCAAAACAGGCGGCTGCGACTAGTGACTGAAATATGCCAGGGAATTGTAAGGACGCGTGAAGGCTCTGACCTGCAGACACCTAGTCTCTAAACCACAGACGACCAGCGAGTAATAATCAAGCAACGAGGCGAGCGAGAAGAAGGGGAAGGGGGAAGGAGAGGTGATGGCGAAGAGGACAGAACGACCTCATCCACTGGCATATGATGATGTTGTGAGTGCAGTATTACCGCGCCAGAGGGACGTCTCCAGGTGGAGAAGGCGGAGCGAAGAAGTCCGTGTCGTCCCGTTGGGAAGCACGGTCAAGGGCTCTTGCATCATGTCGGCCACGGTACTTTCGTTGGGCCCTGCTGCCACCTTTCTGGCAGCTACAGGCGTATCTCATTCACTTCAACTCTTTCCAGCCGGGGGGGGGCGGGGGAAGGACTCAAAGCCCAAGCTGCCTGGGGCCCGGTGAAGAGGGGGGCGAATGAGGCGGTGGCGAGGTGGGTGAGTGGAGTGAATCGCGGGGGGACGGCCTCGATGTTAGGTACTGTGGGGGAGCCGGGGCCGGAACCAGAACCAGGACCAGGACCAGGACCAGGACCTTAACCGGCGGCAAGGCCGGGGGCGGTGACGGTCTCATTGCCCGATGTTCAGCTCCCTTCGCCGTTGGATACGGTTCGCTGGTGGCGTCACCGCTGTTGCGCCACCTCAGTCGGCACGGTACTTGATCGAGCATCCTACCGTGCACCATCCGCACACCCTCTGTCATTGACTCGTCGCTCTCTCATGTATGTTTGGATCATTCCCTCCCTCTTCTGACCTGTCCCTCATCGATCCAAGGAGAAAAAGGAGGGCAAGAATCAAACCCTGTTGTTGGACAAACCGGTATAGTATGCCAGATGGCTTCATTTGGCAAAGGGGAAAGAGATGGGATTGAATTATCCTCAGACGTCGGAAGGAGTTTGTATCAATACAGCCACATCTCCATACTGCATCCATATCATTCACAGAGCTTAAGGCTGGGACAGGGAAAAGCTACGCCTAAACCGACCTGTTCAAACCACGCATGAGGAAAGACTGCAGGAGTCTCTGAGGGAAGCACCAGAGAGCAGACCGGCTCGGCTAGAAGCACAGGCACCAGAGGGCAGGTCAGCTCGGCTATACACTGACTAACTATGAGCAGAAGTCCCAGGCGTCTCTCGAGGAAAGGTCCAGAGGGCAAGCCAACTCGGCTATACAATGACTAGCTACGCGTGAGCAGGGTCCAGGTCTCTCTCTGAGGTGCTAGAGTGCGACTTGGGAGCACTCGCGATCCTAGGATCAGCTGCAAAGCAGCCTTCAGACAAGGCGTGAAGGCAAAGTGGTGAGCCACAAGTCTTCAAGCAACGTCTGAAGGGAAGGAGAAAGGAGAGAGAGAAGGGAGATGAAGCGAGCAGGCGTGCGCGGCCTGCGAGCGGAACGCTTCCGCTCGGCTAGGCGAGCGTCACCGATCCATTGAGGGCCGCGCAGGAGAACCCTAGCAGTACCCTCTAACATGAGGGAGACACTATCCCAATTGTGGCTCCAAAATGACCATGGATTCTGTTGTTGCCCCGGGCCGTCATGCCTTTGTCGGTGTGGCCGCCAATAATCCAGCCTGGGTCGAGGGCGATGTGTTTGGTCCTAGTAATGTGCGTGAGAACTACAGACAACACGCTGAAGTTGTCATTGGGAGAGATCATATATATGCAGTTACTCCAACGCTTACATGTTTGCAGAAGAACATGTCCATAATTCGTCCCAATCAATCCTCACTTTTCTCTCTATATGCTCCAGCCAAGGTGTGTTCATCTTCCTCTTGTTTGCCCTGCTCTTCTAACGCTCAGTATGTAGGCAAGGTGAACATTCCCAATCTTAAGCCATGCCCCCCCTGTCCAAAACTTTTTGGACGCATCCGTGACGGCTTCCGTCTCGAGCCACAGAACAGTTGTCCAAAATGCGTATATGTACAATGGAACGTTGATGGCCTTTCTCACCTCATGGATTGCCAAATATGGCCATCGCTTGGCAAATGCTGTTGGGAAGTGTATTCATTGGTCTCCTTCATGGCACTACTTATACTGCAGTTGGACCCCTTAATTTATCCTGTCACGTACCATGAACGCAACCCGGAACCCGCACCGCCGGAACAACAGAATGGACCTCGCTATGCGCAGCTCTGGCTCATGGTTCCCGAAGCCCACAAGCCGCTCAAATGTGGCCCAACAACTACTCTGGCTCAATCACTCAATACATCAATCCCGGCGTCCATCAAGAACATCCCCCGGCATATATGCTGCAATCCCTTTTTGCGCACCTACACCAGCGTTCGTGACATTATTCTTGGGGGAAGGGTGGCGACGGTGGCGACGCAGCACCAAGCTGGGGCGAAGCCCCAGCTGACCGGGCCGTAGGTCCGGTGGTCTCATCCCATATAATGAAAGAGAGAAAGGGGATAGAGAGAAGAGGCATAAAGGCATGCGCATACATATGGTTGTCGCCGTGTGGGAATAGGGACGCTGTGCTGGAAAATGGAAGATGGATGTACTATATCCCGTGCAACTCAGCGGGAATATGAGCATGTGGGATGAAACGAAGGGCGATAAGAGACCGAAGAAAAGGGACATAACAGAAGGGACACGTATAGATAAAGTGATATGGGTATATTCACAGGATGCAAATGCACAGGGCAACACAAAAACTTATAGAGAGCAACAGCAAAGCCAGAGCATAAGCTATTAGGAGAGAGGGCCAATGTCATAGATAGGAGGCGCCGCATCGGGAAGTGCTGAGGAAGACGTCCGTACGCCATTGGAGAATGAAGAACATCTTGGGATTGGGATTGGGATTGGGATTGGTCGTGGCATTGGGATTGGTCTTGGTTTCCATAATGGGGTGCGGCACCGAGAAGGCGAACGACGGTGCCGTGGCCGGATCGAGGGGCAAGGGAATGGCGGGCGGCGAGGTGAGTGGGGGGCCCAGCACAAAGCCTGGCGAGAGTTTGCGACGCCGAGCCGGCGGGTAGACTTGCCCTTTCCAATTTGGGTGTGGATCTCGATCTGTTCCGTCGATGGGACGAAAGTGCGAGCGGTCGCCCCAGGGCGCCTGATGGCCCTCATTTGGTTCCCGCGAACTCGACGCGGGGCGTGGGAAGGTGCAAGGCAAAAAGAGGGCGGGAGAGGCGGAGAGGGCATGTGCTCCATTCGATCGAGAAGAGCTTCCAGTTTGTCAAGCGCATGGCGAGCAGGAGGGAATAGGAGAACGGGGTGGAATGCCAAGCAATGCTGCCAGCAGTGGTTTTTTGCCCTCGGAGCCCGCCCGGTACACGTCGGTATGGGGTGTGGAGACGGACAGGTTGTCGGGGCTCGATTCGGTGTCGGGGGAGAGGGCAGGATAGCATCTTAGGGGGGAGTAGGGCGCAGTTGGGCGTCAGACATGGCGTGAGGAGTATGGGGCGGCGAAGCAGAGCACTGGGGGGAGACGTGTGTTCAACTGCATAAGCCAATGGTGTGTACTGGCAGACGGAGAGGGCGAGGATGGATGGGTGAAGCCGGTGAGGGGAGTGTCGTGAGCACCAACAACAGAGGGAGCTGGAGGACTATTGATGGCAACAAGAGATGGAGGAGGAGAGGAGAGGAGGGAGAGGAGGGGAGGTGGCGAGAGACGGAATTGGTGAAAAGAGGGGTTATGGAGCTGTGACATGTGGGACCGCGAGAATGAAAGTGATCCCAGTGGTATAGCTGCTACCAGCACCACAGAGAGCCGAAGAGCACACAGTGTGTAGTTTGTCCATCTACTTGTTATGCTTCCAGCTGCTGCGGCAGGGCTTGTTGTGGGTTAGCTTAATCGCGCTTCAAGCTTCAGTATTCAGTTCCCCCCCGATCCTCGTGGGTTAGGCAGAAGGCGTGTGTGCTGCTGTGCGACTCGCTGTTTGCCCCTGCTGTGCCTGAGGCCTCGCGGGCGGTGTTGGACACTCTCTTCTCTTCGGGTGCGGCGCTGCTGTTGTGGCTGCGCCTATATGATGATGTAGTAGTAGGGCGCAATTCCCTGTGGCCGGCGGCATGACATGGGCACGAGGTCCATATCCCATGGTACATGACACAGGCGCTCAGGAGAGATCTTCAAGTTCCCAGGAGACCATTGCATCTCGTGAATCCGTTCTATTAGTCAAGCTGCCACTGTAGTCAGCCTGAGCTTCAGTTCTACCCGGATGCAACGGTAGTAGTTGTTACATGTTATGCCATAGTAGTTACTTAACTCGGGTTGATTCACATGATCTGCATGATTAACGACCCCTGGCCGAGAGTATATAACCGCGGTAACTGGAAGTAATAGGAAAGCTTAAAGCTTCAAGCTGATAACCGGTACCCGGTAACCGTTGTGGGTCAACATTCAACTCAACGTTCAACGTTCAACGTTGGCCTTATTGTGGCAAACTGTGGCAAACGTCGTCAACGCGTCAACATTGTCCAACACCTGCGCGGCAACGCGAAACACATCCAAAACGATGAGTTGTGTTAGTCATGCACCATGAGTGCATGAGCGCCATGAGCACCCACAATCTCCATCCACCCCCATCACTACAGCAGCGAACCACGGTACCATCATGCGCCAGTGCATCAGCCCCAGTAGCACTCGGTAGAAGGTATACCACATCAGTACCCAGTACTCAGTTACTCTCGTGCTGTTGCTCACCACCGCACACTCTGTCTTCTCGTAGGCCGTAGTGGCCACCCTACCCGTCCGTGGCGTAATTTTTCTGACTGCAATGGGTGCTGGCCGTGCAGGGCTCTAGAGCTCAGATGCCCCACACGCATCCGCTGTTAGTTTGAATTGGAACGTTGAAGTTCAATCTTTATCGGTGAAAACCCTTTTTACGTGGCCACCACTGGCACTGGTCGCAACGACTACATGATCTGCGACAACGGCAAGATGCAACAGAGAATGACGAAGAAGGGCTTTGATTGTCACAAGTCGGCGCTAAGGGCAAGGAGACCATAGTCAAGGCCAGGTGCAGGTATGTAGCAATCGTTCGTGGGGGAAGAGGCAAGAGCAGAGGACATGGTGCGAAGCGGAGCAAAGACAGGGAAAGTGCGAGAGACGTTCGGGACGAAGAAATTGGAAATGCTTGGCGCGAGATCAGATCAAATCTCTCAGATCGATCAGCCTAACTACGACAGGTTGCCTACATACTCTTTTCAGATCTTCCAAGGATTGCAACCTTATCTTCATTCCTGCGTCCAAGTCGTGCAACTGCCGCCTTTGACTCCTGGGCCAGTATATATACAGTTTGCGATATTATGCGATTGAGGCCACATCTTATGTCTTGGAATTCTTCGTGTGTGGTAGTTTGGCGCTTGGATTATCCGCCACCCAAAAACCGATCCGAGCGGGTGGCGCGCGCGTTGCACAAGGTCGTACGGGAACCGATCCAAAAGCTTCAATGTGTGGGTTCTCTACCTGGCGACCACGCCCATGCTCTCAGAGCCGTCTGTGGAAAAAGAATAGAGGTAACGCGGGAGGTAGACCATGGCATGATGTACTCCTTTTTCAGCAACACGTGAGTTGTACTTACAACGAGAGGGCAAGGTGGAAGGGGCAGTAGATCGCTTGTGGCTTAGTGTGTGTGGGGGGGGAGGATGTGCCGAACAAGTGCAATATGATAGAGGGGTGCCCGGTGCTGAGCCTCAAAGTTGTTCGCTGAGGCTTAGGTGAACGTTGAGAGAGCGTTGCGCGCTGAGTAGCACCGAGCCACTGTGGGTGGCTTCTGCGCTTTGGTCAACGTCCCTTCAATCCCTCCTCAGGTCTCAAGCTGAGGCGCCGAGGCCAGTATGTAGGTGTGTTTATCCGAAGTGGGAGCCGATGAAAGTCTCTCCCATGGCAATTGGATGGCACCGAAGAGAGGTAGTAGTATATCACGTGTATTCTGTGGGGCACCAACACACAGCGTACTTTTCGTCTATCGTTTCTCCCCAGTTCTCCGTTCTCATCTTCGCGCCCCCAGCGAGGCCGGACGATACGGATACCACAGATCAAAGGCAGATGTTTTGTTTTCGGTAGGAAGCGACCGTGGCGGACTTTTAATTGCCAGTGTTGGCAAGAAGCGCAATTACATTGACGCCACCTTCGTTTACCCAAAATGATGCTTCTTTTGGAGTGCAATGAGCACACTTTTTTTGCCAAGGAAAAAAGATGAATGACGCGAATGACGGCTTGGCCAAAGGCAATGAGAGCTTTGTGGATGGTCTATGCGCTCACGAACGAAGGTTAAGGCGTCCCATATCCAAAAAGATTCCCCGACCGGGAGTCGAACCCGGGTCTTGACGGTTGCTGCAGGTGCAGTGAGAGCGTCACATCATAGCCGTTGGACCATCGAGGATGCATGCAAAAGCAAGATAGGAAGAGGAGGGGTGGGTAACCTTACAGAAGATTAAGGATTGTGCTTTTGCACACAGTGTATGTGTGGCATGTACCGCAACTCTCAACAGAGATTCCAGCAGGACTCCCGGATTCTGGTGGCATCACATCACAATTCGTGATGTGATGTCGATACATGTAGATCAGAGTAGGTTTCGGCCGCTCGAGCTGATGGTGATGTGTGGGGATCGGATGGAGGGGGGGCGTCCGTCTGCAGTGCAGGTGACGCGTGACGCGTGACGGTCGATGATCGACGGGCCTAACCGGTAAGGTTGGACGACGTTATGCAGACGCGTGTGGGGTAGATGGGGTGGCGGTGGCAGCCAAGAGATGCGAATTTGCCAGGTTGTGGATTAGGGCGAGAGAGGTGCAGGAGGATGCGCTGATGTGCTGATGCAGTGGCATGATGCATGATGCTTGGCCAGTGGCCAGTGGCAAGTGGGGGGGGGCTTGGAACGCGTAACGCGTAGCGCGTTTGGGTTGAACGCGGTGCGCTTATCTCGCTTACGCGTTTACGCGTAATACGCGTTACGCCGCTATCAGAAAAAAGGGGGGGAGCGGAGCTTAGAAATGAGTATACTAATGACTAGCCGGTGACGTTCCAGTTGCGGGTTGACGCGTTGACGACATTGACGTTGACGTTCAAGTTGAACTTGAAGCTTCAAGGTTGAACACGCTGAACGCTAAAACGACGGATGGCGAGCTGACACAGAGAAAAGGAGGCACTGCATACTGGGGAAGGTGGGAGGGGAGGGGATGAGAGTCGGAGCGGGTGGAGGAGGAGAGTGGAGGCGGGAGGAGGGCGGATGGAGGATGGAGGATGGACGTGATGCTGGGCGTGCGCGTCTGCGCAAGGGGGCGGCTGAGGAGCAGTGCTGAGCCAGCGCGTGGCGGAGCGTGCCAGTGCAGGCCAGTGCAGGCCAGAGCCACAGCAGACACGCAGCGGACCCTGGCCACACGAGCCCACTGTTGCAGAGGGCGCCGGCCAGGGGGCGCAGCGCATCCCAGCGCACACCCGCAGCACCCACCAGGCGCGTGTGCGCACCAGGGCGCACCAGCGGGCGTGGCGTGCTCCGGCGTGCTCCACCGCGGCGGCCGGGCGGCGGGCGGCGGCACGCGGGCAGTGTGCGCACCGCAACCCTACGCGTGTCCACCGCAGGCCCACCGGCCGGGCCGCCGATCGCACGCGGCACACTGGCGCTGTGCGGGCGCTTCGTGCGGCTGGCACGTGGCATGCGCCCACGCAGGCAGGCAGCGCACCGCATTCATGCATCCCACGCCTAGCTCACCCAGTCACTAGCCACTAGCCACTGCGCCTCGCTCCAGGCACGCACACCTGCGTCCGTCCCTTCCCGTCGCGCCGGCACCCCCACCACCCCACCCCTCCATCCCCTCCGCCGCGTCCGCTCCCTTGGCCCTGGTCGTGTGCGCCCCCCCCCCCCCGCCGCTGCAACATGGCACGCGCGCTGGACTCCATGGCCACCTTTGTCTTCCCGCCACGCTCGTCCCCCTCCTCCTCCTCCATCCCCCATCCCCCGCTGCCGACGAGCCCCTGCCGCACACCCCCTCCCCCGACCGCCACTCCTCCCCCACCCCCGACGACGCCAGCGGCAACGACGACGACGACGACGACGACGATGACGACGACGACGAGCACGCCCATGCCATCGTCCACGCCGTCCGACAGTCCCGCATAGCCCGCCCCTCCCGCGCACGTCTGCTCAGCTTCCACGAACTCCAGGCGCGTGCACGCGACTCGGACCCACCGCCTCTGCCCCGCGGGCCCCTCGACCTGCCGCCCCTGCCTGCGCTTGCGCCCGCCCTCGCCCTCGACCGACTCCAGCAGCGCCCCCGTGGGCCTCGGTCTCGGCCTGGCCTGGGCCTGGCCTGAGCCAGGTGAGCCCGACCCAGGCAACAGAGCAACGCACCGGGTCCCTCTCCACACCCACCGTGCGCCCCTCGAGCTTCAGTGCGTCCGACGGGCTGCGTCCCCCTCGCCCCACTATACGGCCCTTGACGTGCTGGCCGGCTCGGCCATCGGCGCCAGCAGTACCACCCCTTCCCCCCCCCTCTCCGCCCCATCTCCCTGGCGACCGTCCGTGCGTCGCTGCTGGACGCTGCGCTCGACATCTACTCCCACCCTCGATGCCGATGCTGACGACGCGACGGGGACGCCGACGTCGACAGCCCCTCTGCTCGTCCGCCCCCGCTTCGCGTTCCAGCTCGCCGAACCAGGCTGGTGGCAGCACCCACTCCAGGAGAGCGACAGCGAAGCCCACCCGACCGATACCGACGATGGCCCCGAAGCCGAAGAGGGACCAGGGGCTTGCATCCGCTCCTGCCCATGCACCTGGACGTACTCGACGATCCATTTGGCATGGCGCCCTTGCCCAGTCTGCGTGCCGGTCCCACCCCTGGTCCACCGCCGCCGGTCCCTTCAACCGAAGGCTTGTCCCCCGGTACCACCCCGGGTGCTACACCCCTTGTTCGCCAAGGTACCTTGCCCGATTGCGCGCGCTCCGTCCCCCGCTGGCTCTCCCGTCCCGCCCGGGTCCACCTTGGCCTACCGGCCGACCCGGACCATGTGGAAGAGCTTACGGACCCAGAGGAGGCCGAACCCGATCAGTCCTTCTCGTCGGCCTCGCCGTCGGCCGGGTACGCTTCCACGGGCTCTCTCTCCCTTTCTTTGCCTGCTGCCCGTCCCAGGTCGAGCAGCAGTACCTCGCCCGGGGCGGATCGGACAGAAAGTCGGATGGCGTTGCGCGCCGAATGGCCGATGCCCAAACTAAGTTGGCCGCGGCCCAGGCTGCGCAAGCTACCGACCAAGCTGCGGCCTTGACGGACAAGGCTGCCGGGCTGCGCAAAGCGTTGGTCGCACACCACTCGCTGCCCGCTCCCGCCAACTGGCCCTTGCCCTCCTCCCTTTCTCCTGGTCCTGCCGGCGAGGCAGGCGTGGCCAACGGGATCGACATGCCCAGTTCCTTGCAGCCTGAGATCGTGCCCCAGGTACCGCCAAGGCAGAGCCCGAGGCACGTTCGACTTTGGCCACGGCAGGTACGGACGCAGGGGCCGACACGTTGATGGCTGCCGCTACGGCTGCGGCGTTAGCTTCGCCGCCCAGTTCGAGTGATTCGGAGTCCATTTCGTTTGCCAAGGCGATGCAGATCATTGCGTTGCGTGCTGGGAGCATGGAGAGCGAGCTGGACCGAGCGCGCAAGGCGGCGACGAAAAGCGACGTTGGTCGCGCAGCATTTGGCCGAACGCAAGGCATTCGAACAGCAAGTGGCGCACTGGCAAGCCGAGCACGCTGCCCAAGTGGAGGCGAACGAACGGGCGCAGAAGGCACACCAGACGGCGCTGGCTCAACGCGACGCAGACCATGCCGAGGCCAATCGACAGCACCTGCTTCGTGCTGAGCAAGAGGAACAGCGGTGGACACAGGCGTTGCGGGAGGCGCAGGACCAAGCTCAAGCCCAAGTCGACGCGCTGGCACGCGACCTGGCCCAACTCACGCACGGCGGGATCAGTTGCAAGCCCGGCATGCTTCGGTCGTAGAGGACCGAGATGCCTGGCGCACGAAGCACGAGAGCTGACACAGGCTCACCACCCTCCTCGAGACCCAGACGCATCTCCAAGCGAACGGGACGGGGCCAAGGAGATGCATGCAGCGCGCTGGAGCAAACATCAGGACCTGGAACAGTCCCACCGTGCTCTCACGGACACCCACGAGGCTGGCACAGCAACATACCGATCTCCTTTCCACCCATGCTACTCTACAAGCCCCCAGCCGACCTTCCGTCGAGAGGAGACCGTTACGACGCGGCGCGGACGCCGACGGACGACGGTCGCGTGCAGGAGCTGGAGGAGGCAGTGGCCAGGCCGAGCGCAAAAGGGGAGGAAGGCAAGCTTCGTGTGGCAGGACAAAGCGGACCATGCTCAGCTGGCCCAACTGCCTTGGCATGGGAGCAAGACGGACCAACTCGTATCTACCAAAGAGGCATTGCAACAGCAACTTGCCGCCTCTCCCAATCCTCCTTCTCCCATCCGTTCTCTTTCTGTTCTCGTTTCCACCTTTGGACGCGGGAGACGCGGGTGACGCCGCTGCGCTGGCTCAAGCCACAGCCCGTGTCGAAGCAGCCGAAAGGCGAGAGGCAGATGCGAGACACGCTGCAACGCGCTGCCGACCAGGCTGAGACCAGCTCAATTCGCTCGCGAACCGGTTGGAGGCGGTAGTCCGCTTCCTGCGGTCCGGCTCCCTTCTCCTGCTGCGCTCACGGGCACGACTGCCACGACGCTCGCCTCGCTCACGGAGGAACTGGAGGCAGCTCGGGCCGAGGCGGCCCACGCCAAAGCCGAGGCCGAGCGGTGGAGGCAATCGGTACTGATGGCCAAGCGAACATGGGGCTACGCTCCGCGGCCTGTCTACTGCCGACCCTTCCGCCCCCTCCGCTCCTCCGATCCATCCGACATTTGACGCGCGAGGTCGGACTGGTGCACAGCGAGTCGACGGGGACCCAGGGGAGTGGCAGATGGTTTCGCCACCTTTGGTGCCCGGCTCGGCTTCTGGCAAGATGGGTCGAACGACGTACGGCGGGCGCGCCGGCGCACCTGCGTGCGCAGTTGGCCGAGGGCAATTGGACGAACTGCGTCGTGCGCATCGCGAGTTACTCGATACGCACCATGCCGTGCCGAGTCGCTCGAGACGAGCAGGGCGTTGGTCGCGGCGCGCCAGGCCGAGCAAAAGCTCATCAGGCGCTTGTGGCTGCGCAAGAGCAAGCGGCGTCAGACGTGGGTTCGTTGCATCGGGCTTGCAGAGGTCGAGGCGGATCTACGTGCGGCGCAGCGGGCGGCCGAGGAGGCAAGGGACCTGCCTTGGCTACGGCGCAGCACGAAGCGGTCCGAACCGAGTTGGAACCGCCTTGGCTCAACGAGAGCAGGAGATGACAGAGCAAGAAAAGCAGGTTGGCGAGTTACGGTGCGTTCCGGACGCATGCCGATCGGCTCGTCCAGGAGCAGCGGGACGACGGGACGAGGCTGTACGACGGGCAGACGAGGCGGAGCGAGGATTGCGGCAGCTCGAGTTGGCTGTTGCGGCTGAACGAAGGATTTTGGCCGAGCGCGAAGGCCTCTTTTCCGCATTTGAGCGCCGCCTCGAGTCGGCCGAAGCAAGGTTGCGCGAAGAAGATCGGAGGTGTGCTGAGATGTTGGGCAAGGTGGATGGACGGGAAGAGATGGACAACTCTTGTTGCAAATCAAGGGCGTTTCGGTGCCTCGACAACGCGAAACGGCAGGTCAGAACATTGATTCCCTCATCTCGTCCATCTCGGAACACATTACCGACGCGTTTGATGAGCTGGAACGGCGCGGCGGCGGTGTGCAACCGGCGTCCGAACGAGTCCCGAACCCTGGGTTGGAGACGGAGGACGAAGGGACAGAGACGGAGCGGAGACGGAGACGGACCGGGAGCGGGCGATCGGGACGGAAGCCACGAGAGATGGCGGTCCCCGCAGTGCTGAACTTGCTCGTCGTTCCCACTCGGGCGAAACGGCGGGGCTGGCGCGGCAGCTGGAGGAAATGCTCAGCACCGTATCACGCTACGAGCTGGAGCTGGCCGAGCAGACCAAGCTGACGCGGGACGCTGAAGTCAAGCGCAGTCGGTGGAGGTGGACCGGTCTGCATTGGAGCAAGCTGTGGCAGGGCTGCGCAAGGCGCTGGATGAGGCACGGCAGCAGACCCAAGACAAGGCGGTGCAGGTGACGTTGTTGAGGAAGAACTGGCCAAGGCGCATAGCAGTGCGACGACAGCCAAGCAAGGCCAGCCTGTGGTCGATGGCACCAAGCTAGCCGCGTTGGAGGCCAAGACGTGCTCTCCAGCGCACCGTCGCGTCGCTGGAGCCCGAGTTAGCCGCTTCGCGCACACTCGTGTCGCAGAGCTGGAAACGCGGTTGGTTTCGGCCCTGCGGGCGGACAAGACGGGCTCCGTGTCTTCTTTGGACCACCCCGAGTTGCTTGGTCTGGCTGGACGTTTGGACATGGCAGAGCGGGCCGCGTTGGAAGCACAGCATGCCACGGCCGAATTGACCGCCGAGACGGCGGTGCTGCGGACCGAGTGCCAGCGATTGGAAGTTGAGCGTGCGCGTCTTGCAAAAGAGCTCGAGGCCGTATCCCACGCCCCTGCTGTACCAGCCTCCCTCCCTACGTTTCGGTGGCGCGCGATCGTTGGCGCCGCCCATCACGTCGGAAATCCTCAGCTCCGAGCCGGATGAGATGGAGATGCTCGCGCCTGTGCCCGTGGTGATAAAGGAAGTGGAACCTTCGTCGCCCATTCCCTCTAGCGAGTACACCGATGCTCACACGGACATTGCCGACGATGAAGGCGATGCAGGCGTCTCACTCCGTACGCTCGCGCCCATGTCCCCCTCCTCTTCCCCCCGGAGCGAGGAGGATCGGTCGCACTTGGCTCGTCACGCCGCCTTGGGCGAGGAACATGCCCGTCTGCGCGTCCAATTCGCTGCGCTGCATGAGCAGTATGACCATTTGCGAGCGGAGAACGAGCAACTGGCGCGGGATGCGGCAGCGATGCGGGTCGAGCTCGATTCGGCACGGGCAAAGGCGATCGGGCCAAACCACTGCTTGCTTCCTCCTCGACTCAGCCGGGTCCTTCTGCAACCCGAGTTGGCCGAGCTTGTTTCGCTCTTCCCCCAGGCTTCCTTGGGGGGAGGAACGACGCCCAGCGTCACGGCCAGTATGGGCACCGACGAAGTTCCTCCTCTGCCCAAGAACCGGTTGGCTGGGACGTGGCCTTCGCCTGTCACCGCTCTCGCAGTCCCGGTGTCACCGTCTCTACCACCTCCTCCGGTTCGGGCAAGGTGGACGTGAGCAGTCTGCGTTCGCGCTTTGAGCAGCGCAGTACCAATCCCTCTTCGCCCGTCTTGGAGCGTGGAACACCGCAAAGTACTCCCGTCACTTGGCCATGTCGCTTCCGACGCCCGTCACGCCTATCAGCCGCGCCGGTTCCACCCCGCCCACGCTCGGCCTCGCTTCGACGGGCAAGCAGGCCCCGTTGGATTGGACAAGGGTGGTGGGTGAGGTCAAGGAGATGCGGAGCTTGATCCACGCCCTCCGGACGCAAGTCATGGCGAGCCACCAGGAGAAGGCACGTTTGGAGCGGTTCCTTACTGGTATGCGCGGCTTGCTGGACAAGTCGATCGAGGCAGTGTCGACAGTCAACACGCCTGCCCATAGCGAGCTTGGGTACGTCCTTCCTTCCCTCCCTTTTACTTTGTTTCTTTCTTTCCTCCTTCCCTCTCTTCCTTTCTTCCTCTTCCTCGTTTCTTAAGTACATTCTAACTTCCCCCTTTCCCGTTGTACCAGACTCCCAATGACCAGTGCGCCAGGTGCCATGCTGGACGAGGCGCTTGCGCGCGTACATGCGCGGGAAATTCCTTCGCCGTCGCTATCGTCCACCTCGGCGCCCTCGGCGGCGGCCCGGACGCATACTTGGACCCCGCACCGCATTCCCAACCGGGTGCCCTCTAGCTCTTCCGCATCCTTTTCGCAATCCAGAGCGGCGAGTCGTGCAGACCGACAACGGTCGGGCGGACGGAAATCGTTCAAGTTGCAGCCCGTGCCGCCCGTTGCGCGAATCTTTGAGCCACCGTCGTCGGAAGCTGGGGATGTGCCACCGGTACCTTCGTTGCCTACTGGGCTTACTGCCGGCCATGCACCCAGTCTCTCTCGTCCCTCGTCGCAGGCCAGTACGCGGTCGCAGCCCGCGCTGGGACACCGGAGCAAGCCCTCGTCGTTGCGGACCATGACGCTGGGAATGGATGGCCAGCAACTGTCGTTGCGAGTACGCGATCTGGACGATACGGTGGTGACGTTGGAAGCGGAGAAGCGGCAGGCGCAATCGCAAATTCGTGCGTTGCAAGAAGCGTTGAGCGAAGCGTACAATGAGATGCATACTACCACCAAGGCCGATTTGAGTGGACTCAAGTTACCCGGCTCCAATTCTTCCACCCCACCCCGCGACCCGTCTTCCTCATGCGAACACAGTGCCCCTACCTCCATCTCGGTCGAAACCGATGGCCTAACGCCCCCCTCGCAAGAACCTACCGAGACCACTCCCACTCCCACCGCTACCACCAGTCTACCCAATCATCAGGCCCAGTCCTCGCGCAAGTTGGCCCTGCGCCCCTTGACGCTCGATGTGGCTTCGCGCACCACTTGAACTCGCGTTTTTCATCTGCCCTGCCCTACCCTACCCTTCCCATCCCATCCTCTCCTTTCCGCTCCTCTCCCCTCCTTCCCGTTCCTCTCCCCTCTTTCCCGCTCTCTCCCCTCCTTACCACCACATCTCACCCTCGCTTCGATGCCCCCTACCCACCCTGTCTCTCTCACCCACCCTCTCCTCTCTTGGTGGACACACCGTGTCCTAGACTTGGCAAGGCAAAAATGTATTCTAAACACGCTTTGGATTCATCACAATACCCCCCCCCTCAACCCCCCTAAAGAAGGGCGCGGGGGGGAATGGTACCGGGACATCGTACAGATCGACAAACCGTTGGAACCCCCTCTCCCTCCCTCACTTGACCAGTGCAATGATCAAAATGAGCAGAATAATCAGCCCAACAATCGTAAACTTGTTCCTGGTCCGACACAATCAGTTTCCTCGTCGCACCCCAGCAGCCAGCGGCCCATGGCAAGGGAAAGGAAAGGCAGGCAAGGGAAGAGAAGGGAAGGGAAGAGAAGAGAGGACGTACCATGTTCTCGCGAAGCGCGGCGGAACGTATCTAACCTCCGGTGGGCCGAACTCAACCCTGAGGCTGTATTGTCCACTGCGCTGTCCAAGCTGTCCAACAGTTCCGAGCTAATGGGGGCGCGGGGGAGGAAACGTTAGAATGTTAGCATCCCATCATCATACCGAGAGGAGAGGAGAGCAGAGAGCAGGGAAGGGGGGGGGGACGTACTGTCGGCCCAATTCCTCGTTCATCTGCAGGCTGAGGTGCTGTTGCCGTTGAATACTCTGTCCAAGCAAGTCCAGGTGGGCATCTTGAGTGTCCATCTGCAGTTGTTGGCTTTGGAGCAACGCTGCACTGGCCTCCACGTCATCCTCAATGTCGTCATGGTAGTAGTCTGGTCGTTGCGCTTTGGCCTGCGTCGGCCCGCTTGACGTGGGGGTGGAGGGCGTGCCTTCCACGGGAAGCGCAGCGGGCTCGGTAGGAGGCGGGTTGAGCAGGGCAGATCTACACCTTGGTCAGCCCAATTGCATCTTCAGTAAGGCAAGAGGAAAGCAGAGGGGGAAACGTACGAAGCCTTGGTGGTGGTGCGCAACGCGGTGGCCCAAGGGTCGGTGCCAAGCATGGTAAGCAAGGAGGTGAGGTTGGACTTGGCTTCTGCCAAATCGTCTTCTGCCTGACGCACCTCGGCCAGCGCCACGCGTCCATTACGAGCGGCCTGGTCCGTGTCGCGCAACTCCTCGGCTATGCCCTGGGCGGCGTCGACGAGCTGGGCCAAGTTGGTCTCGATCAAAGCCTCGGTCGGCGCAACGGCGGCAACGGGTAGGTTGAGGCCGCGCGCACGCTGGCGCTCTTGCACAAGTTGGAGCGTGGCGGCGTGCAGCGAGGAGAAGCGCGCGGCGCGCTCAGCGCTGCCGGTGGACATGGCGGCCGACGGCGGGGGGGCAGCGGCGGGCGGCGGTGGCGGGGCGGCCGAGGTGGCGGAGGTGGCAGCGGCCGGCAGGGGGGGCTGCGGCCGCTGACGTAACCATATACACTTGCCCAACTCGCCCAGCTGCCTTGCCTGAGAGGCCAGAGCACGATTATCAGTTCGATATCGAGTATCAATTGCACGGATTGAAGGCCACCGTGGGATCGGTGGGACCCAGCGATCTAGCAAGGACTTCATTCGCCATGCTGCGTGCAGCATCAGCCGAGCCCACCCTCAGTTGGCGCCGCCTGACACCCCGCTCGCGACCCCCGTAACGGATCCTGGTGTTGGCAACAAACGCGTTATTCGACTTCTTGACTAGTAGGTTCTCATTCCAGCTCACCTCGTCCAAAACAAAACGTTGTCCGTCTATTGAGCAATTTCGCGCTATCATTGGCTGTCAGGCTCGACCCTTCCAAAACGCTACGGGTCATTGACGCCCACATGCACTTGTAGCCTGCGGGGAAGAGAAACGTCTTATAACCACCTCCTAATGACCCCTCTGCGTTCCGTCCATCCCCCTCAACCTCTTCAGTTGGCAAACTGTGGTCCTTCGCCTCGGATCACGATCACACCGGTTAACGAACTGAAGGCGGAGAGATTATCGGCAAGGTTCATGCCTCGGAGCACATTTCTTGGTTACTGGGTCGCTCGCTATTCGGTAACGTCCTCCCCTTGAAGTCCAACTATGCATCCAATAAAAAGATCAACAAAGCCACATGCGGGCGAGAGGATTGGCGCCAGCAGCACGTGTGGCAGTTGGTTTTCTATCAGGTTGACCACTGGGTGGGGCCCTGAGCATCATGGGGACAATCCTACGGTCCATGTCCATGCCCGCCAGCCAGAACCTATTGGCCGCGTCCCGCCTATACATCCTTCCCATTTTCCCCGTATAGAGAGCGCCTTGATAGAGCGAGACCAACAGGGACACATGTTTCGCACAAGGAGGACGACCATGACGACCCGAGGGGAATAAACGGGTGCAAAACATGCTGATGCGAGAGCGAGAGGACACGGGGGGAAAAGGAAGGAGAGGCATCCAGAGAGGGGAGGGGAGGGGACGGGAGGGGAGGAGGGGAGGAGGACTAGCTAACAAGAAGAAAAAGTGGATGATGGACGGTTTGCGTTAGTACCGTCGCACAGGAGGCGACGTGGGTCCCGTCAGACCAATCTGGGACGAACGGGCGGGCAAGTTGGCAGCGCTGCCGGCGGGGGAGCGGAGGTGGTACTGGCTCTGGACACGTGAGTTGGGCGCTGTGTGTTGGGCCACTGTTTCCTTAGCTGCCTCTACATCTCTGGATGTCGTCCGCAGTTGGGTCTGGAGTTGGTAGTAAGACTTGATTTCCCGGTTGCGGGTCCGGCGCGAGTTGGTGTGCAAGTATAGCAGGGCCAAACAGAGTACAATCCCACCTGCCACAAGGCCCAGTGCTACCAGCACATACACCCAAGCTCCCGTTTTGGAAGGGATGTTGGGTGGCTCCTTGCACACGCCCGTCGCATCGTTGTTGTACAGCTGCGATCCGGACGCACCCGAGTGGTCGACGCAGTGGAAGGAGCGGCACTCCTTGTCGGCCGCACAATGTTGCCCCAGGTTCTTCTTGAGCATGCAGGTCAAGGTTGGAGCGTCGCAGTAGAACCGAGGATGGCAGTTGTCGCGCGAAATAATGTCGCCGTAGGTGAGGGTAGGCGTTTCATAGACCGTGTAGACTGTGTTCTCATTGGTGCACTTGTCGCCTCCAGTGTGGTTCTGGTACTGGCACTTGAACTCGAGACAGATGGACTTGACGCCCTGCGCGGCAAGCGATTCAGGAGGGGGCTGACACTCGTCATCCCGGTTCAGCTGGCAGCTACCGCCGAGAGGAACGAGGGGCTTGCACGAGTCGAGCTCGTCGGGACAGAAGGTGTTGGAAGGGCAGAGGGGTGGCCAGTCGGATTTGCGCGCATAGCCAAACGGATACTCGTCTTTCCTGCACCCATTCGGATGGCACTTGTTGTCGGTGCCACAGTAGTGGAGGTTGTCGCAGGCGGACACAAAGGCGTTCTGGTCGGCGGACAGACGGTTGTTGGATACGGAGCAGACGCAGGGGTGGTGTCGGGTTCGGTTGCTTGGGAGCGGCACTGGCATGCACCTGCAGCACGAAGGCCAAGGCGACGCCCAGGGACGAGAGGAGGGAGGGAGGGATGCGCATCGTTGGGCGATGGCGGCGCAGGGGCGGGGGTAAAGGCGAAGAAGGGGCGGTGGTGGTGGTGGTCCGCCTCTCTGGGGGCCGCGATCGGCGAGTTGGGGGCAGTCGAAACAGAGCATCTGAGATCTGACGACCAGTGCTGTGCACTGCCTCTGATCGGCATAGGGTTGCAGGCGCCCAGCGACACTGGGCCAGTGCGGTGTGTCAGAGCGCGCCCATCGGCTGTGCCTGTGCGAGATGGGCGCAGGCGCAGCGCCAGTGTGCGGGTGTTCGAACCCTCGCGGGTGCTGCCTGGTGCGCCACCCCTTTTTGAACATTCTGGTCCCACACCACGTGCCGATCCGCCCAGTGTAGCAGCAGCCCTACCCATCAATCAACGTTCAACCAGCGCAGGCTACCCCTCCCGTTTCTGCCTACATCCCAAGTCTGGTATCTCATTCTTTTGCTCGACTCACTCGTACCCCGCATCCTCCTGCATCTCGTAGTCCTCCTGCTCCTGCTCCCCCCCTCCTCTAGGCCCTCGGCCTCCGCATCGGCGTCGCCATCGCCATTTTCTTCTGGCACCACACTGGTCGGCATTGTCCGTTCCCGCACCGTTGCCTTGGCCTTGGAAATCCGCGACACCCGTGCTTTCCACCCCGCTTCCAGCCAGGAGGCAAAGTGGGGACACTCCTCCGCGGTCGTGGTTCCACCCTGGGAACAAAATTCCCCAGCAGAAGAAGAACCACAAGGAATCTGGCTGACAGCCAAACCAGTCGAGTCGGACTGGGCCAGGGAAGCCTTAACCTCGGTCTCCAGCTCATCCACCACTTCCTCCTCCAGGCCAAGCCCCAGTGTATAGGCAAGCGCGTACCCGGTTCCTTCTTGTAGCACCGTGGAGGACGCGGATCCTTTCCACTGCCGCAGAGTGCGGTAGACGTACAAGTCAGCCCCGGGGGGGGTTGCGCCTCCACTTCCTCCTCCGAGTCGTCCGAAATCGGGCGGGCTTTTCGTTTGGAACTAGACTTTTTCGACTTGGACAAGGACCGGGAGCGGGAGCGAGCACGACGGTTGCTGTCCGACTCGGATTCGGACGCAGAGCTTGTCTCGGATCCCGACTCGTCCGAATCTTTCCGCTTGGAGCGAGAGCGGGACGACCTGTGTCGCTTCGAGCGGGATTTACTTCGACTCCTACTCCTGCTGCTGCGGGTGCGCAACTTGTTACTGGTGCGCTTGCGCTTCCGTCCTTCCGTCTCGGAGCTTGAGTTGATTCGGAGGCAGTTTCAGATTCAGAGTGGGAGGTCGACTCGGACCCAGACCCAGACCCGACCCAGATTCAGACTCGGACTCATACTCGCTCTCATCGTTCCTCGATCCGGAACGCGTAGGCCGGCCAAACATCGAGGGGAAACGTTCGACCTTGCCATCGTACACCAGTGTGTTGAGGATTTGGGTAATGTGCTCCACCCCAATCTGGGTATTGACCACACGGGATTGTTTGATGTGTTGGTGGATTTCCTCCGCGGTGGGCAGCTTCTTCTCCAACCATCCGGCGGGAACAGCTGGCCATCGGAAGAGGGCGGAGGGAAGGTGCGCGAGGCAATAAAGCCCTCACACAACTTGGAGAGGGTGGTGATGAACTCAACGTCCAGCTCCGTGTCGGAGTACCACGGTCCCCCCGACAACTCGGCCGACGGCTGCAGAGACGCCAGCATGTAGATCTTTCTGGTGGGAAATTTGACCGATTTGACAATCTTGACATAGCGCTGGTTCTCCAAGTTCTTCAGCACTTTGGTCACGATGGTGGTGTGGAGGCCTGTGCGGTCCTTGACATGGCGGGACCAGATGCCCTCGTTGCCAGCGTCGCGGATGACGGAGAAAATCATCCGCTCGTCGGCCGAGAGAGAGCCAACGAGCAGAGCCTCGTTCTTGTCGACCACCGTCCAGCGCACGCCGGACTGGAGCCGTTCGGCGGTGAGAAGATGTTTGCGGGAGAGCTTGTTGATCAGCTGCACGCGCTCCTCGCCCTTGAGCGAGCTGAAGACGGAGGCGAGCTCGGCGGAGGTGATGGCGCCGCCGGGCGGGCGGCGATGGTGTCGTACACCTGCCGCTCCTGGTCGCTCAGGCCGTCGTCGGGGCGGCGGCCTTGGCGGGCGGGCGCGGGACATGGTGTTCGTACTTGTGGACCAGAGGGCAGCGCCAGCTGGGCGTGGCTGGAAAAATGCGAAGGCCAGGGCGGAAGCGGAAGGGCGCCGCGGGGGCACGTGACCGGGGGAAGGCGGGAGTTGAAAGTTGCAGCCGCCGGCTGCCAGCGTGAATGCAGCCGGGCCGGTGTGGGCCGTGGATGGTTATGGTTAGTCGTAGCCTAAGCGCGGCCACCCACACCTCCAGCCCGTCGCTTCTGCTGGCGTTCTCCCCCATGGCTGTCCAGAGCACGCTCGCTGCCTGGGGCGCCGGCGCCCGCGACCGCGCCCTGTCCCGCGCCCTGCGCTTTGGCATGTGGTACGCCACCCACCAGACCGCCATCCGCCGCGCCTGGGGCGGCGGCTACATCGCCTTCATCCTCATCGGCACCTACTTCACCTTCAAGCCCCCCAAGGCCCGCCGCAAGCGTCCCGCCGCCGCCGCGTCCGACGTCGCTGCCCAACCCGCCAAGCCCGCCACGCCCTCCCGCGGCGCCCCCGCGTGGCCGTGGACGATGTCTTCTTTGAGCGTCTCGGCCGCATTCTGCGCATTGTCCTCCCCGGCCTCAAGTCGCGCGCGGCCATCCTGCTCATGCTCCACTCGGCCTTCCTTGTGTTCCGCACCATGCTCAGTCTCTACGTCGCAGATCTCGACGGCCGCATCGTGGCGGCGCTGGTGCGGCGCAAGCCCAAACAGTTCCTCATGGGCATTGCCGCCTGGCTTGCGGTCGCTGTGCCGGCAACGTACACCAACTCGATGATCGACTATCTCCAGTCCAGCTTGGCCTTGGCCTACCGCACGGCGCTGACCACCAAGGTTCAAGAGGCCTATCTGGACGACAAGACCCGTGCTTTCTACCAGCTTGGCAACCTGGACGACCGTGTGCGCAACGCTGATCAGCTCATCACCGTCGACATTGCCAAGTTCTCAGCGAGCTTGGCCGAGATGTGGGGAAACGTGGCCAAGCCAGTGCTGGATGTGTGCCTCTACTCGTACCAGCTCTCCCATACGGTCGGAGGTGAGGCCTTGGTGGCAATGACCTTCCTCGTCAACCGCTCGGCGTTCCTCCTGCGCAAGCTTACGCCCCCCTTTGGTGCGTATGCAGCGGAAGAGCAAGCTCTGGAAGGCGACTTCCGATTTGCCCATGCGCGCATCATCGACAATGCCGAAGAGATTGCTTTGCTCCGGGGCGAGTTTGCCGAGAAGAACGTGATTGAGCGGGCGTACTTTGCACTGATCAAGCACGTCAACCGCATCTACCGCGTTCGCGTAGGCCACGGCATGGTGGAAGAAGGTATCATCAAATGGCTCTGGGGTTCGATCGGGTTGGTGGTATGCGCAGTACCTGTGTTTGCCAAGATCCCCCTGCCGGGTATGGGCCCGAGCAAGAAGGCCAACCTGGGATCGGACCGAATCCTTTGTGACCAACCGCCGTCTGCTGCTGAGCAACTCGGATGCGTTTGGCCGGTTTATGCAGTCGTACAAAAACCTTTCGGAGCTGGCTGGGTACACGGCGCGGGTATCCGACTTGCTGGATGTGGTGGAGGATGTACGCAAGGGACATTATGTCAAGGCCCTCGTCTCCTCCGACCAGGGCGCATTGGAAGACCACCGCAAGATTCTCTCCCAGCGCGGCACGATCACGTTGGGCGAGTCGGTCAAGTTCACCGATGTGCCCATCGTGTCACCCAATGGTGACGTGTTGGTGTCCAAGCTGTCATTCGAGGTGCAGCCAGGTCAGCACTTGCTCTCATTGTCGGGCCCAACGGGTGCGGTAAGTCCTCCCTCTTCCGTATCTTGGGTGGCCTTTGGCCCGTCTATGGTGGCACGGTCTCCAAGCCGCCCAGCTCCGAGTTTACCTACATTCCTCAACGCCCCTACCTATGTCACGGTACGCTGCGCGACCAAGTCATCTACCCGGACACGGAGGCTGAGATGCGCAAGAAGGGGGTGACCGACGACGACCTGCGCACGGCACTCAAGGTAGTGGATGTGGACCACCTCGTCCCGTGAGGGTGGGTTGACAGTTTGCAGGACTGGAACGCCGGTCTGTCGGGCGGGGACAAGCAGCGGATTGCCATGGCGCGTCTGTTCTACCATGCACCCAAGTACGCCATCCTGGACGAGTGCACTCGGCCGTGTCGTTTGACGTGGAACGGGCCATGTACGAGTATGCGACGCAGTTGGGCATCACCATGATGACTGTCTCGCACCGCCCCTCGTTGTGGAAGTACCACAAGGTCGTCCTCCAGTTTGACGGACAGGGACACTATGTCTTCACGGAGCTGGATGCCGAGCGTCGCTTGGCGCTGCAGGAAGAGAAGCAGCGGCTGGAGCATGAGCTGTTGCTCGTCCCCAAGTGGGAACAGAGGCTGGAGGAGCTGCGGCAGGCGGAGCCTCATCTGTTTAGCAGGTCGCTCCTGCGGCCGTGGCCGCCTAAGGCCTTATCATCCTTTCTAGCCCTATCACTCCCATGCACTTGTTTGCTGTGTTTTGTTCTTTGGCGTGTTTGCTTCTTGCCTTTTGTGCGGTAGATATTGGTGTCGCTTGCCAGCGCGCATGCTGTGTATCGGACGGCACTGTGAATCCGTGGCCCTGCTTATATCCACTTCTTCCTTGTGACCTCATGTGATGTACATATAGACGCGATGTGGGGCAACGCTTGTTTTTTTTGGAAGCGGGGCAGAGTGGAGACAGAGGGGACGCAGAAGAGAGGCAACACACTGAAAGCGCAGTGGGGGCGAGAACACCTGAGATGAATGAACTGGGCACTCAATCGCCAAAAGGTTGGTGTGTGTGCAACCCCCATAATCCTCTACAGCCGGCAAGAGCAACGGGCTGAAGCAAAAAGATGTTCTGGGCCAGCAACGCGTTTTTCTGAGGCGTAGCCGTCGCCTCCGTCGTCAGCACCAGCGCGACCAAAGTATCCAACAGTCGATCGTAGTTCCCCAATGCATATCTACTAGCGATGAGGGTTGAGACATCCAACTACGTCAATTATGGAAGGGTCTCGAGACCTGAAGGAAGATAGCAGTAACATTGGAGCTACATGACGGAACGTAAAGGTACGAGTTTGTGTCTTTGGAAGCAGAAAAGAGAAAAGCATGCTCATATGTACAGCCCTTACATATGGTAAAGATTATGCCCACGCCCTGGGCCTGGGCCCACACGTAGTACCAACCCGTCCTTGAAGCTGTAGAATCAGCCTGACGGTCGACTTGTGTTTCGAACGAATGTCGTGGTCCTCGGCAGGAATATTTTATCAAGTGACAAGAGAAGCGGTTAAGAGTTTGCTCAACTTATTTTGGCTATGCGAATTCGACTCGCCATGCCGGCTTTGGTTTGGTCCGACTCAGCCACTTTGCGAGCAGCGACAGTCTTTTTCTGTGCTTCAAATGTACCAAAATGAACCGACTGCGGGACTGGTGATCATACGGCACAGGAGGGATCGTAACACTAACCAGCCCATGATGCAGATACAACCTCGCTTGTTTGTGGTTTGTCGTGGGGCTCTTCATCCATGTCATCCCCGTCAAACAAAGGTCGAAACGTGTGGTCCTCTGACGGTCGCACATATCCACCCTCCCCTCTACTTCAGAACACCTGACAAAGTCAACGCCCTGGGACTCTGGATTGGTTAATCGTTAGTCATTTCTCGAAGCGTGGGACAGCAGGTCGGGTGGATAAAGTGTACAGAAAGAAGGTGAGGGGTCTTTCTCAGATCAAAAACTAGAAAAGCAGAGATAGGTGCAGCGCGTTTTTGTGTGTGTAAGATATAACTTTATTTGTCGACATCGAGAACGATGCGACCGGCCAACTTTCCCTCTTGCATGGCCTTATAGACTTCATTCAGTTCGGTTAGACCCCTGGTGTGGTAAATGACCTTGACTTTTCCCAGTGCGGCAATACGCAGAGCCTCAATCGCGTCTTGTCGATTGCCCACAATCGAACCAACGATCCGCTTTGCGCTGACAGTGGTGTCAAACACGTCGGCCTGGATGGTGGTGTCAGGGGGCATACCTACCGAAACAAGGGTGCCATGGGGACGGAGGTAAGCCAACGCTTGTTCATACGCCTGAGGCGAAGCGGCAGCCACCACGGACGCATGGGCGCCTGCCCCGCCCGTGATAGCCTTCACGTCGGCCACAAGGTCCTTGGACTGGTTAAAGTCGATCCAAGCTTCTGCCCCGAGCTGCTTGAGCGCCTTCTTCTCTTCGCCCGTGTCAATGGCAAGAACACGGTACCCAAACGCAGTGGCATACTGCACACCCAAGTGCCCCAGTCCACCGCCTGCCCCGGGAAGGACGACCCACTGGCCTGGCAGCTGAGCCTCGAGCAGCGCACGGTAAATCGTCACGCCGGCACAGAGGATGGGCGCAGCGTCCTGCAAGCGCAATGCATCCGGGATGGGCGTCACATAGTTGGCTGGGGCAACGACATACTGTTGGAAGGTACCATCGACATGGTACCCAGAGTTTTGGATCTCGATGCAGGTCGATTCGTGGCCTACACGGCACTCGTCGCAGTTCAAACACGCACTTGCCACCCACTTGATCCCCACCCGGTCGCCCAGCGCGACATGTGCGTCTGCGCCCTCAGCTATCTTGACTACCACCCCCGCGCCTTCGTGGCCACCCACCAGTGGCTCGCCTGTCGTCTCCACTTTGGTGGGCAGCGGCCAGTCGCCCAACATGGCGTGCAAGTCCCTGTTTTTATAGGCACGTCAATACTTATATCCGTGTTTCAAAGAGGACGAGAAGGGAAAACGCACGTGTGGCAGACGCCGGTGTAGGTGATGCGGACCAAGACTTGGCCGGGCTGGAGTTGGATCTGGGAGGGGTCGTAGGTCACCATGCGACACGGCCCGCCCTTCTTGTCAAAGACGGCCTTGACTGCCGTCCTGGGGATGGCAAGGTCCTTTTCCGCGGATCAGGCAGGCTAGTGGCCTGCGTGGCAAACGAGGCCAAGAGACGAGGGGGGGTAAGGCATGCCTGCCAAGTGGGGCGAGGTAGGAATCGGGGAATCGGGGAATCGGGGAAGAAGGTGCGGTGGAATAGGAGCAAAAGTGCTTGGTCGGGACGGACGCGGCACGGTCCGGGGCGTCACGGCTACGCTGGGACGGAGCAAGGAGGTGCATGTCGCAGAGGCGAGGCGCACCTGCTGCGACGAGAGGACACGCTCGCTTGCACGGGTAAAGTACAAACGCCATCGGGGTCATTTGGCGGAGCGGAGGGGGTCGATGGAACAGCGGAAGAGCCACACACAGGGGTTGTGAGCTAGGAGGGGGAGCAATTGTGCGGCAGAAGCGAGAGTGAGCGCTGAGCAGGCGCCGACGTATATATACCAGTGGGGGGGATACATACCGGGAGAGATGTGGCAAAGGGCGTGGTGCTCAGTTGAGCGGAGACCCTCATGCATGTCATGCCGCTTTCGCTCGCATGCCACCAGGGAGGGGCGCTGGGCGCATGTCGGCGGACGTATAAGTATGCACTACAATATACTCTGTCGGCTCCCGGGCTTGTGTGTCCTACGTTCCACCACAACTGCCGTCTGCGTCGTCTGCGATGTGGGCCATGGATGGGGGCACGGAGGGAGGAGGCGTGCCTGGACGCCAGCATGGCCGCCCAGATGCCTTCACCGGACGGCTATTGGCGGTGACGAGCGGCTGCGCCCACACGGTGGGGAAGGGGACGTGTGCGTTGCTGGGTTTGCCGTTAGCCCCTGCCCTTGCCTGGGTCTGATCGGTGATCCCTGATCGATGATTACTGATTTCATTGGCGAGTCGCATCGGTCAGGTCATGTGACCTGTGTGGGTGGCCCCGCCCTCGCCGACTTAATTCCGCTCGGCTGGTGACGACGCGTGTGGCTGCTGGCCCAAGTGTGGCCAAGTGTTCAGGCCCAGCCCCACCATCACTGCCCACGGCCACCACATGCAGTTCACCACCCCCTCGCACTTCCCTGGCCAGGCCTGGTCCTCCACCCCCCGCACCGTCGCTGGTCCTGACTATGCCCGCGCCGGTGCCAATGACAGCTTTGCCGAAGGCGTGCAGCATACTCAGCAACCGATCGTGACGGGCACGTCGGTGCTCGGCATCAAGTCAAGGACGGCGTTTTGCTTGCGGCCGACACCCTTGCTTCGTATGGCTCCCTGGCTCGGTTCATGGACATTCGCCGCATCGTCAATGTGGGCGCCAACACCATCCTCGGTGCGAGCGGGGACATGTCCGACTTTCAGTACACCCAAACCATGCTGGAGAAGCTCATGTACGTCCCGTCCCCTTGTCTCCTCCGTTGGTTGTCGAGGGGGAAGTGGAGTTGCAAGGTGGATACTGACTTCTCCTCTCCTCTCCTCTCCTCTCCCCTTTCGTAGGATCAAAGAGTCGAATGAGGACGACGACCAGCCGTTGTCGCCAGACCAAGTGTACGCCTACCTATCCCGGGTGATGTACCAACGACGGTCCAAGATGAACCCGCTCTGGAACGCCTACGTCTTGGGCGGGGTGGACCAAACGACAGGAGAGTCGTTCCTTGGGTTTGTTGATTTGCTCGGCACGACGTACACCTCGTCGGTGATTGCGACTGGGTTTGGATTGCACATTGCCATCCCCTTGTTGCGCAAGAGCGTGGTGGGACGTGAAACCGAATTGACCGAAGCCGAGGCGAAACAGGTCCTGCAAGATTGTCTCCGGATCCTGTTTTACCGCGATGCCCGCTCGATCAACCGGTTCATCTTTGCCAAGGCCACCAAGGAAGGGGTCGAGATTGACGAGGTCCCCAAGTCGAACGAGACCGAATGGGGCTTTGCCGAGGGCTTGAGGGGGTACGGACCCCAAACTCAATAAGCCGATGGGAGGAGGTACTGGTTGGTATCATGCGTTTCTAGCCCACTTTGCCTGCCTAGCCTGCCTAGCCTACCTAGCACGAGCACTACCGACCAAGATTGGAATCCGATGTGATAGCTCTTCCCCCCGAGAGTGAGGTTATGAAATAGATACGAACGCAATTATCTCGTTCGTTCCACCTCCCCAGCTGGGAGGATGGGGGCGAAAAAGGGTGCCGGTCGTGCATGCGTATCAGGTCGACCTGGATTGGCGTCATAGGGCAACCAAAGGGACGCGGCAGTCAGAAGCGGCCCCTCGGTGCAATGCACCGGACCGATTGGGTGTGTCGTCTCTCGCGCAGGCGCGGGGTGAGAACGGGGAAGCCAAGCAAGGCATCGACTCTCTTCTCCGCCGCTGCGAAGAAGGCCAGGGCAAATTGGAAGGGGTGTCGGAGGTGGTAAGAAAGTCCGAGAGCAGCACAGAGAGGGGGTCGGAAGGTGTAGCATCGGACGACGCAGCATCGGATGGAGCAGCATCAGAAGGCGCAGCATCTTCGGAAGGCATAGAGTCAGAGGGCAGGGGGTCTGAAGCCGAAGCCGAAGCCGAAGCCGAAGCCGAGACGGCGACAGAAACCGAAGGCTGGGCCGAAGGGGAAGCGATGGTACGGGAAGAAGACGATGCTAGCGCGGAAGAGGAGGAAGGTACGGTAGAATTCCGAGGGGGAAGGGGTACGTCAAGGCCAGGTGGGGGACCAACCCGGAAGCCGAGCCGCCCACTTCCTCAAACATGCGCACCACCGTTTGCCACTCCTGATGCACTCCGCCATAGGACGCGTTCGCATTCGCATTCGCATTCGCATTCGCAGTAGAGTCGACGGTAGCGTTGGCAAGTTCCAACAACAACGTTTGTGCCACCCGGTCCACGAGCACAAGCACTTTGTGAATCTTGCGCCGACGATGCTTGTACTTGGCAGCACTGCGGGGAGGGAAACGTTGACGGACCGTGCGCGCTTGTTGAGCTGCCCACGCTTTGATCTGGGTGTGGCGTGCATCGGGCGTGATGGGTGCACTCTGGGGTAGAGTACGGGCCGGTCCTGTCGGTGCCGACGTCGATGGAGAGGGAGCGGTGGGTGCAGGTGCAGGTACGGGTGCAGGTACGGGTGTGGAAGCGGAAGCGGCGGTGGGGACAGCGGCGGGAACGGGAACGGAAGCGGGGGTGGGGACGGAGGCGGGAACGGGAGCGGGGCGGGAGCGGGAGTGGGGGTAGGAACGGGGACGGACGAAGGGGAAGATGAAGAGGCCCGGGCCCGGGCCCGGACCTGGGCCCGAAGAGTCGGTACGAGTGGGGTAGAACCAAGCAAGGTGCCACTTGACGTTGGCAGGGGTGGGGTCTTCGTCCCAGAGGCCGCGGGTAGCTAAGAAAATGTCCATGGTAGCGCGTGCGTCGTCAATGGAAGAGTGGGATCCGTCGGTCTGGACAGCTTTGCCAAGCACGATGCGAGCCAGACGTTTGAGCGACGGGACCTGGATCGCTTGGTAACTGTCGGGCACTTTCCGTGCGCCGTCTTGATCCACACCTTGAGCGACGCTGGGCTGAAGGGCAACCAAGGACCAAAGGGTGGGTAGGGGGCTGAGCTACCGTCGGTTTGGGGTCGTGCAATGGTTCGCTCCTGCCTTGGCCTGGGCGCGGCGGCGGGGGCGTAAAGCGCTGAAACGTGTCCATCTGGCCCAACAGTCGCAGCCACAGGTTGCATGCCGTGTCCCTGGTCAGGTGCGATGGATGCGGCAAGCGCAGCGCCGCAAAATCATTGTACAGTGCATGCCCCACCACCACCCGATCCTGGATCAGCGCAGCAACCGTCGCTTGAGCCTGTTCAAACAGCGGCGCCGCCTGCAAGTCGGCCTCGGTCACTCCCGACACCCACGTACGGTAATCCGTCACCACCCTGTACCCGCCCGGCGGCTGGACAAAGCTATCGTACACCACCTTCCCCCGTGTGTCCACCAGACTGACCCGGGCCAAGGCACTCGTCTCCGGCCCCACACCTACCATTTCACAATCCAGCGCGAGGAACGAGGCGAGTGGGTCGGGCGAGGGAGCGGCGCCGTTGGGAAGAGTACCAGGCGGGGCAGGATGGTGCGCCGTAGCGGAAGCGCAGGCGCAGGGCGGGAATTAGCACGTGGGCTCGGCCTCGGCCGGCGCCCGGACATGCCAACCGAGGGGGAAGAGGAAGGCGGAGCAGGCATGGGCATGCGCAGCGAAGCAGATGCAGAGGGGCGCGGGAGCTGGGCGGGAGGCGCAGGGGACGGCGCGGACCGAGCACGCCAGCTGTCACTGGTGACGCTGGGCGCAACGGAGGCGGCGGCTTGACGTGGGGCTGCTGGGATGGCGGCGGTCGAGGGAGGAGAAGGCGATGCCCCCTCTGGGCGGTGTGGCGGGCACGCGTGGGCGTCCAGGGCGGCGCATGCGGGTGGAGGAGCGGGGCGTGGAGGGGAGAGGGGACTGGGGGCGGGGCTGGGCTGGGCTGGGGCTGGGGCTGGGCTGGGGCTCAGACTGGGGCTGAGGTGGTTGCGGCGCAGCGACCCCCCGCCGTTCGAGCGGCGCAGGGACGCCATGGCGGACGGGTCGAGGGCGCGAGGCGGGGTGCGGGCCATGGAGTCGGCCTCGCCGGGCCCAAGCACGGCGACAGCAGCGGCGGCGGCGGCGGCGGCAACGACGACGACGACGACGACGGCCAAAGCCGAGGCAGACGACGAGCTGCCTGGGTCCGCGCCCAAGCCGCTGGCCAGTGTGGGGCGAGCGACGCAGGGCCAGGCGCCCGCCCGCTTGCAATGTTCAACCCCATGTTCCGCGCTGGGGCGGAATCCCCCCCGCTGCCACCTGCAACCTCGTCTGGCTGGCTACGTTGAACGTTGAGCTCACCATTCGATCCTGCTTCTCCGCCATCCTCGCACCCCGCTGGCGCCACCCCCAGCACCTCCGCGCCGCGTCCCGTCGATCCAGACCAGCCACGAGGCCCAGGTCGCGATGATCGATGGCCACGACCGCGTCCGACACGCAGGCACAGCATCCCACTCCCGTCCGTCCTCCGCCCCGTTTCGGGCCTGGAGCGGCCGAAGCGCCAAGCCATCCTGGGCCTGGGCCTGAGCCGGTTCCGTGACGAGAAAATCCACATCACGTTCGCCGGCCGGAGGGAGGGTCCACGAGTCGCAGGAGGACACGTGGCTGGATCGGATTTGATTTTGGTGTTGCGTGTTGTGGATGGTGTGGACGCGCTAGAGCAGCGTGAGATCTGAGATCTGAGAAACGCGTGCGACTAGGACTATGTGTGTGTGTGCAGTCCGGGCGGAGCTGACATGGGCGTCGTGTGTGCAGTGCCGTGCGGAGGAGTGGTGGCGAGGACGGGCGTGTGACAGGCGTTTGGCCCTACGGATGCTGCGTGCGGTGGCAGGCGTGGCGCAGGCAGCGTGTGCGTGGGGGGGGTTAGGTTAGGCCCGAGGGCAAGGGGTCTGTCCTGGCCATCGCACCACTCGCACGCAGCAAGTAGTACCGGATCGCACCGCTGATCAGGTCGATCAGCAGGGCAGCCAAGTGCGATGGGTGCAACCGGGCGGTGCGGGTGTGGTATGGGGCGGTGTGGCATGGTCAGAGAGGTTGCAAGGAATCGGCGCGGCGGGGCAGATGGCTGATGGGGGGTGATGGCGTGACGCGTAAAAAACGCGTCGTGGGATGGCCGAGGGAATTTTGGACGCATTTTGGATTCTGGCTATATATCGCGACAAACACTATTCCGTCTGCTGTGAAAGCCCTCGTATAGATCGTCCTGCCCCCCCCCCCCCCCTTGGTGGTCTCCCTCGACGGTATGAGCTACGTTGCGACGCCCCCCGACCCCTTCGCCCGCTCCCTCACTCCTCCCGCCCCGCCCCCCGCTCCCAGCGCCGCCGGTTCATCCGTCGTCAAAAAGCCTCCAGTCCGTCTGCCCTTCACGGGCCCGCTGCGGCCCATTGCCGGCACCCCCCGCCGGCATCGGTGCGTATGGACTGAGCTCTGCCGCCGCCTCGGCCGCGCTCGACGCGACCGCCGTGGTGCGGTCCGGGTACGTGTCCGTCAAGGAGGACGGGCTGCGGTCGTGGATGTGGAGCAAGCGGTGGATGGCGCTGCGGGAACAGACGTTGACGCTGCACAAGACGAACGACATACCAACCGTGGCTGTGTTGTTTTTGCAAGACCTAACCTCGGTGGCGCGGTCCGATGTCAAGCCCTACTGCCTCGCTCGAGGCCAAGGGCAAATCGTACTGGGTCCAATTCAAATCCGATTTCGAACTGTACAGTTGGATGGACGAGATTTACAGTCGGGCGCCCAAGCTGGGCGTGTCGGCGCCAACGGGGTTCCAGCACCAAGTGCACGTCGGCTTTGATCCGGTCACAGGCGGATTCACTGGCCTGCCGAACAATGGACCCGGCTGCTCACCACCTCGGCCATCACCAAGGAAGATTATGTCAAAAACCCCCAGGCCGTCTTGGACGTGCTCGAGTTTTACACTCGCCTTCAACCCGCGACCAACACGCGCTTGGGCCATCCCATCGCTCCTGCCTCCCCCAACCCCCGTGTCGTGGTGCCCCAAACAACCCGACCCGCAGCCACTAGCACCGTGGCTATAGGCACGCGCTCCGGTACGAAAGCCCAGCGGCCCAGACGCCCTTCAAGCCGTGCCTACCCAGGGACTACGTCCTGCCCCTCAACCCCCGGTCCATAAACAGGACGCCGTCTCCCGTCATTGGTTCGCGAGGGGCACGACCCAGGATGCGCAGTTGGCTAACAAGGCCGCTGCTTCCCTTTCGTCCGGACGCAAGCCGCGCCAGCGGCAAGGTCGGCATCTGCATCTTCATCTGCGTCTGCGTCTACATCTACGTCTGTGTCTGGGTCTGGGTCTGCGTCGACATATGCGCTGGCTAGGGGGGCGCCCTCTCGGTCCAAGCCTCAACCACAACCACAACCTCAAGCTCATCCCCATCCCCCCCATCCTGATCCCCACTCCCATCCCCGTCCGGCTCCGTCTCCCAAGCTTGCCGCCCCAGCTTCGCCCCAGCCGCGTGCGGCGGCAGGTCTGGGAAAGAAGCGGGCAGGCCAGGGAGAAGCGGAGGAATATCATGACGGACGCGCAACTAGTTGCTAAGCTGCGGACGGTCGTGTCGGGGCAAGACCCTGCGACGCTGTATTCCAAGATCAAAAAGGTGGGGCAAGGAGCGAGTGGGTCGGTGTATGTGGCAGGAGGTTGGCTACGGGGGAACGGGTAGCAATCAAGACGATGGAGTTGGCGCATCAGCCGCGAAAAGTTGCTTGTCAATGAGATTCTGGTTCTGCAGCAGACCCAGCACCCGAACCTGGTCAATTTCCTCGGTTCGTTCTTGGTCAAAAAGGAGACGGAGGTGTGGGTGATTATGGAGTACATGGAAGGTGGCCTTGACCGAAGTGATTGATCACAATACCCTCACAGCCCCAGATCGCCGCCATCTTGGGCGAGACGTGCAAAGGATTGCAGCACCTCCATGCCCACTCCATCATCCACCACCGCGACATCAAGTCCGACAACATCCTCCTCAATCGGGGCCACGTCAAAATCACCGACTTTGGGTTCTGTGCCCAACTGACCGACCAACGATCCAAGCGGGCCACGTTGGTCGGCACGCCATACTGGATGGCGCCCGAGGTGGTCAAGCAAGAGGAGTATGGGAAAAAGTGGACATATGGAGTTTGGGCATTCTGCTGATCGAACTGCTGGAATCGGAAACCGCCGTACTTGGACGAAGAACCGCTCAAGGCGCTCTACTTGATTGCTACCAATGGCACTCCGACCCTCAAGCCCGGAAGCCTGGTCGCACGAACTGAAAAGTTTTTTGACCGTCTGCCTCTGTGTCAATGTTAAGTTCCGCGCTACGGCCCAACAATGCTGCACCACGACTTTGTTAATTGGCGTGTCCCGTATCGGAGCTCGAGTGCTTGTTGGCGTTCCGCTCCAACCAAAGAGTAAGGAAGAGGCCGGGCAGGGCCACGCTGTGCCTGTAATTGTATCTGGGTCTGGTAAGGGTGTGTAGGACAAATGGTCGATGGATATGAATATAGAGTTTGGAGTTGGGGGAGGGGGGGAGGGAGTTGGTGTCGGCCAAACATAGAAGAACGGCGGGTAAGTACATTTTGGCGGGCCTATTATATACCTACCCCCTTGGCCGCTGAAGCGCTAAGGCTCCACCGGTTGGTCGGCAAACACACGCGCAAACCGCTCGGAGCCCAACACCAGCCCATTCCCTCTCCCGCTCATCGCGCAGCAAGCCGAGCAAGGCCGATTTGGGCTCCTGGTAACCGCAGCGAGGAAGGACCTGCCTTGGAACGAGCCAACGAGTCGGCTATGGACCCGACGCACTTGATGATACTCGTTTTCCAACTGGTCACGTTCGTGTTGGAGGCGGATCGGGGATAAGGCCAAGAGCTCTGAACGAATCTTGGTTTTCTTCTTGTGTCCGACGTGCGGCATCCCACCCGAGCGCGCGCCAGTCCAATTGAGGTCGTTCCCACTCAACGGACCTCTGTCGTCCCATGCTAGTCCGGAGGCCGTTTCGTGGAGGCCACGCTCCACTTCGCCCGCGCTTTGACGATATGGTTTGGCTTCGCGGAACAAAAAGGCACGTTGGGCCAACGTGCGCGCCACCCGGTCGACTTTGGCACGCTCTTGAGCCAGTTTGTCGCGGCGAAGGCAACGGAGCGGGTGCCCTCACTTTTGCCCGTCCCACGTCCGAATCGGTCGAGGTCCCCGTGCGGTGGGAATAGCACGCGAGTCCCGCGCAGGACCCACGTACATACGTGCCGGTACCACCAACATCGGTAAGTGTTGTCGCATCGTTTCGTCCACGCCATCTCGTCTGAAATGAACGTTTCCATATCATCCCCCTCCCCATCGCCAAGCAAGGCGCGGTCTTCTTTCATCACGCCAAGGTGGTGCGACCGAAAGACGGAACTTGCGTCAAGTCCGTCCCGCCGCCTCGCTTCGGGACAAGAGCGTGGTCTGCGATAGGTAACGGTACGTAAGGGCCGACAGGGTCTCGACGACCTGGTGAGCCAGCGTTTTGACCCCGGGCGCCGGGGGCGGCGTAGCATCCGCGTCCACGTCCATGTCCATGTTGGCCGGCAGGTCGGGGGCGGCTGCTTGGCGCTGGCATAGGACGCCAATCCCACCATCTGCTCGGACGGAACAGGGTCCGAGTTGCCCAAGCGCGCCTGGGCCAAGCGCAGCGCACGCGCACGCTCTTGCGGGTGCGCAGGTTGGCGGAGCGGGCCAAACCACTGGCACGGTCATTGAGTTGGATGGCGCGTTGCACCAGTTTGTCCACCTCGCCCGGGAGGGGGCGCGCGCAGCATCGCGCACGCCCATCTGGACGAGGGCCGCAGCGCCGGCCTTGCGCTGGGCCTGGGCGAAGAGCCTCTTGGCCTGTTTCCTGCAGCTCGAGCTGGCCCTGGGAGGCGAGCGACGCGGCGCGGGCGGCCTGGGCGTCGCGCACGGCAGCGAGCTGGGACTGGGACTTGCCGCGTGCGACGATGGCGTCGGCGCGGCGGCGAGGAGCGGCTGGGCGACGGCGCGCCAGGCGTCCATGTCGGCGCGGAGGCGCGCGGGCTGTGGGGGCGCTGGCGATAAGAGGAGGGGTGTGGTGCCAGGCGGGGGGGGAGGGCGGGGTGCTGGTGGAGGTGGGCGCGGAAGTGGGTGCGGAAGAGGCGGGCGAGCGACTTGGCGTGTTCGGGGCGCCAGTGGGCCGCCGCCCGCAGCGCGCGCACACGTCGCGGTACACGTGCGCCTCGCTTGTGCCCATCGGTGGCGCGGGGGAGCGAAGGGCGAAGGTCAAGGCAGCGAGAGAGGGGAGGGGCGTATCGGTGCAACTGGCAGCACGTGATGGGATCGGTGCAAGCGCCGGCACGTGACAGACCGGTGCAAGAGGCGCAGCGGGGTTAAGGTGGGGTGACGCTGACGTGGGCGGGCGGATTGGTCAGCGTTGGTCAGCGCCTGCCGGGGTTAGCGGGTAGCCTTACGCCGTACGCCGCGTACGTCCGCCTGACGTGGGTGGCCGCAGTGCGGGTAAAGCAGTAGAAATACACACGGGCGCAGCGCCAGTGTTGCGCAGTGGGGTGGGGCGACGGAGCGTGCACGGGCCCCTCCAACGGGGCAGAGGTTATACCAGGCGGCCAGGCGGCAGGCGTGTACCGCACGGGGGCAGCGGAGCATGTGGCTGTGGGGCAGACTGGCTGAGTCCGGAGCACTGTACCCTCCCCCTCCTCCCTCGGCTTCTGCCATGTGTGCGCCGAGGGTGGCCGGTGGCCCAGGACCGTACGCTGTGGGTCTCGGCGCTCAGGCAACTAGGCTCAGCCACACGTGTCGAACTGCGCCAGTCAACCGACCTCAGGCGCCATGTGAACGGACGGACCCAGCCTGCTTTTAAAGCCTATCCTCTCGCCTCTTTCCCGCTGCTCTCTTTCCCCCCACCCTCCTCGTCTTTTCTCCCTCATGGCTCCTCGCGCAATCGTCGTTGGCGGCGGCCTCGCCGGTCTGTCCGCCACCCACTCCCTCCTCGAGCGCGGCGCCAACGTCACTCTGCTCGACAAGAATGCCTTTTTCGGTGGCAACTCCACCAAGGTACGCCTACCCCATTCCTTCGTTCTCGCCCTCGCTCTCGCCCTTTTGCCCTTTCCCTCGTGACCACTGAACTAACCCCTCCCTCGCTGCGCGCAGGCCACCTCGGGCATCAATGGGGCCGGCACGGCGTCCCAGGGGCCCAGCACATTCACGACACGCCCAATCTTTTTTGACGATACGAAAAAGTCGGCGGCCGAGTTGGCGCGGGACCCGTTGATCCGCGTGTTGACGTACAAGTCGGGGCAGCAGTGGACTGGCTGGAAGATAAGTTTGGACTGGACTTGACGCGCGTGGCGCGGTTGGGCGGTCACTCGCAGCCGCGTACGCACCGTGGTGCAGCGCAGTTTCCCGGGATGGAAATTACCATGGCGTTGATGGACAAGGCGGAGGACATTGCGGCGTCCGAACCGGAGCGGCTGACGATTCACAAAAAGGCGCGCGTGACCAAGTTGCTGTATGAGAAGGGGGCGGTGGTAGGGGTGGAATACGAGTATGAAGGCACGACGCACCGGGCTAGTGGACCTGTGGTCTTGGCTACGGGCGGGTACGCTGCTGACTTTTCGTCCGACTCGCTCTTGAAGGAGTTTAAGCCCGAGTGGATGAATTTGCCCACGACGAATGGCGCGCACTGCACGGGCGACGGTCAAAAGATGGTGCGGGCGATTGGCGGATCGTTGATTGACATGGAGAAGGTGCAGGTGCACCCGACGGGCCTGATTGACCCGGCTGAGCCCGATGCCAAGGTGAAGTTTTTTGGCAGCTGAGGCGCTGCGTGGGGTGGGTGGCCTGCTGCTCGACCGCGATGGCGATCGGTTCGTCGATGAACTGGAGAAGCGGGCGGTGGTGACGGCGGCCATGTGGAAGCACGATAAGTTCCCCATTCGGCTGGTGCTCAATGGCGAGGCGAGCGCGGAGATTGAGTGCACTGCAAGCACTATGCGGCGCGCGGCTTGATGAAGCGGTTTGAGACGTACGACGATCTGGCCAAGGACATGGGCATTCCCCGACCAAGTTGTTGGCCACGTTTGATGCGTACGAAAAGATTGCTTCGTCGGACGGCAAGATTGCCGATCCGTTTGGCAAAAGTTCCATCGCAACTTCCACATGCGCCAAGGCCCGTACTACAGCAGTCTTATTGTCGCCCGTCTTGCACTACACGATGGGCGGGGTGGAAATCAGTCCCGAGGCAGATTTTGCACCAGGGCACGGGCGAGCCTATTCCGGGCCTGTTTTGCCGCGGGAGAGATTGCCGGCGGCGTGCACGGCGCGAACCGATTGGGCGGCTCGTCGCTGTTGGGCTGTGTCGTGTACGGCCGGGTGGCCGGGGACAGCGCGGCGGCGTACCTGTTGGAAGGCCTATCCCAGGGCCAGGTGGCAGCGGGACGGATTGATCAGCTGGCGAACCAGCTCGAGACGCGCATCAAGGTCAACCCGCTGGACAAGTCGGTCAGCCTGTCGTTCCACTGGGACGGACAAGGCTGGGCCGCCGCTCCGACGTCGACGCCAAGTGCAACGGCGCCTGCTCAGGGGCCCACTTCGACCCCGGCTCCTGCGACTGAGACACGGCGCCCGAACAGCCCGTGAAGGCGGCTGTGTACACGTTGGACGAGGTGGCCAAGCACAAGACGGAAGACGATGTCTGGGTCGTGGTGCAGGGCAAGGTACTGGATGTGACCAAGTTCCTTCCGGACCACCCGGGGGAACGACGGCGGTGATGAAATATGCCGGCACGGATGCCACGGAGCCGTTCTTGATGCTGCATGACCCTTCGGTGATTGAGAAGTATGCGCCGTACACGTCATTGGCACCCTCAAGAATAAGCGGATTCTTACTGGCGCCCTCTGTGTGGCTGTGAGGCTAGGTGCTTTGTTTGTTGCACCCCCCCCCGCCAAAGCGGTGGGACGTCTTACGATTGTATATCGCACAGTTTCGTTTCTCTCCCTTCGATATGCATCTACCTGTATGTCCGCAACAGTAGATCCTGTATAGAGAAGCTTTGTCGCTTTGTCAATTGTAGTTTTTAATCATCTAGTGTTTAATCATAATCCTAGTGCAGATTCTACACGTTTTCGAGACACATCTTTGGGGTGGTGGTTTTGGGAAGCGGGAGAGCGGGCCGAGAAACGATTGTAGAAGTCGCAAGGGACAGACCTATAGCTCCTCCTGTGGACGTTTCTGCCAGTCCATCTCAGGATAAAGCGAGAGGATAAGAAGCCCATCAAACTTGGCTAGGTCCCCCTCCCCCTCGGCCGGCTCTGAACTCGACCAAGAGCGAAGACAATTAAGTCAAGAAAGGCAACCCAGCTGAGTATGCGAAAAAAGCCACACGACTCAGATTGTGTGGTCCGCGAAGGCAGCTGACGGGAGCCCAACGCTCTCATCGACGAACAAGAACTTCATGTTCGCCTCAGCGCGGCCTCAGCGCTGCCCTCCCTCTCCTTCCCCTCTCATTCAAGACTAGGGAAGAGAACCTGAGGGCATACATGTCGAAATCTAATCATATCAGACGGAACCGGCCCATCCCATTCCATTCTTCAGGATCCAAGGAAACCCAGTGACGGAGGGGTCATCCGATGGGAGCAGCAGTCGTGCAATACATGCACAACCGGTAGACTATGGGAACCAGTCCGACTGAGGTCTAACCAAGGAATACCAAGACCGCTTCTCAAAACGCTATCGGACAGCTATTCCACCAGTCGTTCCACCAACTGTTCTACTACGTCCTGCACCTGAACCTCCTCCTGCTGCGCCCTTGCTTTCCCTCATCGTTAACTCCCCCCACATTCCAAGCAGCCTCTCTCGCCACGATTCAATTCCAATCCAATGTCAACAACCAACGCATCATGCTACCGACGCAGCAACGGGGGCAGCGGCAGTGGAGAGGCAGAAGAAGGCGCAGGCGCAGGCGCAGGTGTAGGCGCTGACAGCGCGGACGCGGACACGGGCGGCGCCAGTCGCCGCCAGAAGGACCTTGGCGCCACAGTGCGTCTTGGGGTAACGGGGCAAACGGCTGGTCCGGTTCTTCGCTTGCCGTGGGCCAGACAAGCGTTCGATCCGTTCTTTCCATCCGAGTGGAGCCGATGCTGTGGCGGAAGAAGTGTCTTGCTCGTGCTTGCGAGGCGACGGCGACGCAGCTGTGCGCAACGCCTGGTCCAACCGCGCATCGTCCTTCTGTCGCTCGTACGCCTCTTGCGCGCGCCGCTTCCATTCGCAGCGTCCGTTCCACCCCCGCCGAAGGGCGCATCAAGTGAAGAAAGTTGCACTGGCGAGCGCGCGAGCAGTTGCCCATCTCGTACGACCGACAACACGCCTCGCGAAAGTCAGTTACCGGAGACAGTTCGGCAAAGATGGGACGACCTAGACCGACCAAAGCAAAAAATCGGTTAGTACCTGTTGCTCTCCCACCCCTGAACCAGAACACAACACAACAGAAACCACAGGACACAAAAAAGAGTCTGAAGCATAGAACGTACCATCGTACCAGCGACCATTGATGGCCTCCAAAGCGTGCTGCGCCTCGTCTTCCCACTCAAAACGGGCATACAAATTGCCCAACAGATGGTCCTCGACATTGTCGCAAACGTGTAGCTCGAGTAAGCGTCCGTACTTGGAGAGCTCAACATACCAATCGGCATAGAACTGGTCGAAGCGTTCCTGAAGGTCTTTGCCACTCGCCGGGCCGCCCTGGGGAAAGGTGGTGGCGTAACGCGGGTTGCGGTATGCGTTGGAGATGAGCACCGTAGGGCTAAAGAGCGGACGAATGTGTTTGCGCCCACACCGCGCCCCATGGCGGCAAGCACGATCTTCTGGTGGAAAGAGCAGTTGGCGCGGTCCTGCTCCGTGCCGTAGATGCTGGCGAGGTAGGTAGCCATGACGACAAACAACAGCGACAAGAGTGGTTGGCAGTGGCGGGAGTGGCGGGAGTGGCGGGAGTGGCGGGAGTGGTGGTGGTGGGGATGGGTCGCGACTCGGTCGTCGCGTCCACGCTCGGCGATCTAAAATGGAAAATCGGCGGAACCCCGCCGAAGCCCGACTTCCGCTCATGCTCATGGATCATGATGCACGATGCATGATGCATAATGCGTTGGCACGTGACCGGTGACCCCGCTTTGGCTTTGAAAGGTTCATCACATTGGGTGTCCTCCCGTCCCCCTGTCATGTTTTTTACGACGGCCGCTCTGTCGCTGCCGACTGCTTCCGCACGGCAATCAGCACGACCTGTCGCACTCTCCTCGTTTCTTGGGACCGTGCGGTTCTCACCCTGCTCAAAGGGACTTCCTCATTTCATCAGCTGCACCAGCCGCGCTCGTCCCTCCAGCCAATGCACCAAGTTGATAGGCACAGCCAGGAACTCCCTCTACCTAATTGTACACGAATCGATTCAGAAATGCATCATTCTCCCAAATAATCCTCGCCCTCTTTCCTTTCTCTCATTAGGGCCTCACCGGTCACCGCCTGTCATACCTACCACTCGTGCCTGTTGGTCGCCATAACGGACATGTGCGTGGCACTCTCCCCCTCCCCTGCCCTCGTTAGCCAATCAATCCTAGGTCGATGTCATCTATGCACACTGAGAGCCGAAAGGAGGCTAGGAAAAGCATTGAGCCGGATAGGGCACGCATGGTATGAGTTGTACAGCAGGAAGGGCCACGTCAAGGCCACTACCAAGGCAAAAAAACAGTTGTACAGACAGCGGGTGGCTCGTGGTCACATAGGTGAAGGGGAGGGGGGGGGAAGGGAATAGAGGAAGTCGTAAACAAAAAGCAGGGGTAGATGCCCCGACGGAACGAAAACGAACGGGCAAAAAGGAGGATAAGGAGAATGGTCCTTGTGTCTTGTGTCCTCCCGTCGTTTGTACGTGGCAAGGAGCAGGATGGCCCGGCCCAGGGCTTGGGATCGCTTCTGTATGTGCGGGGAAGACCATCAAGCACGTACGTCGAGGTGGGCCCAGGGGGCAGGGCAGCCCAGTTCCAAGCCCAGTACTTGGCCAGGAACAGGCGTGGTGGACCGTGGAGCGGAAAAGGCTGCTGCCAATGGGTTTCGTGTGCAGGAGCGAGGAATGGGGGAGCGGGGAGGAGCGTCCTTGGCAGGGGGCGTGGCAGTGGGGGTAGACAAGCGCTGATGGTACAGGTAGGTATGAGCGGGGGGGAAAGAACGGGAGAGCGGGAGTTGGGATGGGTGAAGGCAGGTAGGGGACAGGCAGACCACAGGGCTGGAACGATGACTCGGCGTCCGGGGTGGGGCTAGATCCGTGGGCATCGCAGTCAATCACAAACGAAGGAAGCGAAGCGGATTCCAACGACGGCGGCGGGGGGGCAGTGGGCGAAGGGGCGCCGATGGGCGTACGACCGGTGGAGCCGGGAGGGGGGCGTGCAAGCTCACATTCTGGAGCGAGGCAGCCAGTTGGGTGCACGGGGTGGTGGGCCTGGAGGCGGCGGAGACGGCATGGGAACGCATGAGCTTGGGGCGGTGGATGAAGGAGGCCCGACGGGGGACAGGTGCCAGAAGGGGCACGGAGGCGGCGGTGGTGGTGGAGCTGCGCACACGAGCCGAGGAGCTGGAGGCAGAGGCGGAGGCGGAGGCAGAGGTGGGGTGGGTGAGGCGGCCGGAGGGAAGGGCGTGTGGGGCGGAGTGGGAGGTGGCAACCATGGCAGCAGCAGCGGGGGAGGTGGCGGTGGGCACGACAAGAGGGAGCGAGGCGCAGCGGTGGTTAAGCTGGCAGCTGGGCCTGGGCCTGGCCTGGCTGAGCCCCGTGGGAAGCGCGGCAGGATGGGAAAAGGCAGGGCAGGGCGCGGCTTGAGGGGCACTGGAGCGCACTGCGGGCGGGCGATGCGGGAGCGTGAGGCTCAGCCCGAGCGCTGAGCGGCTGACATGCATCATGCATCATGCACGGACAAAGCACATGCGCGGCAATCCACAGGCGGCCGGCAGGCGCAGTAGCCCAGTGCGCGCATGGGTTCGGCTGCCCGGGTGCGTTGTGGCTGATGCACGGATACCTGACGCGGGTGCATGATGCTTGCCTGGTGCCTGCGGCCTCGCTCGGCAAGCCGAACACTGAACCCTGCCCGGGGGGGGCGGGGAGCCCGCAGCAGGCAGCAGCCGCCAGCCAGGAACGTTGCGGTCCCCGCATTGCCCTCGGCTGCGTGTCAGCCTGCCCCACCACGCTGCGATGGAGCGTGTGCTCTCGAATCTCAGATCTGAGAGATCTGAGATCCTGAGAAGCAAACGGAGACCGTGACGCGTGACGAGTGACCGGTGACCGGACTTGAAGCTTGAGCTTGGGGCGAGCGGCAGCAGCGGCGGCCAGAGACCGGAGTGACCGGTGACCGGTGACCCAGTGACCACTCTAGTAACAAGTGACTAGTACTAAGTACTAAGCACTAAGCACTAAGCAGTGACCTGTACAGGGAACCGGGAATATGGGACGGATGACGTGTGCATGTGAGTACTGAGTGGGACATAACATGTGACAGGTGGAGAGCAGTGTCGCAGTGTGGGAATGCATTCGCCAGCCGGGCAAAGGGCGCGAGAGTGTCGTGGCCATGCCAGTTCAAACGCAGTGAGGGAGTGTGCGAAAGTGTGTACGAGCGTGATACCCTTCACGGCCTGTGACATGTGACGCGGGTAACCTTGGTAGCCTGGTGGCATGGGACAATGTGGTATGCGAGTTGCTAGATGCTAGGCTCCCAGTCATCGATCATCGATCATCTCGATCATCGGCCCAACGGGTAAGGTAACCACCCTTCAAGCTTTGCAAGCTTTACAGCTTTACCTGTCGCAGGTCCCAACTTAGGAATACACAACGGCGTGGTGTCACACATGATGCATGATGCATGCACCATGCACCATCTATCATGCATCATGCAATGCGGCACTGGTCGCTGGTCGCTGAACAGCTGAACGCTGAACGTTCAGCCGTGAGCGTGAGCAGCTCAACGCGTGAGCGGGTGACCGGTGAACGGGGGCGGCAGGTTCGGCTTGGAGCGTCTAGAGCGGCACATGTCACAGTGATATGTCAGACCTTGGTCTTAGATGTCACCATCTCACTCACATTCGAATCCAGATTCCAGCGCGCAGCATCCGCCCGGGTCTGTTTCGGCTTGGCGCTTGCACCTGCTTGCACGCTGCGCTCATGAGTGCATGAGCCTCAAGCTCAGCCGCTGACCCGCTACTGTACCGGTTACTAGTTACCTAGTTACTAGTTACTATCCAGATTGGGCATGTGGCGCCGGGGGCGTAGCACGGCGTAGCCCCCACAGGGCCACGCGCGCTGCATCGAACTAATTAGTTCCACGTTCCACATTCAACGTTCAACGTTCAACGAATATCTCGTCGATAGATCGATATTTAACCTCTGACCGGTGACCACCTGTATCCGCCATTGATTAATTTGGTTAAGCTGAGCCGGTAACGCGTGACGCTGAGCGGCTGAGAAACGCCAAACGCCATCCACCATCCGGCACCAGACGCACACCCTACCCAGATTCCACATTTGGCGAGGCTTCAAGCCTCAGGCGCTGGCCTGCACTGGCACATCCTGGCTGCCTAGTTCACCGTGTTGCCCGGCAAAATAAGAACGAAACATGGCGCACACGCGAAAGTTCGAGGTGTGCGGTATGCTTGCCGTCGTTCCTGGCCAACGGCACTGGTCATCGACCGATCACCGATCACGCCGTTATGCTGTCACGTTGTCACGCCGTCTCACGTCGCGCGTCACGCGTCACGCGTCAAGTCGGCACTGGTCAAGCTTCAAGCTTCAAGCTTCAAGCTTCAAGCTTCAAGCTACGGTGGGTTGAGAGAGAATTGAGATCGTTGAGATCTGGGATGGGTTTAACGTCTAAATCCCAGATCGAGCTGTAAGCGCTGAGCGTTATTGACGTAGAGCTCTGTTGAGATCGAGTATCGGATATCCCGTCGGAAGACAGACCAGCACGTACTAGCTATCATATATCAAACGTATCACGTTCAACGTGTTCAACGCCAACGCACCACTAACTGTGTAACGTTCAACGCATCAACGTGTTCAACGTGCTCAAGCCGGCCCAAGTTCAACGTCCAACGTACTGAACCAACACTCCGAGCCTGGGCGCTGCCCAGGTTGAGCGCGCTGCGCCACCTCAGCGCGGCTCGCTCGTTTCTCCTGGCAAGTCCTGCGTACAGGCACGCTCACATGCTCAGCGCTCACATGCTCACATGGCACCCGGGTCATCGATAATCGATAATCAGTGGTCGCGGTACGCCGGCGCAGACCGGCACTCGTGTCCCTGACGACCCTGGCTTCCTCAGCCACACCCATCGGCACAGAGCGTCAAGGGCGTCACGCGTCAAATTTCAAACGTCAACGCGTCAACGCGTCAACAGCCGACGCAGTAGCCACTCCAGTTGCCTGTTGGATACAATGGCATCATGCATCATTCATCTTTCCCACCGGACCCAGACAGTGCGTGTGACATTCTGGGATGGGACATGGGACGTGTGACGTGTACCGCTGACGTGTAACATGTAACTTGCAACGCAGAGTGTCTGACGATGACATCAGAAGACACGATGCAATAGATGACATCCTCAGGCGTTACCGCACTGCCGATACCTTGTCATTAAATAACGGCCTCCTAAGAACGGCATGTATAACCGTTTGTACTAGGCGGATGGTCGCAATACGGTTGTTGAGCGGCAATAGGTTCAACTACCATTGTCTTTCCTCTTCAATGCCACAGCAGCCATCAAGTGCCACAAGCCAGCCCATCACCGACAAGGGAAAACCTGATTCAGATTGGCCTCTCCACCCAGCTCCGTCGTACGCCAGCGTATACCCTCCGTGCCGTTCTTCGCGCAGCAAGTGCAAGTGTGGTCTGATGTTATCGATGCTATCGATTGAGCACATCTTGGCATTATCGCATTAGCACCCCCCTCAATCCAATTCTTCGTGCGTTCCGCGAGGGTAATGTGTGACGGACCATATCCTCCAGTAGCTCCTGCGATCCGTCCGGGATACCCACACGCGTTCTCAGCGTGCCGCAGCTGTAGAGGGAAAAGGAGAAAGGACAAGACGCAGCGTGTGAGGAAGGCCGGAATACCCACCGTACTATAGACTTTAATTGTGCTGGTGCAGCGCAACAAAGAAGAGAAAGCGGAACGCGCCGGACTGGGAACGGAACCCGGGAGGAATCTCTTGGGCGCCGGAGCCCGTCCGCACAAGACCACTGTGAGTTGTACATGATGGGACCAGGGGCGTTTGGAGGATCCGGAATGGATGTGGACCACACGCTTTGAGAGGGATTCATCGGTTTCAAAGAAGGAGGTCATGCATATATGGCTGCTGCGTACCGACGGAAGGTGGTATACACAAGGCAACCGCAAAACGTCTGCGGAACACAGCGAGAATGAGTGTGTGCATCTACTGTTGGAACAAGCGGAATGTGAAGACCCACATGAAAGCGCTTAAGAAGAGGAGAGTCATTCTTCCCCTGGTCTGACCACGCCCGGGGTACTGCCATACCAAGACGGTCAACAAAAAGAACACGCTTGAGTGCTGGAGAAGCCTTGATTTACATAGAGGAGTCTCACTGAAGCTGCCTCAAGCCATCTAACTTCAAGCTTCATAATAGATCATCGCACACATATATAGACCACACACATTCGCATTCATGACTCTACACATACATCCGGATTGGCAGTCACAGGATTTCGGCCTGCTATAGCGACTCTTCTCCACTGACTCCTAATTGTGGATTGGAATGAACACAAGCAGCACACGCCGGGTGAGTGAACCTTGATAGACTCGGCGTTTCTTTGTCCCAGGCTTAAGCTGTGTAAATGATATGAATAAAAAAACAGGTCTCTCTCGCGCTTCTCCACAGTCAGTTCCGTGTTGCGTATACACTGTCACTCTCGTTTCCTAGTAGGTTATTGTGAACCGACACAGGCCTATACCGGGCGAAGGGAGCCCCCTAGCATAAGATATGACTTTGACACTATTATCGTGTCATGTTTGATGCTTTTCCCAACCTCTTCACACAGTACATATGCCACGTAAGTACACACTTTTGCGTTTCCCGCTAATGGCCAGCCTTCTGTGTACACACACTAAACTTATAGCCAACAGGTCGAATGTGGTGGTGGAGAAGGTGGTGTGGAACTTCAATCACACCAGAGGGAAGAAAGTGTAGAGAAGAATTTGTGGGCGCCAATCTAGGACTGGACTGTGAACGGTGTGCCCTCTCGTTATGATCATATAGAAAACACTCCGACACCATAGGCTTCTCTCCAAGCGGTAATCCTTCCGTGGGACATATATTAGATGGACCCTAGTTACAAACCACATAATCTTTCCGTATAACCTTCACCTTAACACACAACTGGGACAACAGAGCGACTCTGTAACATTATTAGAGAAATGAAAGCCACGCCCCATACCGTGTATACATTTTCCATGCAATGCACTAAACGCGGGTTACAAACAGGCCAATCACCAAATGTCGAATGTGGAACGTTTTGGACGTCCGTAGTGTACCTGTTTTTTGCGGTCCAAACACCCTCCTTTTACTGGCATCAAGCAAAAGGAGTCATAGGGCAGCGGCGACAGAGGTCCCATGAAGACGTTCCGTGGATGGACGTTGTCACGCGGCGACGACTGAGCTGCCTTGCACAGCCGCCTCCACTTCTTTATCGTCGCTGTCGCTTCTCGGCTTCTTCCCCTATCGTGACTCGGACCTCTTTCTATCTACAAAACCCACAACAATCATCGTTTCTCCGCTCGCCCTCGTCTAAAATCCAAAACACCACACAGTTGTTTTCCACTCGGTTTCTCGTCTCGTTTCTCACCTCGGGTTCACTGTTTGCTCTTGACCCTCGTCTCCTCTCCTCCTCTCGTCCCTCTCGCGCTTGGTCCCCTTTCTTCCCTTTAACTCGTTTCCCCTTTTACACTGTTGTAGATCTCTTGGTCTTCCCTTGTTCCCCTTCTCTTCTATAAAACCGGCTTGTTCTTCGATCCAATGAGATGATGGCCGAAGCCGCTGACCATTCTTTCCCCTTCACCCTTCTTCTAGGCACTCCACTTCTAGAAGGAACACCTTTCGATCAGCTCGCTCGCCCTCCCTCGCCCATATCGGAGCTCCCCGCTTTCGCGTCCAGTCCCTACACACGCAACCTCTGCTCGCAGACCGCTGCTCAGGCTTTGCTCGACGCACAGCAAAGCATCACTCTCGACCCTCCTACGTTCACGCCAATGAGCCTTGGACTTTGGATCTGAAACGCGTTCAGTCCTCCGTGAGTCTTGTCTCCGATGGGCAGGGAAGGTCTCCGCCTGGGAAGCCAGCCACCCCGTCACAGACGTGCCGTAGTTCGCTACATCATCCTGTGCTCGTTCTGGGTGCGTTCGGGGTGCTTATTGTATTTGCACACCGATTCTCCCCCTTCTCTCATTGCATCCACTGCATGCCATCTGTGCTTTCTGCTCACGGAGGGGGTCTCAAGTGTTGATGAGACTTCAGCGCTTCAGCGCCGATGTGAGCCCCGGTTTGTGCTGTCAGTGGTAGACTTATCTCCCCCCTGGCCCGTGAAATTGAAGGAGGGGAAGGGTGATGAGAAGAAGGAGACCACTCAATGTCAAGAACTTGTCATCGTTCTTCTTTTCTTTATGACGTGCGCTAATGCGATGAATGTGTTTACTCTGTTAAAGAAAACGAGAAATCATAGAGAAGCACAAGACGTGAGCTGATGGGACACGAGAGGAGCAACAGGGGGTGACATTGTTGGTAATTCTAGAGATTGTGTAGAGTTGCAAAAAGTGCGATGGAGGAGAAGGGTTATAAATTGAAGAGGCGACAGATGGGTATTAAGAAGCCGCCGAAAGGCGAGGAACGACGACATACAACCACATAGACTACCTGAGGAGGAAAGCAAGAAAGGCAGTGGCAGTGGATCATGCCGATTGAAGAAACTGTGAATGTAAGCCCTGCTGAGAAATGGCGGGATGACCACAGAGGGGCATATATTGATCTTGATCATCACGTTTGACGGAGAATGAGAGGGTTGAGCTTGAGCGTTGTGATCTAGACTGAGTGTCGGCTTTGGGGGTGTGAGCTTTATAGAGCTAACAAGATAATTTGTACGTATGCACGCATGTGCAAAACTGATGCATTCAAAAGAATGACACAAGCTTCAATGGGTTAGTGGTATACTACATCGTTGCCAAGCACTGCCAGCCTCCGTATGACATCGATGTGACAGGGGTTCGATTCCCCTTTGAAGCATTTTTTGTTCCCCGCTGGGATACGGGATACTCATTTGTTCTACCCCTCAATGTGTGTTACGTGCAACATAAGCACCGTGTTCGCCATGGAGAAGGTGGAGCAAGCGAATGGCTGGCCTATTCCATTCCGCCCCTCGCAGGTGCTGCGGTCATCGAGCGAGGTTTTTTTTTAAAACAACCCATGAAGCGGGGGGAGTGTGGATTACCTAACACTGGCACGAAGGACATTTTATTGCGCCAACCCTGCGCCAACCCTATTGTTGCCCCAGGCGTCGGTCGGAAACCAGGGCGCTGCCCTACGCAGCCGCGTTCGTCCCATCTGCTAGCTCGCCAACAGCAAGTTGATCCTCTTTGCCCAAGAGTGAGTGTCGTCGCCCTTTTCTCTTGATGGGTGACAGCGTGTGCGTGTGCGCGTGGGGATGCTCCCCTATTTGAAATGGGTGTATCCCGCCACCTGCTACGTCCTTCAAGTGCTATGTTCTTCCCGTCACGATATGTCGGGATGTTTTTTGTCCTGTGTACTGACTGATTTCTCTTTTGCCAGTGACGACCAAGCGCAGGAACGGTGGCCGCAACAAGCACGGCCGTGGCCATGTCAACTTTGTTCGCTGCTCGAACTGCTCCCGCGCCGTTCCTAAGGACAAGGCGATCAAGCGCTTCACCGTCCGTAACGTGGTGGAGGCCGCCGCTGTGCGTGACATGAGCGAGGCTTCGGTGTACGCCGAGTACACCTTGCCCAAGCTGTACAACAAGGTCCACTACTGCGTTTCCTGCGCCATTCACTCGAAGACGGTGCGTGTTCGCTCGCGTGTTGACCGCCGCAACCGCGCGCCCCCTGTGCGCGTGCGTTTCAACAAGGATGGCAAGAAGGTCAACCCTGCTGTGGCTCGTGCTTCGGCCTAAGGGATTAGACCCGATTGCTTGGGTTGATCGTTCATGTCCCATGCATCCGTTCAGCGGCCCTGTTTCCGTTGTCTAAAAAGGGGCGATATGTCTACGCTTGCGATTTGATGCCCCTTCTCCCATCTGCTATGGCCCGTCGTTTTGACTTACATGGTGGTCGCGATGCATTTTCAAACCCATGCCATTTTCGCATTGATGTAACGCGTGAGCCTTTACCAGCTTACCTGGGTCAGACTGAAACGCACACGAACACGAGACATGGCGAAGAGAAAGCCCCGAGGAGGTTGCGGCCCTGGACGGCTAGAGTGCCTCTGGGCCGATGGCATCGTAGGATTGTAGCTGGCAAAGGGATCACGGGGTCAGTTTTCATATTTCCCCCTCTTGCAAAGAAGACGTACCGAATCAATGACAACCGACTGCCATTCGCCCAAAGTGCGGAAGAATCGGTCGTCTCCCACGTCCGCTGGCCCGTCCGCGGCCCATACCAAAAGGGCGTTGCGCGGGTCATTTGGCATCGGGGCCAAGTCAGCGAGAGGGGTAAGCGTCTGTGCGGGTCGAGTAGGAGTCGGAATGATGGACTCGTCCTCATCGATAAAGCCGTTGGAGAAGAGGAGCTGTCCGGCGGTCATGTCACCGGCAGCACCATCCAAAACCGGTTCCGGTCCTGGCGGGGCTTCGGCGTCCGATTCGTCTGAGTCCGAATCCGAATCGAGACTAAACTTTTTGGGGTGGCCCGAGGATTTGGTACTGGCAGGTGCGGGTGCAGGCTTGGGCTTACTCGGGAATGCCGTTGGTGGCGCCACCACCTGAGCGGCGGAAGGGGAGGAGGTACCTCGTATACACCCCCCGCCCACCCTGGAGGAAGGGGTAAGGGTGTGGCATGCATTTGCCTTCCTCGAAATGCAGATGTAAGTTGAGGGAGCGGTGGCAGTTCTTCCCCATTCTCTCTCAACGTTTTGTTCTCTTCCGAATTGACGCCGGACCCCACCTCTGCCGCCAATCCTTCCTCAGCAGGTGAAAGGAGGAGAAAGGTGCTGACCGGGGCGGGACCCGAATAGTCAATTTGGAACGGCATGATATGAACCTGCACCTGCTCTTTCTCGGTGATCGAGCTGGCAATTGCCAGCGGGGGAGTAAGGGGGGCGGTCATCTGGAGCGGCTGTTGGGCAGAGATGGTGGGGAGAGAACCAAGAAGAAATGAAGGTCAGTGAACGCGTCGCGCTGCCGGAACCCAACGTGACCGCGTCGAAATGATCAATGCCAATTTCAAAAATGGCGATAGGTGACCGGTGAATGAAATCCGAGTGATATATAGTGTTTGGTGTTGCCACATCTCCATCACCACCGCCTCATCAGCCTACTGGACGTATACGATGTACGATGTGCCCCGATGTGTCCAGTACGTCGGGCCGTTTTTCCCGATCCCTCTTTTTTAGAATAGGGAGTACTGCTGTGTCTCTCTTCAGAAGTGCGAATGGCGTCTAGCAATCCTGCAAAGGAAAGGCCTCCTGCTCTCACACCCTAAACCAGAGCAGAACGAAGGTATTTGCACCAACACCTAGCTGCACCCTTCTAACAATGTCATCTGGGCCCATCATACATGATACCCAGGATCAATGGAGCAGGCTGAATCAGGGCGATCTCTCATGGTACACCCGGATCGGGTCGTTTTGGCTGGCGGTACCTCAGCTTGAGATCTGCGATGTTCATGATCGTGTCTTCACAGCTGCGGACGGCTCAAGGTGCGAGACCAATGTTGTCGCACAGGCACACTCTATTTGCTCTCTGATTACCGACTAAGTTATCAATCGATCTTGTAAGGATTCTGTTACGGTCCTCTTATAGCTGCTAATCAGGTGCACCTCTTCTCACGAGTCACTGCTCTTCGCCGATCCTGTTCTAGTGTGATTAGTCCCTCTACAAATGTATCTTGCGCTTCCCTTGATGGGACTTGGTCTCACTCGTTTCGCCTGACCCTTACAATTCCCTATGTTTATAGGCGCCCCAGGCTCCATACTCTCCAATCATCAGCAACAGGTCTCTTGCGCTGAGGGCCAGTCCTGATCAGGGCGGGCCCAGGACACTCTGCCCTCAGTTCAGTTGACGCGTTGTGTGCGCACATGCAACGTACTGCACAATCTCATTATTGCCACCTGCATACCTACCTCTGTAGTCTCTCTTACAGCTTCCGCCGAAAGACACACAATCGTGGTTCTCGACCTCAGGCTTTCTCAACCTGCGAAGAGAGCATCTGATTTTTACGCTTCAACGGGCCACACAGCGCCCCACGCCGGCGTTGTAATGCTCGTTTTCAGCGACTTGGCGTTCCACCCTGCCCTTCCTACATCTGTATCCGTCAAACGGCCACCCTCCGCATGACACTACAGTGTCTGGTGGCCTATACCAGCGACTGCCTCTACCCACCAAACGAAACTGTATCCCATCTCGACAGCGTGTTCACCGCAGTTTTCCTTCTCAGTGTCCTAACCAAACGGCGTTTGGTTATCGGCCGGTGACCGGTGATCGATGTGATCCCCCTGTCACAGCGACCGGCAAGTGTAGTGCCGGTTGTGATGTTATCGCAGATCCGTTTGACGATGGCAATGGCTGAGTGGGAGCAGACGGGGGATCTGCTGGTCGTGCTGTCAAGTGGAGGCATACCAAAAGACCGGGGCCATAAGACACCCGCAATAGGTCCCAATAGTGGCTAGTGGCCGGAGAAGGCAGAGAGGTAGTGAGTGATTATATAGAGTGAGTTAGAGTGACAAGGTTCTGGCTGCCCATGCGCTCAGGTACTCGATACTCATGCATTGGGCGGAAGTAGAAGGGGGGATGCCACCCATTGCGTGGTGACGCTGACGGGTGGGTGACATGATGATGCCGAGAAGCATCTGAGTACATGACATGCATGATACATGACAATGAAGGTGTCGCATGCCACTGTTATGGGGGTGAATCAAAGCGACCATGATTAGTGACGCGCGGGCAAGGGACGAGTCACTTAGTCACTCGCAACTGGAAAGCGGTGCATCATGCATCAGCATCACGCATACGCAGCCAGGGCGAGGCAGGCGACTGTACCAGTGCTGTGCCTGCACCATGTCCGTCCAACGAACATTCGAGCAGTTCGGTGTGGCGAGCAAGGCGAGCGCCTGTCTGTGGCAAGCCAAGCCATCCACCCACCCGAACGCCGTTCCTTATCCGTCCACTGCACACGTGCCATGTGCATCCTTCCATCCACAGCGGAAACTGCTGGTCTGGCGGGTATATAAAACGCCTCTGTCTTCCTCCTCCTTCTTGATTACCCCCACCAACGTTACTGTCAACTCTAACATCATGGACGTACGTCTTATTTTGCACCTTTCCCCCTCTTCTCTCCTGCCGTCACCGATTGCGGATGCGTCCCTGAGGCACGATGCATGGCCCCACACAAGGCATACTCCTTGAAGTACGAAAAGCTAACCCCATCTCCCATCTTCCAGTCCTCTCCATCCCAATCCAGCAACAGCAACAGCCCCAGGGCAACCAGCAAGGCCAGCAAGGCCAGCAGCAGGGCCAGCAGGGTGGCTTCACCAACGACTACGTTGACAAGGCTGTTGAGTACGGCGAGCAGCAGGTCCTCGGCCACGACCTGAGCCAGAACCAGACCCAGGAGATCAGCAACGGTATCGAGTCGGGCTTCAAGTCGCTCACGGGCCAGAACCTGCCTGGTCTTTAATCGCGTGTGATCGCAAAGTACATGCGTGTTTACCGAAACGATTACCTTGCAGTATGCTTCGTCACGATGCTCGTGGCCACGTGTTGTTAGCGTGTGGTATAGAAGGGGAAATGCCACAGATTCATATTCTCTCTGAATACACACTTCACGCCAGGAGTCTTTTGGCTGGCCGCAGTCGGTTGTGCGGCAGTGGCAGTGGTCCTGGAACTTGCAAGTCGGTTTGTAGCACAGTCGCACTCGCTCTTATGTCTGTGGTGTTTAAAGGTTCCGACTCTTACGCGAACTTGCCCATCTTTGGCCTCGCTAATCATTTTAAGATCATTGACGAAAGCAGGCCTGCGTCTGCCAGCTGAATGCAGTGGTCGTATATTGGGGGGCTATATAGTAGACGTGGGGGACGGGGCGAGTAGGAACACAAGTTCCGACCAAATCAGTGGTTGGCACCTACAGTCTGTAGTGTATTCGGAGATTTTTGCCCTTTAACGCATCTCCTCCCACCTCTGACGGCGCTCCGGGAAGAGAGCGGGATCAACTCGGTGGAGAAGAAGGTCTCGGCACTCTGGCTGCCGTCGCCCGAAGTCTCGGTTCAGGAAAGCGAGGTCTTGAGACGGCCTACTCTCAAAACAATCAGTTTGCTAGTGTAGGGACGTGGGGGATCGGTGTTGGGGTTAGCCATAGAAGAAGTATATGCTGCTTTTTGACCCCACAACAGCCGTCGATAGTTGTTGCCCTTGCGCGTGATCCGCTCGGCGATGCCGGGTATCGTGTTGATCGTCGCAGCTGTCAAGTGGTGAGACCCTATGGGGGGACATGCGTTGTGCCTCCGAGGTGGTCTCTTTTGGGGGAGTTATTGCTGTGTTTTGAGGGCCATGTTGTTCTGAAAAAGACCTCGCGTTCATACATATGCTGGTACCCTTCCTGAGGAGCGTGAAAAGACGTTCAAACGGGCTCCGCGTCATGGCGAAGGAGCCCATCGGGCCAGGGCCAGACGATGGAGCCGTTGAGTTGGTGTAGCCGCCAGGGGAGGAGGAAGGGTCTCCGGGAGAAGGGCGAGTGTTCTCCCCAGATCAGTTCCGTCGTCTCGGAAATAGAGATGGGGGGGGCATGGTGCACGTGGTACGGCGGGCGGGAAGCGATAACGCGATAAGATCTGAAAAGACAGTTATAGGCAGACGAGGCAGACAGACAAAAGCCGAGAGGCGGGCCGCGGCACATCGGCGCCGGGCTGCGCAGTGGCGGTAGTGGCTGCAACGCAGACAGTCGATGTGACTCTCGCATTGGTTGGGCCGTGTGGCTGCAGCGAGGCAGAGAAGGGATGTGGATGGCGTGAATGCAGCAGGCACGGGGCCAGCAGAAGCGCTGCGTGCAGGCACGCCAAGCAGGCGCGCGGTGGCGCTGTGGCGCTGTGCCCCTCCGACTGCCGTGGTGCTGGTTGGGATGCGCACAGATCATCGAATGATTACAATGATCTGTGATGCATGATGTCGATGATCGATGAAATCGGCATGCTCGACATCGACAGCCGTCGCAGCGCAGAGCGCACGAACGAACGAACGAACGCAAGAACGAACGCGAAGGCACACAAGAACAGCAGCAGCGGGCCTGAGGCCTGAGGGTGGGCCGTGCGCAGCCAGATGGGAGTGGCTGATAGCGGCATTGGTAAGATAGGTAGCCGCTAGGCGCTTATAGCGTCCCTACTACGCCAAACTACACCCCTTTACCCCGAGGGCCCACACAGGCAGGAAGAAACCTAACGCTCGTTTTCCCTATGATCGATGATCGATGCACGTACTGAACGATGTCGATGTCGATGACGCTGAGCGCTGACGGACCTCCTGTTTCCTTCGCCCTCCGTCTTCTGGGGGCTCTGACGAGTGCCTGATCGGACTGGTCCCGCCCTGGGGATACGATATCTGCCCGCTTGGTCAGTGCATTGCTATCAACAGCAGTTCCGTCGATCACTCTCCCATGACGCAATTTCTCCGCCTTGCCGACTTAAAAAGTACCCGTCCAGCCGCCTCTCTTCCTCGTCTCTTCCCACCAGCCCCCCTCCCCCGCCCAGCATGCGCGCCGTCTTGTCCACGGTGCTGCTCCTGGCCGCCTCTACCGTCCAGGCTACGCCCTTGCCCTATGTGAACGAAGCCTCAGCCCAAAGCTCCGCCGCTCCCACATCCGTCTCAGCCTCTTCCACCTCGGCCACGACCAGCAGCAGTGCCCCTGTCTTCTATCCCAGTGCCTCACCCTTGCCATCGGGCAACTACACCACTCTCAACGACACTGATCTGCCTGCCATTAAGGCAAAATCCCAGGGGTTTGCTCCCGAGCATGCCGTGCAAGGTGCGGGCGGGGCAGTGAGCACTGAAGTGGACGTCTGCAGCAACGTGGGCGCTGACTTGCTCAGTAAAGGCGGGAGCGCCGCCGACGCAGTGCGTATCTTCTTGCAGTCTATTTGTTAAGGAACAGTGGGCTTGACTAACCAGCCTGAACGCTGATTATAGATCATTGGTGCCGCTCTTTGTGTGGGCGTCATTGACACCTTCCACAGCAACATTGGTGGGGGCGGATTTATGCTCGTGCGCTCTGTACCAGAAGGAACCAATAGCTCCGACCCCACTGCCCGCATCAATGCCACGTACGAAACGATTGACTTCCGCGAATCGCTACCTGCCCTCGGCAACTCTACCATTTACAGCAACAATTCCAACCCGGATGCATCCACCGTTGGTGGTTTGGCAGTGGGCGTGCCCGGAGAGCTGAGGGGATGGGAGCTACTCCATAGCCGGCATGGCAAGTTGCCCTGGGCCACCCTGTTTGAACAGGCCATCGAGATTGCCGAGGGCGGGTTCCGCGTCCCGTCCCAGTTGGGCGTCGAGATCGCTGCTTACAACGAGACGCTCTGTGGCTTGCCGTACGCCCGGGAGGTTTACTGCCCCACGGGCCAGGCGGCCAAGGAGGGGGACATTATCAAGAAGCCGCGGTACGCTCAAACTCTTCGTACCATCCAACAACAGGGTGCCGATGCGTTCTACAAGGGCGAAATTGCGATCAATACGGTGGCTGCAGCTCAGGCTACGGGTGGCATTCTTTCCCTTGGTGACCTGGCTAACTATACTGCCATCGTCCGCGAGGCCAACAACATTTCCTTTGCCAATGGGTCCTACAATGTCTTCTCTTCTGTCGCACCAAGCTCGGGCACCGTTGTGCTCTCTGCTTTGGCTACCATTGATGCTATCAACACCACCTCTCCCAACTCGAACGTGACCTTGCATCGGTTGATTGAGAGTACCAAGTTTGCCTATGGCGAGCGTACAGAACTGGGTGACCCCGCTTTTGTTAAGAACGCAACCGACATTCAAAAAATCTTCATCAGCCCTGAGGATGCAGCGCGGAAGGCAGCCTTGATCAATGATACCTCTGTTCTTCCCGCGGCTGAATACAACCCTTCCGCCTACCTCCCCGCCACAAGGAAGCGGGCACGTCCGAGTTGGTAGCAGTCGATGCCCAGGGCAACGCTGTGACGCTGACCACGACGGTCAACCTGATTTGGGGTAGTCAGGTGTGGACGTCGGATGGAATTCTGCTGAACGACGAGATGGACGACTTTGCCGTGCCGGGCGCCAACTCGTTTGGGTACGCCCCTTCGCCCGCAAACGAACCTGCGGCCGGAAAACGGCCTCTCTCCTCCATTTCACCCACGATTGGGGAAAACGCGACGACGGGGGAACTGTTCTTTGCGATTGGCTCGGCGGGCGGGTCGAAAATCATCACGGCCAACATCATCAACGGATTCAACCTTCTCTCGAGCAAGGGCGAAATTAATGTTCAGCAGTCGCTCGCCCAACCACGCTGGCACAACCAACTCTCTCCGGATACCACGCAACTGGAATGGGCCGAATCCGACCCAGTCATCCCGGGCTGGGTTGGTTTTTCCAATCAAACCGCTGCCTTCCTCACTGAGGTCGGCCACAACATCACCTATGTTGCTCCGGGTGGCTCGACCGCCCAGGGGATTCAACGGTTCGACAATGCCACACTTCTCGGTGGCTCAGAAGTTCGTCAGCTTTCGGCTCGGGCGGCGGCCCTGCCTTGAACAAGCTGACGCAGCTTGAAGGGAAGGCTCCGTCACCTACACTTTTTTTTTTTTTTTCTCAAAGCCCACATCCTTGGTATGATATGATGCGGCTGTGGTGGGCTCAAAATTGTTGTTGTGCCCTTTTACCGTTCCTACTCAGAGCAGCGACACCTCATTTTCGTTTCTACTTGACCCTTGCGGTTGGATATTGGCTTTTTGCAGGTAGTTATGGTTTCAGCATATAATAACAACGCGATGTTAGGCCTTAGGTGCCAGTCCCCTGGATAGCACATGCATACAGTGTAGTCTTTCTTCTTAAGCTTTTACCACTTCAAGCCTAAGGCCGGCCTGAGGTGGCCTGTGGCCGGAGGAGCAAACGGGCATCGGCAGAAACCACACAAAAAAAACAAATATTTCTTCCTCGTCTCGCCTACTTATTATAGTCCTCGGATCGAGGATCCCCCGTTGTCTCATCTTCTTTGCGTCTCTCGGGATCTCCTTAGTACGCTGCAGGTCGTTTATGAGTAAGTCTTCGCAACGTACACCAGTCTTACCGGCAGCAAGAATGGGGTGAAACACAAAGGCACAGACAGAGCTCAACGGCGTTATGTGACGCGTGTGACCATAAATGATCGGCCATCGATGAGGTCTGACGCGACGCTAAGGGGCAGAGGGAAAACTACTACATAACTTTTTCTGCTCGTGCCTCGGCAACTGAAAAGGCCTGTTGGCTATAGGGGACTTCAGAGCTTCAGCTCACAAAAGTAGGTTGTCCGATAAATTCAACGAGGAGGACCACCGGGCCTACGGCCCGGTCGGCTGGGGCTTCGCCCCAGCTTGGTGCTGCGTCGCCACCTTAGCCACCGTAGCCACCGTAGCCACCATTCCACGCTGGAACCCATCCACGCTGGAAAACAATATCACCGATACGCGCTGGCTGGCGTGGCTGGCTGCGCTCCCGGTGGCTTACGCGATGCTGATGTAAAGAGTGGTGCACACCCCGTTTTGAATTTCTGTATGGAGTAGAGATGGTTCGGTGTTCGAATCGTGCTAGTGAAGCTTGAAGCTTGAAGCTTGAACCTGGGAGGAAGATAGAACAGCGTCTATTAACACTGAGTACTGAGTACTGTCGCGCGGTCATCCGACCATCTTCCCCACTGAGTATGCTACGAGTTGGGTCGACGGAGACTGGCGTCCGCTCTTCACTTTTCGTGACTTTTTTAGGCGCTTGATCTTTTTGTTCTGGAGAAGTTACCGTTGGTAAACAATGGGGTTCTCCTGGTACAAACAAAAAAGCACGTGGTATGCATCTGTATGCGCCACTCACTATAGTCAGCTATATCTAGCCACAGCCAATCAAGTTCCCCAACACCGTATATAATAGTGTTGTGTTGTGTAAAAAATCCCTACCGTTTTGACCAACACACACACCCACAAGACGCTGGTATTTCACCGATCATCGATCGTCGCCTCCGGAATCGGAGGGCTACTATACATAGGTTTCATGCAATGGCCGACACGACCGAAGCGACGGAGGAGAAAGGGGAGAGAGGAAGATGCAAGGCGGGGATGGTGCTCCCTATAGTCCCTCGGGACCCGACGGGGAGAGGGATCGATGATGGGATGATCGATGCCTGAGACATTGAAAGAGACACGAGACTACCTTTTGGAACAAGGCTATGTAGGTGGAGCAGCGTCTCCCCGCCTAGTATACGGCCCTAGTGTGGGGGGTGTCTTGAGGATTCTTTCGGCCGATGCTCCGCTGCGTTCGGCAGTTGCTGGTCGGCGCGGCCGGGTCGGCAGACTCCGAGACCGACGAATAAAAAAGCTCTAACCAAAAACGCTTTCCTGCGAATTGTTCATCATTGAGTCATGCATCCGATACATACATTACCCGTACGACGTGCGACAACATGCAACACGCGTCCCCTCCGGCCTCCACGCACAAGCATTCCATATTCCACAAGCAGGTGAACTCACCGGCCCCCCGCGAGAGCCACAGCAGCACCGAAATGCATCCGTGTCCACATACAGCTGCGTCTCTTTCCGCCTCGCTATAGTCATCGTCATCGATGCCCCCCATCGCGCGGGGGCCGAAATGATTAATGAGGCCGAGGGTTGGTCAGTCTAACGTCCAAAACTCAAATGTCGAACTGGGGAGCGCGGGCGGACAATGGATCTGGTAGAGTAGATGGGAATCTCGAGATGCCCGCAAGGCTGCGCCTGGGAACAAGGGCACTTGAGAAGTCGTGAGCGTGACCTCCAGCTTCAAGCTTCACTGTGATGTCATACGCACTATATCCTAGCCACTAGTCAGTTGTACCGGGCTTCGCGGGGGCATGTATGGGACCGCCCCACCCCCCCCCTAGTGCCTAGCCCCCACGGGGTCACCGGTCACCGGTCACCGAGCATGGATCGATGATCGATCAAAGTGCACCCACCGCAACACTCGCCAACAACCGCATGGTGCACGCTGCTAGCCAGCTGTAGTTTGAGCCTGGGTATTAAGCTTTCAGCCACCCCCTAGCCCCGACCGACCTGCGCAAGCGTAGTCTCTCGACTAGTCCTAGTCAACTAGCCAGCGTGGGGACGGCGGGGACGACGCGAGCTCAGCTTAGCGCTTCCCCAGGCCCTCAGGCCTCACTTTGTCCCACATGCCTCCGCAGAAACCCCACAGTGAGCAAGCTATGTGTCAGGAGCACTCAGCCTCAGCGTCTCAGCTGAGACGTCGACGGCCAGCCATGCAGTCAATCGTTCATGAGCATCGGCATGGCCGTACGAGTATGTGGTCTCGGCACGCTCCCTATACCAGTACCTGATAACAGCAACACCCACACGCAGGCCATCATGATGAGCGCGAGAGCGTAGAAGTAATGTTTAGATGCGCTTTCGCGTGTGAACGTGTGAACGTGCGCTGGTGGCCGTTGGCCCCCCAAACAGCAACAGAAGTATTCAGCTCCCCCGCCCCCCCTTGCCTTGAGTTCTCATAGAGTTCTCCCCTCGCCCTGCCAACGTCGAAACTGAGTTGTAGGAGCCGAAAGAGGTAGAAGGGAGGGGGCAGCTAGGACAGTAAGGCGGCATCTCCAAGGGAATGAAGACAAAGCCGCAAGCCGAAGGCCAGCACGCAGGGGAGTGGTTTGAGGGGCGAGCGAGGAGGGGAGGACAGAAATATATAGGGTGATCATATATCAGGGCAAGCCAATAGGTAACTGGGGTGCGACAGAGGAACAAGGAAAAGGAAACGGAAAAGGAAAAGGGAAAGGAAAAGGACCAGTAAGCAGTTTGTCATCACAACACGTGGCCAGCAAAGCGCGGGGCCCAGATCGCTTGGTCCGAAAGTCCATCGGGCACAAGAGGAACGTAGGCCATAGGCGGTCCGGCGGGGTTACAGTCGGCCAACGTGGGAAGGTGCGGCACGAGCAGCTCCGTCGTTGGCATAGTGGGCGGTGCCAGAGGGCTGCTTGCTGATGATGCAGAGCCGAATGAGGCATAGGACAGTTGTGGTGGGGGATAGGGTAGGGTAGGGGTCAAGATCTGACCCACGGGCGAAGGGGCCATGGGAGTCGGTCCTGTAGGCATTGGGGAAGTACCGCTCTCGGACCGAGGAACGCACACCTCCCCTTCTTGGCGGTGGTGGCGGTTCAGGGCATCTACACGCGCAAACATCTTGCCGCAACTTTCACAGGTATGAGGACGGATATTCAAATGCTTCCGGGAGGATGTCAGTTTGGCTGAGGAAAAACAAGACACAAGGGGAAACGCACCAACTTCTCATGCCGTCGCTTATCGTGAGCACGGGCAAAGGACCGCTCGCAGTATCGGCATGAGTATGGACGTTCGTCCGTGTGGGAGCGGAGATGACCACGCAAGTTGAGAGCCCGCGTAAACGAGCTCTCACAGCCAGGAACAGGACACTTGAAGGGAGCCGCTGCTTTTCGACGCGACACCGAGGCAGCCTTGGTCTTGGCCGTGGTCACTTGGAGGTTATGGATCGGCTTGTTAGACAACCCCAATTCTGCCAATCCGGTATCCGAGGTGGACAGGTGCGAGAGGCGGCGGTCCGTAGATGCTTCACCGGCCGACTGCGGAGGAGATAAGACGCTGGGCGTCTGGCTTGCCGGTGAGTCAAGTGCACTTTCGGCTCGGGACTGCTCTGAGCCTGAGGTTGTGCTTATGGGTGAATGCGGAGCAAGTACGGGAAGCGTAGCCGCCTTCCCGCCAAGGGGAGATGCCTTTGGACTCAAATCAGACCGGTCTGAAACGTTCGAGGGGCTGCGGCGGTGGTTCTTGGTATCCAAGCGGTATGGATGCGAGCGGCGCGAGCCAGTCGATTTGCCAACCGGCATGTGAGAAACGGAGCGCTCATCGCGTCCGGGCCGAAAAGCCCCTTCGGCACTTTTGCAGTCTTGCGCTGGAAGGCAGGGGGGCGGTGGCGCTGTGACCAGGGGGAGCGCTTGGGTGGTAAACACGGGTTGGCTACCAGCCAGAACAACAGGGGCCAAGTCGGCGCCCGAGGGATCGAAGCTGAATGTCAGACGATCGAGACTGAGTGAAGCAGGTGGGACAGAAGTTTGTGGATTGGCGTTTGGATGCGCCGGGGCCCCGTCAGGCAGACTTGAACGCGGAGAGACGCCAGAAGGTGGAAATACCAAGCCCGAAGCCTGGGACGGGGCCTTGACCTGGGCCGGTAACGCAACCATCCCGTTCACGAGAGCGCTTGGGGAGCATACGGGGGGCAAGTCCGCGTCCTTTTCAAGACCGAGAAAGTGTTTGAATTGGGCATACGAGTCGAGCCGCTGCGCCTCGAGGGATGCCAGGTCTTGGGGGCGCTCGAGCCGAGCAGGGTGGCGCGGATGGGGGAGAGCGTGCGGAGGGATAGCAAGGCTTGTCGCCTGTGCTGCAGTAGCCCAGAAAGGAGGGGGCGACGGCGGGAACAGGGGGATGGGGTGGTCATAACGGTCTTGTAGCGTGGGGTCGTAGGTGCCGGCGAGCGCAGGGGACGTGGCGGGGGCGCCGGCGGTGCGGTGGGAGCTGCTGGAGCTGCTGGGCACGCTGGCAGGCGGCTTGGGTAGCCTTGCGACGGGACGCATGGGGGGCAGGGCAGAGAGGCTGGCGTGGTACGGGAGAGGGTGCCGGTGGAGAGGATGAAGAGGATGAAGAGGATGAAGAGGATGAGGGCACAGAGGCTGGAGCGGATGGAGAAGGCGGATGGGTGGAGAGGATGGAGAAGGCGGATGGGTGGAGAGGATGGAGAAGGCGGAGAGGGTGGGCAGGTGGCTGTGGCCAAGCGCCCATGTCGGTTTGTCAGAAGGCAATGGCCGATGGGGGCTCCATGCGCGACCAGGGTGTATGTCGCGCTGGCCTGGGCACAGTGGTGCTGCGAGTTCAAAATGAATATTGACATGCGTGGCTCCCGTTGCAGGCCGTGGCAGAGGGTCAGTCTGTCTTCGGCCGGAGCGGCGGGTGTTGTGATGCATGATACACGATGCATGATGCATGATGCATGATGCATGATACATGATGCATGACATGCATGACATGCGACACGTGACGAGCAACGAGGGCCTAGGCTTAGCGATTGGGACAGAGCCTGGGACTAGGGACCCGTGACTAGTGCTAGTGACTAGTGCTAGTGACTAGCTGGTGACTTCGTGATCTAGTAATGCTAGTGAAGCTAGTGACCGGTGACCAGTGATGCAGTGACGCATGATGTGTGATGCGTGAACAACGATCGATGATGCATGTGCATGATGCAGGGTGCAGGATGCGCGGTGGCAGAGCTGCCCAGCGTGGCAGCAGACAGCAGCAGACGGCGCCTCGTTCCACTCGCACAGGCGTGCTTTCCTTGCCTGGGCTGGGAACGGAGTGCGTTGGGGGCTGCGTGCGGCTGCGTCGTGCTGCCTGGGGGGCGCTACGCTGTGCCTGTGCTGCCAACGCACGCAGGGGCGTTGCTAACGTTGCTAACGTTGGTGGCGTTGGTGGCGTTGCTGGCACACTCTCTGACCGACAGCGCCACCCGTCACACGGGCTTGATATGCCCATCCGTACTGCGTATATGGGCTCCTCTCTCTTAAAAACGACGAGCGACGCCCGCGGTGATGCTGTTGGCGCTGAGGCGCAGGCGCTGGCGTGGGCGTGGGCCAAGCTGGGGGCAATTGCTTGCCTTTTGCTGGACTGCGCCGAAGGCGGGGTTAAGCGCAAGGCGTTTTGAACATGGTTAGTGCGTCGTTCAGAACGCAGCAACACGTAAAAAGAAGAGAGCGAGCATTAAAGTGATTAAGTACGGGGTGTACGTGGTTTCCATGGGGCAGACATGCATCGAGATTGATGATCATCGATCTGTATCGAATTGCTTGTAAGACCGGAGGAACCCAAGGGATTGGGTGAAGAACCTCTGGAATGTAGAGCAATGCAATCGCGATGGTGGTGGTTAGGTCTAAGCCTTGTGCCACACCTAGAGACAGGGGTTCAACAAGCCTGAGTATACACGTGGAGGCTTCGGAGGACAAATCAGGGGTGAAGGGTGATGAGGCCCTTGGCCTAAGTACGGGACCACGGGTCCCAACACCCCCCCGGGCCAAGGGAACGAAAGAAGCCCGTTGGCCATCAACAAAAGAAAAGTAGAAAGGGGATCAGCGCGAAGAAAGAGAAGCCAAATCGAAATTGTTACGCGCAGAAATGATCTTGGGAAGAGAAAGAGGTTTGGTGAACCAGTCAGGGAGATGGTGTGCACCTGGAGTGTAGTGGACTTTAATTTCGCCTCGGTGGATGCGTTCCCGCACCTCGTGGTACGAGACGTCAATCTCCCGTATTTTGCCTAGGCTGCCGAGCTTTTCGGCCAACGCTTTGGCAGCGGTGTTGTCAACAAAGAGCTCAATCGGGTGATTAGCCTTGCAGACACCAAGTTCAAACAGTATGTTGCGAATGAATAGAGCATCTCGAAGGCCATCTCCCATGGCTAGGTATTCAGATGCTGCTGTGTTGCTCACACCTTGATTTGGGACTTGGAGCCCCAGGATACAGGCACACCGAAAACAAAAACAACATGGCCCGAAACGGAGTGAGAGTTGCTCTTGTCTGATGCAAAGGAGGCATCGGTGTGCAGCTCGAGTAGAGGGCGAGATCGTTGGGTGTGAGGCACAAAGAGTAGTCAGACGTACCGGCGAAGAAACGTAATAGGTCCTCCGCTGCGCGTCGGTGGGCGGCGGACGGGTCGTCCATAAACCGCGCTAAAAGGTAGCCGCAAAGAGGGCATCAGGCCGGGACATACGAGCCGCCCACAAGCTGGATCCGACAATAGAACGGTAGGCACGGTGCTCGTCTCGAGTGGCACGCTTTTCGTGTTCGGGTCGCTTGGGAGGCGGAAGTTGGTGGCCGATTGGAAGGTAGCGGGGCCGGTGAGGTGATATGTCATGCGCGGCAAGCGTCTCAGCGATGAATTTGGGTTGGCTGATGTACAGTCGTCCATCGATACGGTCGTATTGGCAGCCGAGATGGAAACGTAGGGGCCGTTGGACTTAATTTGGATGCTGCGCCTTAATTCCACTAAGAATTCATCATACGCTTCTTGGGACCGACACGCGACCAAAAAGTCGTCAGTGTGGACGGCGATTAGGATCAGGCCAAGAGGTTCGGTGCGACGTATGAACAGGCAAGGCTCTGATTTTAGGCTAGTGAAGTGGAGTCGGTCGCAAAGGAAAGTGCGGAGCCAATCTCCAAAGTTGGCCCCGCTCTGGTGCAGGCCATAGAGACTTTTCTTGAGTCTCCAGCAATGACCGGGCGCTTCTGGGAAGAAGGGGGGTGGTCGAACATAGACGAGCTCGTTGATATCGGCATAGAGGTAGGCAGCTTCCACATCGGCAGAAATAAGTGGAGGCCATCAGCTTCGGCCAACGCAATTAGCGTGTTGACGGCAGCAGTACGAACGGCAGGAGCAAAAGATTTCGCCCATGTGCCAGGAACTTGCCGGTGCCCTCCCACAACGTAGCGGGCACGGTACTTGAGGAAGTTAGCATCCGCATCCGTCTTAGTACCTAGACCCACATGCCGGGAAGGGGTTTGATCCCTGGGGGGATGGGTACAACTTCCTTCACGTCACGCTCGTCAAAACGCCGAAGCTCGAGGCGCATTGCCTCGAGTACGCCATCAAAGGCAGGGTGACCCACCAACTTCTTGATGTTCTTGGGGGCCACCGGGACCCCATCGGTGGTCAGTATGACCTCGGTGTCACTTGCCGCGGATTCGATTGCGAGTGCGATGGGGGGTGCTTGGCTCCGAAGCGGGCATGGAGTGTCCGGCGCGGTGGTCCGAAAATACTCACCAAAGCCTGCATTCCTAGGGCGGAGAGCGGCCGGGTTGCCAAAGATGCTAGGGGCCTTGTTGACGAGCAGGGAAAAGTGCCATCGCGCAATTGTCGTTGGCTGGAATGGACAGGTCGAGGGGTGGAGCGTTGATACGCGCTTGGCGAACGGGATTGCGACGCACGAGTGCGGGGACGCTGTATCGGTCAGGGGCACGGTCACGGGGGCGAGCGTGTCGGTGGGGGAGAGGAGGGGATGAGGGGGGAGGGAGGGGAAGTGGAGCGGAAGAGGGAGGGGAGGCAGGACTTGGTGGCCAGTGTCAACGGCATCTTCTGTGATAGTTTCATTTTCTTCGGCTTGCTTTGCCTGGCGTTGTGCCATGCCTGCGGGGTCAGATGCAACAGGTTGGGGGGTACATGTGGGGGGTTGGAGTTGGTGGGAGTGGGGCCAGGCTCTGAATTCTCATTTTCGTTGGCTTGAGCCGGGCGATGTGCCTCTGTTTTTCGTTCTTTTAATTTTCTTTTCCATGGGGGCATTTCTTTCTTACCATTAGTATCGCGGGTCAGTTCATCTATCGCAAAACGCACACGCCGGGGGGGGAGCTGCCTGACTTCCCACCAGCACCCATCTCTCCGCCCCCCGCACATCTCCGCCACCAGAAGGAACAAGGGGGTCCAGATGGAAGTGCGTGGGATACTCGGTGGTGTACGGGACATGTGTCCAGGTGGACGGCTTTTTCCAACGGAATCCAACTTGGCCGTCATCCTGGTGGATGGCAAAGAGCCACCCCTTCGACCCGCGGCCGTGCCCGTAACCCACCAACATAGCTGGGACCGCCCGCGGACCAAGTTTGCCGCCCTCGCGTTGGTTGGGCGGTAGGTGCAGGTAAGCAAGGGTGCCAAAACCGCGCATGCGAAGGGAGGGTTTGAAGCCATGGTACCGGACAAATCGGCTGTCTCCACCCAGTGCCTTCGGCGGCGACTGGTTGTGTGCATACGTGGCTGCCAATAAGCTGTGTTCCCACCACTCGTCGGGAATCAATCGGTTTGCGACTACCATGAGTCGAGCGCGATCCGTAATCGATCTTATGGCGCGTTCGGCGACCCCATTGGACGCACTTTCGCCAGGATTGGTGCGCTCGCTCACTACTCCCAGTTCGCAGTAAAACTCGTCCATTGCGGTGGTGAGTTCAGGCGCATTGTCAGAGCGGACCGCTTGAAGGGGGCGGTCGGGATGTTGGCGATGCTCGCGCCGGATGAAGGCTTGAAGTTCGGCTGTGGCATCACCCTTGGACACCAGGGGTAGCGTCCAGGTATACCGCGTAAAGTCGTCGACAATGATAAGGGCGTAAGTATGACCCCCGCCGCCTTGGCGGGATATGTCAAGGACGTCGAGGTGGAGGAGAGAGAAAGGGCGAATGGATCGGATTGGGCGTCCAGTCGCGGCGTGGGGTGGGGCAGTGGCTCTGCTTAATGCGCATGGTGCACAGTGCCACGAGGACCGGACTAAAGCGATGTCGCCACTGTTGACCCGTTCGAATGCTGGGTCGTCCGACGTGAGGGATGAAAGTTGATCTAGGGGTGCATGATTCCATCGGATGTGGGCGTTTTTCACCTTGACCAGGGTTGCATCAAGGTTGAGTAGCGAAGTGGCGCTGTTGGCTGTGGCTGTCGTATTGGGCGCCAGAGTAAGGGAATAGCTTGAGTCGGCGGCGAGACGAAAAGGTTCGCCGTGTCGTCCGAGAGACCATGGCCACCTGGAGGATCCAGCTGCCAATGCCTGCGACAGATAGATGGTAAGCGCTGAGCAGGTTGGTCGGGAAGGTGGGGCAGTACAAGCTGCCGGGTAGGTGGATGCGGATAGGGGCTCCGTTCTGGGTTTGAATGTACATAGAGATGGTGCCAATGCCTTCAGTGTATGGCGATCTGTCCGTTTGCCACTGCTATGGGCTCGCGGTGGGGACGAAGATTGATAACGCACTTCGTTCATTGAATACGATGGTCTCGCACCTGAATCGTGTTGCGCAGGGAGATTGGCTGGAGGAAGGCCTCCCGCGCTGTCCGAGTAGGGGTGAGGAGGGGTTTGTGGACCGACAGACTCCGTTTCAGTCGATGTAGCTGACTCGGGTGGTGTATAGTGAGCGCCATAGGGTTACTGCATGGCACATGAGGTGGTCTGGGCTGTCGTAGCCGCCGGCCAACATGGCCGCCACGTTTGGCCCCACGGTGACTCCTCTGTATCCGCTGCCACCTCGGCCTTGTCCGCTGCCTTTAGCCGTACTGTTTGTTTGGCTGTGCGACGTGGCTTCCGAAGGGGTCGTACTGGAAGGAATTGGGCTTGAACTGGAGGTACTACCGTAGTGGAGCCTTCGAGTTCGCTCACTGCTCGGCGCAATTCGGCGTAGCTGCTGTTACGATGGAGGTGCAACCACCCCTGATCATGACGCCGTTCCGTAGCATCTTTGCTAGACAATCTCGTCCAGCTTGGACTTGGACGTCATCTCTTACTGGTTTACCGCCACAGTGAACTCATTCAGGTATTGGCGGCCCGACTTGGTGCCCTTTTGAGGGTGAGAATCTTTATGAGGATATTACAGACCTCAGTGTCTGAAACGGTGCCGTACAAATCACGCAGAGCATGATAGTATGCAGACCCTAGAGCCGGCGTGCCATCGCCGGTGATCTGCTGGACGACGTCGGAGTCTATCCACGGGAGTAGAATGTTGGCTAATGAGCGTCCAGTAATGCGTTATACCCGTCCAGGGCCTTGCCCTGTTCCGATGCTCACGCGCTCCAGGATAATCTGGATACGAGGGAGAAAGATCCGGGTCCACAACCAAAACGAGCTGTTGTTGTGGAAACGCTCGTGCGGCACGTTGGTGCGAGTGGCACTGCGGAGGAGCTTGTCGGGAGTCAAGGCCCACGGGTTGTCGTCGATGGCCGGAGTTGACGATATGGCACCTTCGTTCTTGCTAGTCTTGGGTGGATTCTCACATGATAACATGACAATGGCTTCTGTGGTCGTCTTGTCGCTGTACCCAAGGTTGCTACCAGTATCCTGTAGCTGTTTGAGGGTGACGTGTCGGGAAACAATTTGAACATGTCGCGAATGCGGTCGGCGAGGGTGGCGACCTCGTTCGCGGTGTTGTCGGTGCCCACGGGGGTGGGCTGAGGTGTAGGAGTATACTCACGTGATGGTGTCATCGGGGGAGACGTGGTCAACTCCGACGGAGTGTGTTGCTCTCTTCTGCGGCGGCAGTTGGCGAAGTATGGGTTGAGGAGTTGAACCAAGACTCCTGAGCCTGAGAGCCTGCCAGGGGGAGGTAGGTGTTGGGTGGAAGAGGGGTGAATGGAAGGCTCAGGGCTGATGAGCGTCAAGAGGATTGTAACTCTGTAAGACGGAGGAACCCAAGGGATTGGGTGAAGAACCTCTGGAGATGTAGAGCAATGCAATCGCGATGGTGGTGGTTGAGGTCTAAGCCTTGTGCCACCTAGAGACAGGGGTTCAAACAAGCCTGAGTATACACGTGGAGGCTTGGGAGGACAAATCAGGGGTGAAGGGTGATGAGGCACCTTGGCCTAAGTACGGGACCACGGGTCCCAACATTGCTGAATACAGGGCCTGCTGGGCAGCGCAAGGTCAGGTCACTAGCTCACTATTAGTCGCTGCTCCCTCTACTAGCTACTAGGCTAGTCGAGACTGCGCACTGAGTCGGACAACATTGGCGTATCTCGGTTCGGTCCAAGGCCCTGCTAAAGCTTAACAGAGGATGCACGTGGGCCCTGTTGCGCCACCCGTTGCAAGATAGCCTCCAGGATCTGAGGCTTAGGCGGTCGCTGAGCGTTGACGGGAGCCCTCAGCGCCCTCAGCCTGAGCGGCTCAGCGCCTTACCTGTGAAGCTCAGTCTTATTTGGGCCTCAGGGAGTGGCCTCAAACCTGGCCTGAGGCCTGACAAGTGCCTCCGCGGGCCTCCGCCCAGTTTTACAGCTGCGCCTCAGCTCCCAAGCCCCCACGCCGCCACCACTGAATTACTGTGAGTACTCAGTTACTGAGTGCTGATTAGATCCATTTTCGATTACCCATTTTCAATCAAGTGAGGGTTCTTCCGGGATGCTTGGTGGCTATGACGCGTGACCCGTGACGTATGATGAAAATCAGTGATCTGTCACATGTCACATTCGCATGCCACAGTGACTAGGCTTTAGTGGCTGTATAGTGCACTACTCAATATTCAATGAAGACATGAATGACACTGTTCGATGACCAACAGAAAAGCCCATGGGCTATTGGCATTCGGTACTCAGTGAGTTCAACGTTCAACGTTCACTACTGAACGTACTGAACTCAGTACTCAGACTGAGTACGTTTTAACGTGTTCAGTACCCAAATGTGTGCCCCGCGTAGACCGTATAGAGGCACTCTGCACTATGTGCGTGTGGCGCCCCAAGGTCCAAGCCCGCCCCGCCCACCTCGAGCCTCACCGGTCACCAGTCACCAACCTCACCAGCCTCACCACCGCTGGCACCGAATCGTGTCCAGCGTGCACAATGTGCATCGCGCTCCACCAAAAAAGGTGCTGAAGAGGCCGGAGGAGCGGGGTCGCTGGCACCAGCCTAGCTTAACTGCAGCTACCACAATGAGCCCTGAGCATCACCTGCATCACCCCCACCCACACGTGGCAAAAACGGGTTTCTTCGTGCTCGGTTCGCAGCGGACATAGAGGCCATACTGGCACCGACATCGTTGGAATGCGCAACGCGACGACGGGCCTGCCCAGCAGCGCGGGATGCAATGGGTGATGCATGACACTCCCGGGCGTAACGTGGAACGTGGAACGCTAACGGGTAAGCTCAGAATATGAACGTTTGAACGTTGCACATGGACATAGTGCATCGATCATTATGATGCATGATGCGCATGATGCGTGAAGTTAAGGCCCTGTGAATCACATGTGTCAGATTATTTGTAGCTTCCCCACCAATACGTACAATTACTCACTACCAACATAGCAGGAGCCCCTCCCCACCAGCCTCTAGTCGCTTTAAGCTTTATCACTCTCGTCACATGCATCATCGTCCCCGATCATCGATCATCGATCATCGATCACAAATCACCAATCGCGCACTCCGACCATCTGGTTTCCGATTATCCAGATCATCAAGATTATCGGCTCCGACATGAGACAGGCAGGTCGTAGTATGTACTACCAGCAAGCGAGAGCGAGTGGCCTGGAACAATTTATAAACGCTAAGAGCTAACTAAACATTGAAAATTGAATACCTGTGAGGGTGTCTGTCACATGCCACACAACATGCATTCGTGTCCCGATCCTCTTAGGTACTCTGCCATTCCTTTCTTCGTTCTAACCCAGGCCAAGATCCGTCTTGTTGGCCGTGCGTAGGCCAAGGCGCCTACGCTCCTGAGCCCTGAGGCCTGGTCGAGTTATCGCATACCATAATCGTTTTTGTCCCCTCTTTCTTCAAGCTTCAAGCTTGGCCTTCGAAGCCTCCATGTGTATACATCTGGCTGGCGGTTTGAACCCCTGTTTCTGCCAAGTGTGTAGCATGTGCATGAGAGGCTCTGAGCGCCTGAGCCCGTAAGGCTTGATGGGGCCACCATTGCCTTTGGTTTGCTCTATTTTCACAGGCTCTCCACCCAATTCCTTTTGGGTTCCTCCGACCTTACATACATTCTCCCATTGCGACATTCGGAACGGATCAAAAAGTGTAAACGTATATCCACCGAAATATTATACTGGCTTGTCTCCAACGTTCATCGATCCACCTCTGCTCCATCTTGATGTATGGGGCAACGGCGACGCGTGACCGGTGAAGAGTAGGTGGCATGTCACAGAGTGTCCAGCCCGCAGCACTGAGTCGTACTCAGTACACACTCAGTGGTACCTCAGTACACTCAGTCTGGGTACTGGCGCACATCCACCGTGGCGCGCGGCTTGCTGAGCGCCTGAGGACCTGAGCGCCTGAGCGATGAGCGCATCTTGCCGACTCCCTCAGAGCTTGTAATTGAAGTTTTACTTGCCTTGGGCTGCGAATTGCGAGTATTGCCACGGACCGGCGGCTTGAAGATTGAAGACTAGGGTGCAGAAGGGTACAGAAGGGTGCCCCATCACGCATCATGCATTACACACCACACATCGTGCTTTATGCTCTTCGGCCATATGAAATCCTGTGTACCACCTTAAAACAGCTTAGCGCTTGAAGGCCTAAGCTCTTGAAGCTTGAAGCTTGAATATTGAAGCTTCAAACCTGCCGGACGAGCGAGGCACTGGGTTGGCAGCCCGGCCGGACTGTTGATGTCGAACGTGAAGTGAGCAAACCATGGACGGCCCGGATGTGATAGGTCTGATATTGATAGGCCTGATCTATAGGATATGTGGCCCCCGTTTCCCAGAGTGTCCTACAGGACCGCAGAGGGTCTGTCAGAAGAAGCTATCATCTCTCCACGATGCCATAGAGAGCTCTCGATGGAGAGATCTATGCATTCGTCATAGTATACTTGACGGTTATATGCGCGGCCTTCTTCGCCTCTATTAATAAACGCCAAAGTGCCAAATGTAACCGAATGCTCCTGTCTCCTCTTTCATCGATTTCATCTATTCCTCTCGCATCGAAAACAGGACTGAGGCATGTACTGTGGCCTGGGCCAAACGTAACATCAATCCTTGACTGATATATCTCCAGCTCTGCTTCAGTGGGTGAGAGCCGCCGTCATGGGTGGATCCCGGACTGGGGCCCGGCCTATAGTTTAGGGGTGCTTTCCCTTGGAGGAGGACAGAGGTTCTTACGGTTGATCAAGCCCGACCACTATACTGGCAGATCCGAACGGAGCTAGAGGCGAGGTGAGGCCTCTCCATTGAGTGTTCGCTCCCGTGGTGGCAAGGTTGCGTGTGCGCCCGAACGAGCAAGACTATAGCACGCCTGTAGTGGTGTGGTCCTAAAGTGCGGACTGGAAGGTTGACGCAGGCAAAGACAGGGTTTGACCTGTCCTGGTACAGAACAATTTAACTCTCTTGCAGGATCGCCATGTGATCCGTACAGATGAGACTGGAAGAGGATCGACGGCAATGAATACCCAGTCGAAGGGATGTTGGAAGACCAAGAGATGGTCGCTGGAAGCAAAAGTCGGTGGGACTGCTGTGATGGTGAACTAAATTAAAAGTAACACAGGAGTTGCCTGTGTGATGGATCAAAAGGATGGATTGGTAAGGGATGTTGTACAAGGACGAAAGAGGAAAAGAAAGGAGGACGATGTCATAGTTTGGCTGATCTCGCTCCCATTTCTAATTTCTTCGTCTCGAGCGTCTCGCTTCGTCCCTGTTCCTTCCACTTCGCACCATGTCCTCTGTTCTTGCTTCTTCCCCACGAACGATTGCTACACCCCTTGGCCTAGTCCGATCCTGGTCTCCCTCGCCTTAGCCCCGACTGTGACAGACGAATGAAAACGACGACGAAGATGACGAAGAAGATGACGAAAAGCAAGACGAAATGAGAAGAAAAAAGACGGAGAATGACCATTCAGTAGAGGGGAAAAGGATCATGCGCGGATCAAGGGCCATATATAGGCAGGTACAAACGAATAGACAAAACACGACGACGAAAGAGGGGCGGAATCGAGATAAGTGGCTCTCAGAAAGGAGCGCAAACCAAGTAAGGAAATGTCTCTACACTCAGCCAGGAACAGGAACAGTCAAAATCAGAACCGCCCAAGTAAAGGAAAGGATCTCCGCCCTCAGGCAGAAACGCAAAAAAGGCATGAGGGGAGCATCACAACGAGAAGGAACGCTCAGATCAGGAAACTGACGTCCAGATCCGGAGGCTCAAGTTAGAGCACACTCGCGTCCAAAGCCAAAGAGACCAAATTGACGAATAGGATCATTAAAACATGGACTCAGAGAAGCTCATGCAGGCGCCACCTCGGCCGTAGGAAAAGAACTTGATCCTACTACTAGTTGCATAGATCGATGGGAACAAGTTCCGTTTAAATTGGACACAACAGAGCGCATAGGTTTGCTTAACGTGCTCAACGCGTTCAACGTTCCGAGACAAGCCGGCCTAGTTTTGACGTCGGTCTAACCAGGTAAGGGAGACAAAAGGGGAGAGGATGCGCTCGACCAGGCTCGGTTACTCCCCGTCACCTATCAAGAGTAGCGCCGGCGGTAAAGCAATGTGCAGTATATAGCATCGTGCCATATGGAGCCTACTAGAGAGGGGGCTGTCGCCCCGGTCTGATTGGGAGGGGGTGCCTCTCTGACAAAAGAACCTGTCCCAGTCGAAAGCGCCATTTGCCTACGGGTGCCGTTCCCTCCCAGGATGAGAGGCGGATAATGAATGATTCTTTTCAATCTGTGTCGTTCCCTCTCATTCTAAGTGTGTGCACCACCGTTCTTCTTATTGTGACTGGCGTGGGCAATCTGGCGAGAGACTTGCTAAACAGCGGTAATGGCCTCTGTAATAGATTTGCTTTTGGCCTGAGCGAACGATACCGCCACCGTTTGTCCATTGTCAAGATCATGTGTCTTCCCTCCCTATTAAGTAGTAACCTCTCTCATCATTGATCTCACCATAATCATCCGCCTCTGTTTCGACTGCTGTATAGGAGCGAATTTTCTTGACCGACCTCTCAATCAGCCACAGCCTCAGGGGAGTACAAGGCACTGTTGTAATGAGCTGGTACACTTCTTGGTTTGTGTCATCTGTATCGTCGCCTCTCTGGCAAAAGATAGCGAAGAAGGGGATGAACGGGGACCACAGAATATATTCACCACACAGGCATTCTCTATAGTTCGTCCATTTCATTGGTAGAGCTTAAGGCTGGGACAGGGGGAACGCTACGTCTAAACCTAGTAAGAACCGAAATATATATACCTCCAGACCTCCCGGAGCGTGGGCTGTGGAGGATTTCTCCCTCTTATTATTTTGTGGATCGCTAGTTCTCTCCCAGTCTTTAGGCCACGCTGGAAAATCCTGCGCGCCCCCATGTCTTTTGCGCTTTTACGCTACCACATCAATATTGTGGTGAGCCCGGTGAGCTGGTGGGCCTCACAAATCATCATACGAATGGCCATCGGATCAAAGAGAATATCGATCATCGATCATCGATCATCGATCATCCGCCACCATGCACATGCGCCTCACGTTGCAATGACACATTTCGTGGTGGCCCACAGCGCGGCTTACGTGAGGGGCTCATGATCATTTCGATCCTTGGGGAGGGGTATGATATCAGTGGTATCGGGCTGCCATCTCCAATGTCTCTCCCCCACAGCCACCGTCCCTTCCCCACGTGCTATGTCCCACAGGACCACGACAGGATGGTGAACAACCCGTTTGCGTATCTTCCGTTTGAGCTGCTGCTTGAGATCTTCGATGCCTTGATTCGTGTTACGACATGGGAGGATGCATGTGGGAATAAGGAGCGGAGCGCGGCCGGAGCGGCCACCCCGCCTCGACTTCGCCCCGCCAGGGCTTGCGGCCGCGGCCCGACGCTGATTACTCTTTGCCTCCTTGGTTCTGTGTGGCGAGAGTTGTATGAGCCAGTGTTGTATCGACATGTTCGTATCGTTGGACGCGGGCGGCTTCCCTCTTTCGCTCTGCTCTGCAAGGGCCAAGGGGCACAGAACGAGCGCGCTGGACTCGATCGGCCGTACTCCTAGATCACGGGGGGGAGTACATGGTTCCTGGAGCAGTGGGGTCGCAGCATGCACTCGACGTGGATGCCATTCTTTTCCGCGTGGGGCCATCAATCACTCACCTCCTCTTATCCCCTTCGCTGCTCGGCCCCGCTGGCTCGTCAGCCACAAGAGCAGCCTACCGTTTAGGCCAGGCGGAAGAAGTGTGTCTGATCGGACCCGATTTGGCCGCCGAAAGAGCAGTCTCGTATCAGTTATCCCTTCAAGCTGGGCCACGCTACCTCTTTGATCCTTCCGATCCGCTCACCGAGACGCTGGCCGGCTTCGCATCGCGTCAGGAGGACGATCTGGTGGAGCGAGCGACTGCTTACCAAGCCAAGCAAACGAACCAAGGCGTCTCTCCTTCGGGACTGGTACGGCCACTGGGGATGCGGCTGCCACCACCCTTGATTATGCGGTTGCAACATGGCCATTTGCTTGCGCTCAAGCGAATTGAGGTGAGTCCCCTTCTCCCGCGAGAAAGACACAGGCGCTGATGGATGACCCAGTTGCACATGTACACCCGCCTCTGTCAGCGCGCTGGCCCAACTCAGCAGCTTGACCCACATTGTTCTCTCGCGCATCTTTTCCGCGGGTAACCCCGACTTGTTTGGAGCGGGGCACCAGGGGTGATTCCGGATGGACCGGAAGGGGTTGGTGGATTGTACCTGGCAAGGGCAACGCTGCACATTCTTCTTTCGTCCCCTACTTTGCAAAGTTTGGTGGTGGTGGACGAGCCGATGCGGATAGGGCGCTTGGTGTTTGAATTGGTACGGGGACGGGAACGGCCATTGCCAACAGGCGCACGCGGGCACCCCGATCCAACAGATGACGAACAACAACTCATTGCCCATAAGATGGAGCAAAACACATGGAGTAAGCTCATGTGGCGCATACGTCCACCACCAACCTTTCGGGCGGCTTGGGCCAAGTTTCTCGTATCGTCCTCAAGCTCATTTCCTCCTTCATTCTCAAGCGCAACGCCTCTTACCTTGGAGAACAAGAACGAGTGGGCGATGCTAGGGCACCACTGGGCATGTTCGGACCCAGGGCGACAACGTGCTAGTTACAACGGTCCTTCCGTAGAGACGGACATGTCCACTCCTTGGGATCGGGAACCCAGCGATGTTCAAGGCGCTGACGACCAAACCCTTGCTGCGTTAGAGGCACTCACGGCGCAGTATGTACAAGCAGTCCACGAGTCACAGTTTCACACGGGAGAGAAATGCATTTGAGGTGTTTTGCACCAATCGGGGGACTATATTACATCTTGGAATTCACAGCGGACGGATGCCGGATCGCAATTGTGGTCTTGCCCACATTCTTCCCATGTAGCATGGCCAAAATAGCATCCACAGCGTTCTCAATACCGGAGGTTGGTATTCGTAGTAGGTCGAGTGGATCTGGTTGTTCATCAAAGCTCCGCAAGACCTTCAACGGGCTTGATGTCTTGGTAGATGGGGTTACTGCAAATGAACCCGTTGACAGTCAACCGGCGCGACAGAACAATACCCCACGATAGACTTGCCGCTACAGTTACGTCGGGTTTCAGGCTGTCATTTGGCTCACCAGGCGCAAAGAGCCACCCGACCCGATTTTCCTCCAAGGCCAGCAGCGCGGTTTGGAAAACTTTACCTCCGACGTTTTCGAATAACCTGTTCCTCAAAATATTAGCACTCAGCCGGTCGACGACCCTTCCGAAGCAAAATGAGGGGTACTTACAATGTCCCCTTCCGTTCGGTTGCCTGGAAGAGTTGGGTGGAAGTCGGGTTCGTCGTAAGCGACAAAAGCATCAGCACGGAAGCGAGCACGGCATCGCGCTTGCCTTTGGAGGCAATCCCCACTACTTTCTTGACACCTTTTGCCTTAGCAATCTGGATCACATAGTTCCCTGTCGCTCCACAGCGCCTGTAACGAGCACCACTTCGTCCTCCAGTTGGTATCGCGGAACCGTCCCAGGGCTCCGACCAGAGGGTGGAGCAGGCCGACGTAGGCAGCCATCCCTGGAGGACCAAAGGCAGTCATGAATTCCCTCGCGTCCAGGGTGGTGCCATTCTTGGTGGGGCGAGTAGGAACAGGACGCAGGGCGAACGCACCCGCACGGGGAGAGGTGACCTGAGGTCCATTCACAATCGCATGGGTCGTCAAGCCCAGGTTGCCATAGACGAAGGTACCCACAGGCAGAGGGGCGAAGCGGGAAGCTACGACCTTTCCCGTGCCCAGAGCCCAGAAGACTTGATTGAGTGGAGCAGGAGGACGGTAGGACTCGGTGGAACGCATCGTACCGCGCATCGACGGCTCGGCGGCCAAGTAGTCCACTTCAACCAGCACTTCGTCTTCCTTCAGCTCAGGGATGGGTTCCGCCTCAGCTCGAATGACTTGGCCGGGTCAAGCGGTCCATTGGCGTACTTGACGAAATACCAGGAGCGTCGAGTAGCCGGGATAGTAGGCGCCATTGTGGAGGGTGAGATCAAGGTGGGGATGTTGCGTGCCGGATCGAGAATTGCCGGGCCCAGGCGGGCTTTATTCACCCTTGCCTGTGAGATGATTTCGATGATTTCATCTGTGATTAACGATTAAATGATTCGGCCCTGCTCGGCCATGGGGCAGCGCCGTCTGTAAGCGCCATGCTTAACGTGCGCTTAACCCCGAATGTGCGGGGCATGGATGCGACACTGGTGCAGTGCGCCAAGCGCAAGCGTGCCCACTTGGCCTCCTCTCCCGAGCATCCCTTGTGGCTCTCCATGTGTCGCAGAAGAGCAGCACCGACGCTGGGTTGTACCACATCTCTCTCTCTAACTCCAAACACCGACGCTGGGTTGTACCACATCTCTCTCTCTAACTCCAAACACACCTCGACCCCCACAACGTCCACCAGACGTCGCTTTTCAGGAGAGCAATGTCGACACGAAGCAACCGTCGCAGCAGGACGTGTGAACACAGTAAAAACGGTGTCTGTTGAGGCACCGGATGGTCACGTGTTTGGCCAGAAGGTCCGTCCACAAGCTCCATAGTAGGCTCTCAAGCTCTCCTCGGCGTATAGGAGCCCCGGTGTTCTTTTGGCTTCAGTTTTCCCTGTTCCGCAATCTATAGCCCTTAGTGGCGACTAGCTGTTTATGTTCTCCTGTAGGTGTTTTCTGGTTTTTGGCTTCGACCACCACTACTCGTGTCATTGCACCACCCTCGATGACCATCAGGACTCCATGCCTCAACATCACGGTCGCCCTCGCGAAAAGATGCCAAGGCGAACGGAGAAGTTGTGGGGCTGAGGGGAAGGACTTGATCTTGAGTGCTCTCTACCCCGCTCTCGTTGCTGATGTGCATTGCACCGGTAAAACCCATCTGGTTGCTGATGCGGGGCATTCTACGGGCTCCAGAGGTTGCACATCCGTCAAGGCTGTGGTACTTGCTCCCCTTCCACAACCTTGGTGCCATGATTATCTTGGTGCCAACCTTGGGTTTGCCTGGTGTTCATATTTACTTTTCTGCAAGAATACAGACCATACAACATTATATCTTTGCAAGTGGGAGCTCAGCGACAACATCCTTACGGTCGGCATGCCAGCGGTCATCTTTCTAATAATCCAAGGAACCGTCACCGATCGGATCACCTCCCCTGCGGTCCATCTCGACCTGTACAACGGAGTGTTGTGGCTCTTCCTCTTCGCACTGTTGTGGCATGCTTTTGGCATTTATCTCAAACTCAGTCTACTCAAAAGAAGTCAATGTTCCCTCGTCTGATTTCCTTTCCACATCCGTATTTCTCACTCGTGTACACTCCCATCACTAAATCCTCTTGACTTAGTATAAAATACTGCTGGCGAAATACATCTTCCTTATGATATTATGCTAGTAGACCATCATCTTTCCTGTTGGAGAAAGAGAGCCCCACTCCACAGGCAGCGACAATATAGTGGTGTATACTCAATGATCTACAAACCCTCATACTTTTACAACTAGTAGTACACCATATATAGTAGCAGCTATGTAAGAATACCATCGTGTGCGGTCACAAAAAAGGGATACAGATTCCAATCATCGAGAGGCGAGAGAGACACTAGTTGTTTTAGTTTACATATAATCATATGTCGAGAGTGAGCCAAAGCCAAAACCGAACCTTGTGGTATATGTAGTAGTAAGAAGAGGGAATGGGAAAAGGACGCTTAGTTGGCGTCAGGCAGGGCAAGTTCGTTCTGCTGTACATTAACTTCAATGCAGTCGAGCCGGTGGCACATCCCGCGGATGATCTTGTCCATCTGAAGCGCCTCCTCGGCTCGGGCCCGTTCTTTGTCCATCTGGGTGCGGACCCTTTGGAACCATTCAGCACCACGGCGTCCGATGGAGACAACGGCCTCGTAAGCGTCGTCCACTTCCTGCTTCAGTTTGTCCAGAGCCTTGAGCTCCTCCCCTACATCGTCATTAGCCTTAATGTACTTTGCAAGCTCGCGCCGTAGGGCCGTGAGTGACGCATTGTCATAGGCAGAGTCCCAGAAGTCACTGCTCCACTTGTCGGGGACGAACAAAGAAGCGCTTGCTCGTTCTTTTGCCGCTGGACCGGCACATTGGGCGTCGCAGAGGGGGACATATTTTCCTGGAGAAGGCCCATTTTCTCCCATTTGACAATCTGGTCTGCAGCATCGGCTTTGGCGTGGACGAGGGCCAGTTGTTGTTCCTCTGCTTTCATCACCTCCAGCGCCAAGATCTGGCGAGCGGGGGGACGTTGGCTTGCCTCCTTTTTCACCAGGTACTGTACCACCTCGACCAACCAGGGTGGGTACCCTTTGGGTAAGACCGGTTCGGCACGCACCGCTCTGCCACCGGGGCCGGGACGAATGAGGCGGGAGAAGGTGCACATTTCGTACACGATGCACCCAATCGCGTACATGTCCGTCGCCGGGGTCGCGGTCCTCTGCGTCTTGGCCGGAGGAACGACCAGCTCCGGAGCAAGGTAGTATTCGGTGCCACCGGGCCAGGCGGCACCGAGACAGCCGCGTGGGTACGAGAGCTCATACCAAAGTCAGCGAGCTTGAGTCGCATGCGCTGGTCCAGAAGGATGTTGGCCGGCTTGAGATCGCAATGAAGGATGACGCTCTGCTCGCCCGTGATGGGATCGGTGTAGTTGTGGCAAGCGTCGATTGCTTGCAGGAGCTGGAGCAACAGCGATCGCACCAGACTGACATCCAGCCCGGCCAATGCGTGCCCGTTTGCTTGGTTTCGATGCGCGGAAATAAGCCCATCTAACGACCCTCCAGAGGCATATTCGAACACAGGGAGCAGACACTGTAATACTGTTAGCTTTCGACTCATCCATAAGAGAGAGGGGCGAACTGCTGGCATTCAACAACCATTTCCCCGTTATAGGAGACACGGGGCGACAGAGAAGTCAGACTTACTTTGTGGCAGGGTTGAACCAAGTGGCACTGAGGCCTATGATGTTTTTGTGCGGCGCCAGCGCATAGAGTGTCCGGATTTCGGACTCGAGCCGCGCCCGCTCCTCGCTGTCGGGAGAGCCGCCTTGGGGGGTCTCGAAGCGGACTTTTTTTATCGCAACCAGAGCCTGGTCAGACGAGCGCCTGGCGAGCGACACTGTGCCGAATCCACCCTGGCCAAGGCGGCGATGCTGGGGGATGTAGCGCACCTCACTGTGTGGGGACCGGTGTCGTCTCCCATCGGGACGTAGGGGGTTTGGCCAAGGCTGTGAAACGGCCGTGGGCAGGCACCATGGTTCGATAGTGGATCGTATTTGATGGGGGAGGCGGCCTTGGGGGCGTTAGATCTACTGGTTCAAAGGCAGGGAATTGCTCTTGCAGCGGGAAGCGGTGGTGGTGGTGTTACAAGTGAGAGAGGTGCCTGCACTGATCTGGCACTGCCAATATATGGAGGGGGGGCGGGACGGTGCGGCCTGAGCGGGAGCCAGGCTGAGCGCTGACCCTCCGCGTCTGCCTTGGCTCCAACCGTTGCCCACGGAAGCTCACGCAGCTGTGCTTGTGCCCCCGCCCGGACGATGCTGTCAACGGTATTAGGGCCGTACTGCCCCGTCCCTTCCCCGCACATTGACCAACCTGGATCACCACATTGCTGCTGGGAGAGCATCGTGGGTGTGCGCCCTTGTGCTGCAACAAGACGGTGCCTTCGCATGTGCATCACAGGGTGCTGGGTTTTAAATGAGCCATTTACGAGAGCGTAGGCTGTGGCGTCTCTCTGCGATGTTGCCTTGCCTACTCACATCAATATAATGATGTCACTGGGGCATCAGTCTGCGCCCGCCGCCCGCCAAACACCAGTCACTCTTAGTCGCCCTGCCTGTCGTGGCCTTAGGTAGTCACTTGAGTGTCCGGTGGTCCCCCCTTTATAGGGTCTGCTCTTCTCCTCACGGAAGAGCAGCGTGCATCCGTCCTGTTGGACTGTTGTGCGTTTCTCTTCGACGCTTGCACCGCAACCCAACACAACAGGGCATGTGCTTGCATGAAATTCAAAGGCGGCGGGGGCATATTCGAAGCAGCAGAAGCACTATAGCGCTGTTCGTCAAGCCCTATATACTGCCAGGCATTAGTTTACTCCCATCCGAAACGAGGCAGCGCTTCCGCACCTTTTTTAAATACAGTGTCTGGCACTACGCCGCAGCATCCTCCTTCCCGTGTTCGGCCCACAGGTTATAGTAGTGCTCAGTAGGGTCCACCAAATCCACTGCAGAGGACCCAGAGGAGGCCTATTATCGCCCCAGTGACCGCCACAGCTGCAGCACAACATCTCAGGCTGAGCGATGGCGCTGAGGCGAGGTTCAGTCTCCGGCGCATGCGATAGCCAAAGCTAAAACGTCGCGCACACCTTAGCTATAGGCCTTAGCCAGGCCTTCGGCCTTCGGCCTCACCGGTCACCCACCCCACACCGCTGATGGTGAGTGATATGGGGAGAGTCACAGGATCACAATGTTCAAGCCCGCCGTCGTGGACTGTATCATGATGTCTAGATCAGCGGTCCAAGAATCCCAGCATCGCCTGCAACAGTCTCGAGGGTGGGGCGCAGATGCCCAACCCATCGATTGATGGCAACAGTCACCATGCATCATACATCAAGCTTCGAGTGACTTATAGAAATGCGCTGTGGGCAACGGGCAACGTCACGTGCCACGGGCTTTGCTGCGAGAGCCACACATCTGTTGACTGTGTTAAGTGTGGTTGTCAACAGTCACGCGGAAAGAAGCTCTCTTCCTACAGCTGTTAGAGGGTAGTGCTAGGGGTCCCCTGCACGGTCCTCAGTGGATCGGTGATGCTCGCTTAGCCGGGCTGAAGAGTTCCCCTAGCAGGCCGAGCACGCCCTGCTCGCTCCATCCCTTTTCTCTCTCTCCTTCTCCTTCCCTTCAGACGTTGCTTGAAGATTTGTGGCTCACCACTTTGCCTTCACGCCTTGTCTGAAGGCTGCTTTGCAGCCGATCCATAGGGTCGCGAGTGCTCCTAAGCCGCACTCTAGTAACAACAGCTTGTTGATGCGGGGAGATGCGTTAATTATGGGAGTAGGAAGGCAGGGGAAGCGCAGGTCACATGTCCCAGCAGGGCTCGTCCAACAAGTTGCTGATGCAGTCCACGCCCACCACAAAGTATAGGCCACATTAGTGTGGCCGGCATCGCCAAATGGCCAAATCCGTATCTCCTTTTGCTGTTGGCACACTGGTGCGTTGGTCTCCTAAAATTGAATATAGTGCGAGTACCTGCACGGATCACACCATTTTTATCGAGCCGATTCTCCATGTATGACCGACGAAGCCCTTTGGAGCAATGAGGGAATCAAAGTTGTTTTGTTCTTAGGAGAGATACACACTGCACGAGAGACTATGAAGGAAAAGCATGGGATTTATATGTTCTCTGACGTTACCACGACAGCGGAGGGCAGAGCAGAAGGGCGCATCCTAAGAAGAGAGGGGAGATGACTTGGAACTTGCCGGAGAGGCCATTTACGAACAAGATCCGATGCTGCGAAAACGCGGCAGCGTGTGAGAGGGGGTGCGACCATTCTGCAGAAGTCAACCGGAACAGCCCGTCGGCCAAACAATCGCTGCCTGTCAGAATCATACAGTGCTAGGGGGCCCTTGCCCACTAGGCCCGTATGGGCACTATGGCGTGACTCCTATCAGTTGGGAGATCCTGTGTCCACCTCTCGACTGTGCCCCCTTCCTGAGGAGGTCATATACCTCCTCTGCGTCCATAGATGTATGTAATCCATCTGCTTCCCTGCCCCCACCTCCGTCTCCTGACACTGCCGTACTGTATTTGGCAAGGTGCGTTTGTATCAAACGCCCCAACTCTCTTTATCGTCTCCGTGGCAATACTTGCGACCCCAGCATGAGCCAGCACATACGAGGTCGGGGTGCCGCTCTCTTCCGACATATAGTAGGGCGGCAGCTCGGTTATAGGTCGGCTCAACAACATTTGCACACTTTCTCCGTGTCAGTATTTTCAAAGTGAACGAGTGAGCTGCCCAAGAATGCCTACAGTGGTAGGCGGTACTTCTTCTCGTTATCATCTGCCAAGTCCACGCACATTCATACAGTTAACCAGAAACTGGCTTTAATTTGAATCAAATGTCCGAGGGATAAACCAACAGCAGTTCAGCCCTAGCTACCATCAGAGGTGGCTATGGAAGGCATAGACCACTCGAGAAGTAGCAATGACATGTGACAAGACGACCAAAAGGATAAAAATGTGGCTGTGCACAGGCAGAGCAAAAAGAAACAAGAACAAGGGGGGTGTTACGAGAGAGGGTGGAGTGGATACAGTTCAAACAAAAGGAAGAAAAAGAAAACGGGATTACAAGCCAATGCTGCCCAGCACGGTTTGGCCTTGGTTCCAAAGCGTTGGAAGGCAGCAAGAATGTTGCCACCGAGCAGGTCGTCGACGCCCAATGTCAACAGGTTGAGCAAGGTGGGTGAGGGTGATCCACACGGTACGGGCACGAAGACTTGGCCGTCCAACTCCAACACCTGGAGCGTGAACAGCATGGCATTCAGGTCTCCGCCAATGACAAGTTGCGGAGCCGTGTGGGCGTTGGCTTCGTAAATGTTAAACTGAATGTTAGCGCCGTGCTGGCACTGTTGGTCGACGTAGGCCTGGACGGCAGCGTAGCTGATAACATCGTCATTCCGGCCTTGATAGATCATACGGGGAACTTGGGGTATCCAACCACCACGGAGGACTTGTTACTCCACATTGTTTCCCGGTTCAAAACAGCACGCACGACAGGATCGTTGTAGGGATCTCCACTGGGCAGGTTGAGCATTTCCATGTAAGGAATGTTGGCGTAGGCGGCGCCACGCAAGATCGCATGGCAGACAGGAGGCGCGTAGATGGTGGCCAGGTCGGTGAGGACGCGCTGTTGAGCATGCTGGGTAATGGTACGGTTGAATTTGGGGTAAGCAGCCATCATGCCGTGCATGCCACCAAGCGTGAATCCAGAGAAGGACGTGTTGTCAAAGTGACGCAGCGTAAGCTCCATGTCGATTGGCGTGCCTCCATGCGAAGTGCCAACAATGTTGAGGTCAGGTGCATACGACGGGGCCAAGTTGGCGGCCCAGCAGGTCACATGTGCACCTTCCGAGTAGCCCGTCATGGTAACCTTGGCGTCTGCAGGCCATTTGAGGTAGTTCCTGACGGCACGAGCCGAGTCCAGAATGGCATAGCCAGCCTGGAATCCGGCAAACAACGCAGATTTGGGGCCTTCATAGTCGGGCACGACGACCGTGATGCCTTTCGACAGCAAAAAGTCGAACCACACCGGCACATCGTCACCTACAAGCCGAAGATGATTTAGCATGAAGGCAGCAATGGAAGAGAGAGGGATCACGTACCGAGTACCATGATGTTGGGCGCATCGTTGCCGAGGAGGATGGTGTAGGAGGGAGCACAGTCACGGTTGGTCGAGTCTTCCCAGATGTGGTAGGACATCATGCGCGGGGGCGAGCCGCTGGCGGGTTCGATGGCAGTCGTCACGGTGGCCGAGGGGTGACCCTGGGTTGGTGGTGCGGTGCGGTAGAGGATCTGGGTGGTACGGCCGGCACCGCTGACCTGGTACTCGGGCTGGATGACACGGGTGCGGATGACATCGCCGGGCTTGTAGAGACTAATGTTGGCCGGGCGGAGGTAGAAGGGGTCGGAGTGGGGAGGGGGTAGGTCACATTGTTAGACGCTCGGGGGGCAATCGAGGCGCGGCGGACAGCCTGCACGCCCTCGGCTCACGGTTGGGCTGGGCGAAGGCATCGGGCGAAGGCATGGCCGCAGCCAGGGCGGCCAGCACGACAGCGAGGACAAGGGCAAGCGGCAGCACAGCACGCATCGCGCCGAGCAAAAGAACGTGGGAAGGGGGTGAAGTGAGGGGCGCGGTGGTGGTGGTGGGCGACGCAGAAGGTGGATGGGGGTGCAGGCGGTAGGCAGTCGGCGCTGCCCAAGTCTTTCAGACTGGCGGGGGCGTCTGGCTGTGCCCACTGGTCGCCGCTCACCGGTCAGCGGGAACAGCTCACCAGCCACCGGACCCGGCACCAGCCCACTGTTCCATTGCCGATTGCGGGGCGGAGTGGGGCGGGACGCACGGGGGCTCAGCCGAGCCAGCGCTCACGCTGAGCGCTGAGCGGGAGCGCAGTTGCTAGCTACTGGTTATTAGCGCTTCCTCTGCCGCGCTGCGTCGTTGGGCCCCTTGCAACCTCTCGCCCCGTGCCTTGCCACGCATCACGCGTCCCCAGTGCTCGTCACTAGCACTTGACTAGCCTCTTGCCCATCTCGTCCTGACCATCGATGACGGTCACCGATTCCAGTGCGGGGCGGAAGCGAAGCAAAGCGCAGCGGCCGGCCGACGTCCTGACCCCATGCGGATGGCAAAAAAACTGCATTCACACCGGTGCTGTGCTGCAGTCTGGTGATCGGCGGTCCATCGGAACAGTGGCGAGCGGGCGGGGACGAGCGGGACGATGTTCAAGCTTCCAGCTCCCCAGAGCGACCTACTGCGGCCTGTTGGGTTTCCGCCCGCATGTGGCGTTCGGGGATCGACGTCGCTAGCGCTCCGGGTTCTGGCCAGTGCATCCGCCTGTGGCACCAGCGCACTGCCTGCTTCGACCCAGCGCCTTATATGCGATCATCGATCGTCGATAGTTCAGCTAGTTCTCCCTCGTCTGTCTGCTGCCACATAGAGGGCCGTCGTTCTAGTCTAGCCGCCATAGTGCGTAGGCCTCCGGAGGCACAGCGCCACAGCACATGTGACAACCTGTGATATGCATGACATGCGACATGCGACGCGACGCATGCCAGGCAACCCCATGTAGTGTGGTTGCGTAAATATAAGCGCGAAGCGCTAACTAGTCTAGCAATGGCTTTAAGCTTTACTAGTTACTAGTTACTAGCAACTAGCCACCGGTGACCGGTGATGCCGGTTAGGTGCCGGCGCATTGTCTGTGCTACAGCTGGCTGCGGCCCTGTTTGAAGCGATACGAACGATCCTCGACAATATCAGCTGCCTATATTGCGGCCTCTTGGGGCTATTTTACGCCCAGAAGTATGAGGCCCTAGAGATCCTATACCCAGACCCATGACGCGCATGACATCGCCCCCACCCTCCGTCTCAATCCCGCTGGCTGAGCCAACGTCCAGGTATGCTGGTGCGCTAGCTCGTGCATTCGATCCGCAGTGCTCTCTGTACTCCGTGTTGGTCGAATGATCTGCGCTCTGCATTGGCTTTGCGCTTTTGCGCAGGGCGTATTAGACGCAGCGTTTGCTGCATGAAAAGACACAGTATGATCCTTCTCAACTGGGTCTGCGTACTCAACAAGGCCTACTCAGTACTCAGCCTGAGTCGTCCTCGATCCAATCTTCACCATCTTCGGCTTCATGCCTCCGTTACATACACGGGCTTATATCCTCCTCTCCATACGTACTGTGTTGGAGTAGATCAATGAATTACTTGCCGACTATGCGATTACGTAGGTAAGCGTTAAGCTGCCGAAACGAGTGGTGTGCAGAAGCGCGGTGAAGATCAGCGCGGAGGGACGCTGGGACGATTGATACGACGTCACGCGTCACGCGAAATTCACCAGTGACTAAGTACTTGGAGGTTTGTGCCTGGGAAAAAGGTTGTGGTCGGTTGCTACGTCCAATTCCGCCGCGAGGCGGAGCAACCAACCCGCAGCTTCAACTGTCACCTGTCTTACGTACGCAATGCAATCAATTCAGTACTCGCAGCGCAAATGTTCAAATCGGACTGGTTCGCGGGATTAGAAACGGGATAGCGGCGCAGTACGGGGCCAAGCACGGGGTCTGAGGCCGGAATTTGTAAGCTGGGACCATACAGGCGCCGTGCTGCCTGCGGCCCCACCGAGATGCCGGCTGCTGGAGCGCTGGGCGCCAGCAGCAGCACCCAGCGGCCATGCACGCAGCAACCAGGCGTTGGTGAGCAAGCCAGCCCCAGCTTCTTCCTTCCTGCTACCCTCCAGAAGATGGCCAGCCTCACGCGCTTCGTGCTCAAGAAGCCCCTCACCTGGCGTACGTGCTCCCCCATCCTGCTCCTATTGTCCGCATGCCCTGGTGCGATGCACCCGCCCCTGCGTTTTCCGCCTGGCCCCGACTCTTCTCGCGCGTCCGGCCCGAGGTTGTGGCGCCTACTCAGCCGCCTTCCTGCTCTTGCGGCCTTGTGTATCCATGCGCCATGCTGACCGTGTCTGTTCAACAGGCCCAGTGTCGCTGCCACGGCTACTGGTATTCCCAAGACGACGCCCCTGCAGCTGCCGTCTGCCGCCCATGGGGAGCATGGGCCCCCGGCACGAGGCGCCGCCCAATGGGCAAGTAGCCTGACTCCAGCGGTGCGTTTAAAACTGCGCTCAACACCAACCGTCCCGCAGCCTGGGGGGGCAGCGGTACATGTCTACGTCGACCAAGAGTGTTGCGCCCAAGGTGCCGGACTACGACGATGTGCGAGTCAAGGACCCGCAGGCGAACCAGACCCTGTCGTACTTTGTCATTGGCTCTTTGGGTGTGCTGACGGCAGCGGGGGGCAAATCGTGTGCACGATTACCTGGCCACTCTTAGTCCTTCCGCCGACGTTCTCCCATGGCCAAGGTAGAGGTGGAACTGAATTCGATTCCGCTGGGTAAGAATGCCGTGATCAAATGGCGTGGCAAGCCCGTCTTTGTCCGCCACCGTACTCGAAGAGATCAAGGAGGCCGAATCGGTGGACGTTGCCTCGCTTCGGGACCCAGAGTCGCGAACAGCGTGTGCAGCGCCCCGAATGGCTTGTCATGCTCGGCGTCTGCACGCACTTGGGGTGCGTTCCCATTGGTGAGGCGGGCGACTATGGTGGATGGTTCTGCCCGCCTGCCACGGTTCTCACTATGACATTTCCGGCCGTATTCGCAAGGCCCTGCTCCGCTCAACCTCGAAATTCCTACTTACAGCTTCAACGATGCGGATGGCAAGCTTGTCATCGGGTAATGTGCTGGCTGAGAAACCCTTCTTGGACGCGAGGGTACCACGTCCAAAAATGCATGCATCGCAAGAGCAACTGTGGAGCACGATGAGGGTCAAGGAGCAGATAGAGGAGAGACGTTGCTAATGGGGGCTCTGAATCCCGGTTGATCTAGGAACGTCGAATTGTCTCAACCTCAGGGTGTGCTGGATGGACTTGAGGGTGACGACAGTCGTAATCTTTTTTGCTCTTTTCGACAACTTGGTCGCCCTTGATGCAGAAATCACTCCCATGTGCAGCCTTACTCTGCACATTGCTGGCGTGCTCAAACAGTGTCAGCACCATGTGGCCACAAGGTCAGGAAGAAAGGAAAGGGAAAGTATAGTCAGAATGGAGTGTATTCATCGAACTACTGATTGTTTTGTCCTGCAAGCTTCACATCCCACTGCCGGATTGCAGGCAGAGAGATGGAGCGGAGGAAACACCATCTCTGCTTTTAGTTGTGGTACTAAGAGTGGGAAGGGCAAAATTGAGCGGGTAAACAATGTTGTTGGAGCCCTTAGCGACCTTCTTGGGGGCTGTGGTCCCCAAGCGACGCGACAGAGATGGTTCAGGTCATGTCTGATGACTTTGATGCCCTCTGTGCCCTCATTTCGGGCGATCACAACCGCGTTTAATGACAAGAGCCAGAGGATGTAGACGGTGCGAACGGAAAGGGAAGTGGAGGATGCAGAGTGGGAATGTGAGAGGGCGATGGGGTCGGGGAGAAGGAGCATACATGACTAAAGGGGGCGTGGGGGTGTGCTCAAACAAAATCCGAATGCAGGGTTTCTCAAATCAGGTAGCATGCACATTCCAAGGAAAGGCATGAGACTGAAAAGGAGGATAAGGTCAGACCTGATCGAGGTCCTTCCTATTCCTTCGCCTTCGTCTCCGGCGCGGCAAGTGACGACATTGGTGCGATCTGAATCCTTTGACGAGTACTGTTGTGAGACTGAGGCTGTCATGTGAGTTGGATCTGTCACAATGACGACTTGAGGCCCGAAGCACGTATGCACTTATGGTGCCAACACCGCATGAGGCGACATGGTAGGTGTGTCCAGTTGAAATGCCCAGCTATTGTTGCCATCCTTTTCCGCCGACAGAGTGTATCGTACGTCCTACCGTGGTATCTCCTCGTCGGCGACGGACATAGCTCTGGGTCACTTTCGTCGAACTCTGATCCATCTACTCTTCCGCCCTTTAATCATCAAAGTAGGAGTGGGAATGAGGATGGTGGTGGCTCGTGGACGTGCTGAGCGTACCAGCCGCGTTCGATGCAGAAGCATTGGGACAGTGTAGGCGAGGGTGCGAGGAATCGGGCTTCGTCTGGTCATCTAGATCCATATACTGCACATGGCGAGTGAAGAGACAGGGGCTTCGCTAGTCTAACCGGACTGACGCATGTTGGGCTGGGATGTCTACGACATGCGGGGCTCAGCGTCCGGAGATAACCGGGGAGCGCCCCGTAACATGCGAGGAGGAAAAGAGGCATTGGATTTGATCTCAATTAGGCGATCATATCGTCTAGGCGTATACCAGCCGACGAAGGAATTAGAAGGGTGGGTTACGATGGGAAATGCGCAAAAAGAAACGACAATGGCAGGCTTCGAACCTGTGCAGGCAGAGCCTAATATGGCTAGTAGAATATAACGTTATGGCATCCTGCGACTGTCATTAAAAGCGCTAAGTATGGAGACGCCCCGGAGTTCCGCGTGGCTGCGGCGCTGGCCGCAGCGGCTGCTGTTGCGCTCATTTTAGCCATTCTTGAAGCTTGAACCCAGCAACCCCACGCGTTCCCGACTACCAACCACCACCACCACCATGTCGGTTGAGGTAGTGAAGCCAAGCCACCATGCCTTGTTTTTCCCTCGTACGTCTCTCCTTCCTCTCCCCCTTCTCTTTCATCAGCCCTGTGTTGTGATCTCGCACCCACTATAACCCCTGCCATTCAACATAGGCCCATTGACCCGGGACCTCACGCAAGTGGTGAAGCTATTCAACCCTCACCCTCCCCGTCGCAATCAAGATGATGGTCACCTTGCCCGACCGGTACGCTGTCAACCCCAGCTTAGCCCGAATTGCGCCGGGGGACACACTTGAGATGATCGGTACGTTGGCCCCCCACCCCCTTCCGTCGTTGCTGCCCAAGCAGACCCTAATATAATCCCCCTCCCCCCCCTCCCCCATTGCTCCCCATCAGTCACACATCATGCCTATGACGTTGAGCCGCCGGAAGAGTCGCATCGTCACAAATTCAAGGTGGTCAGCATCGCGCTCAACACACCGAGAGTCTACGTGACCCGTCCTTGCCCCTCAGGCAGTTGTTCCATAAGCCACCGAAAAAGGGCAAAGTGCATTCCACCCGACTTCGCGTCTACTGGCCGGGCATTGAGGAGGAGGAATCTCCGCCCCCGTACACACCTTTCTCATCGAACGAAGAGGAACGTTGGAATTCCCCCGCAACGCTAAGGAGGCGGGCATCATGTTTGCCGAGGTTATGCTATTTGTTTGGAGATTGCTCCTGGCATATGTCTGGCGCCTGTTCCGTTTCTTTTCCCAGAATGGAGGTGTGGAAGAGAATTCGCAAGAACAACCAGCACCAATTTCCTCCACTCCTCTTCCGGAACATACCCTCGTGCCTCGCAGCCCTGCCAGAGAAGAGGAGGAACAAGAGGAAGAAGCGGGGCAGAAAAATGAGAAGAAGAGAGAAAAGGACTGGGACTGGGACGAAGACGTGAAGCATCCCACAGTTAAGGACGGGGATGCGTCCGCTGCTTGGGAATCTGAGGATAATTTGCCTAAGAACTCATCCGCAGACTCAATTACGATCGCATTGGATGCCACTGCAGCAGAAGACCCCTTTAAGGGCCCAGTTACAAGTTCCTGCGCTCAAAAGCATGGCTCGTCTTCATCACGTTTCTCGGCCTTTGTTAACAGGAATGTTAATTCACTGACCAGGCAACGCTCGCCCCCTTCTAATATGTACCGAGGCAACCGTCCTTGGAAATTTGGAAGCGACCGCCGGCTACCCCAAGTGGGTCTATTGATTGAATGGGATCCCACCTTTTTTTCACCCCATTCGCCGCACTACTACTCATCCGCTTTGCGATGGATATCTGTACATACCTCGCTTCCTCTTCGCGCGCTGAACATGCATTTCATCCTTCAACTCACAATCTTCTCTGATATATACACACCCCATCACTGTTTCCAATCGTCCTAGCACCTCGGCTAGAGGGACTAATAACTGGCTCGTTTGACCTTTTGGCTTGTGTTGCGTCGATGACTGGCTTCTCCGACGGCGATGCACTTCGGGCCTCATTAGCCCCGAGGACTGCTAGCGTATTAGCCGTGTAAGCCAACGACTAGTAGCCTTCTCCTGTAGCCCTTGTCCTTCTTCCTACCACCAATGCCTATCTCCCGCAATCGATCGCCTACGCTACTATCCAAAACACTTTCCTGCCCACCACTCCTGCTTCCACGATTGTCGATGTGCTCGCCGTTGGCCTCCTCGCCTTGCTCTTTGTGCTGGCCGTGAGCTTCATCCCTCTCGCACACCCCCAGCCCCGGCCGAACCAACCCGCAAGCCTGGCCCGCGTACTGCGCTTCTCCTCGGACCCCTGACACGGGGAAGACTGCGCTGTTTCCTCGTTGGTATACGGGTTGTGTCCAATACCCACACTTCCCAGGTCGATACAACCTGGCGGACAGTGCTGGGAGCCCCCAATGCACTACTTGAAAAAGCCCCACGCTCCATGGCAGCAGTGAGATTGATTGATACCCCTGGTCATCCACGTCTGCGCCGACGCGCATTCGATTCCCTCTCTCAAGCGGATGCACTCATCTTCTGCATCGACGCCACTGCGGCCGCTCGGGGAGCCAACGCCACCACTGCTCCAGCTCCTGGGTCTCCCTTGGCTGATACTGTAGAGTATGTCCGCGCTTCCCTCCCCTCCCAAGTTACGGATCTGACCACCTGAGACAGTTTTGCGTGCGACTTTGACGGCACTGGCGATCCAACGGCTGAGCGATGAGACAGCGATCAAGTCCCTTCCACCCGCAGTACTGGTACTCTTTACGCGAGCGGACCTCTCCCCTCTGCTCGCTATCGAATCAATGATAGAGACGACCCAAGCGCCAAAATCACCCAATATATAGCCATAGGTGCATTCCCAAGAAGTATACTATCAATGTTCGATCTTTTTACTGCGAGATCATGATCCATGGTGGATCTATGGAGGCATCTCCACCCAGCTCTGGGTTGCTTGAGATGGGATGGGATCAAGATTGGAGGATGTCTAGTTGGGAGACGGGGTCCGACAGGATACACCCTTTCGCTCTCTTTTTTTCTCCAATTTTCTGCGTAGAATATATAGGCGAGACGTGACGTTTGGAAAGGCAGGCGGGCCCCGGGGCATCTGCTGACGGCGTTCCTACACAGCATTACCAAACTTGGCACGGAAGCGTGCGTCACTCCTCCGCGACTGCGACTTTGAATCAACTGAATAACACCCTGCGTCACCCTCAAGCTACGAAGTGAGACTGGGATCGAACAGAGAGAAGAAGTGACCGAGGTCGTGGGTACGTGCTTCGAGAGGAAAAGACAGCGGTCAGAGTGAGTCTTGGACAAGGCACGAGAACCAAATGGAGGGTCATGTGCTCAAGTTAAATGGCATTGCCCTTCGTGGGCGCTTTCTGCTGTGGAGTGGCACTGCATTGAGGCGAAGCTTCGCCACCTCCTTCTTCGCTCGTTGAAGAGTTGATGTTGGTAGCGACTGACGTTTTTCTTTGTATAGCATGGGAGACCATAGAGGCGACGGGGGGCGGGTGTAGCTAGCTTTTGCGCCTTAAAAGTAGGAAAACAATAAACGGTCTCGTCAACAGACCTTGTTTGTTTACCATACCATCATCTCTCGCTACCCAAAATGATCCCTTCTCATTGTTTTCTCCTCTCTTCGTCAATAAAACCCCCCTCAACTCTCTGATGTGTGGTAAGGCCGAATGCGTCCTGTGTCCAATAGTCCAACGCGATACATACCTTACTCGTCCTAATAGGAATGCTTTCCTTTTCACCTATTTGGTCACAGAGAACAACACCGATTAGTACCAAATTTGCCTTAGCGTCCCCTCCAAAATGGCGACCACACTTTCGCAACTCATGCCCCTTTCTCCAGCAGGAGCATGATGTTCTTGTCCGGCACATTCTGTCATGATCTGCATGATCTCTTTATTTTACGGAATTGCACGAAGGAAGCCGTCCCGACAAAAAACCTTATAATCGTCTCTCTTAGCTGATATGCCAACCAAAGCCTGGCACCTTCACCCTGCACGGTCAGGCCGTAAAACAGAGGCTCGTGGCGCGTGGAGTACAGTTCTATCCGAGAAGGGCCGAACCGGAGGCTGGGATATCTCAGTTACCACATCATACAGCATGCATCATGGTTACGAGGTTTGCTCGCTGTTGCAGGTGAGCACAAAATGATCCCACTCGTCCCGAAGATGCCACCACCTATTGTGCACAACCAAACTAGCGAAGCCTACGCAATGCTGGATGATTGATGAAAGTAGGCCAGGGACAAGGAGACAGCATGTGCTTAAACTGCAGTGGTTGTCCATCCCGTATGCGAAATGGCACTTGTCGTAGCTGGATACCCTGGCAACACGGGGATCAATCCTTTTCTTCGGCATCTCGTCCAAGTGACATTCATATAGCAATGCAAACCCATCAAGCCATAGATCTGTTCGGGTTGGACTTGAGGCTCAAAATTGCCATATTTTGGAGAGGTACAGCATGTACGCGCCGCGTGCAGCCTACGAAGTATATAGGTAGACACAGACAAGCTTAGGCCGAGGCAGCCTTGGGGGCACCCGAGCGGAAGCCGTTCTTTGCCTTGCGCGCCACCGTCTTGAGGTGGCGCATGCGGCCAGTGCCAGTAGTACGGCGCCGGATAGCCTTTTGGCCCCATTGGTACGAGCGCGTCTTAGCCGAGGGGTAACCGCACGAGGCGCACTCCTTGTGCTGTTTGTGGAAGGAGCGCTTGCCGCACCGGCGGCAGAGCGTGTGCGCCTTGATGTGGCGCAGACCAAACGAAGTCGTGCCCCGGGTCATTTCTGTCCCCGCCTCATCAGCATTCTGCGCTCGGCATCGGCCACAAGGAAACACTCCGGCAGCATGACTTACCTGCTCTGTGGACAGCTCAAGGTGGTGGACAGCAGGCTGTCGTGTGCGGCGGTCCCGACTGCTCGGTGCTCGACGCTGGCAATGCGGCAGGCCTGGCGCAGGGGGTGTCGCCCTCAGGCGCAATCCGAAAGGCCTCGCAAGAGAGCAGTGTGTTTTATCCCTGCTGCGGTGGATCCAGCACGGGGTCAGTGCTCTATCCGAAGCTGAACGAACCCTATCAACTATCCCGCATCGGATCGGTGATTAATGCCGCCGGCAATCGGTGCAATCGTTTTATGACCCTGTTAGCCCAATCAGGTTAATGAGGGCTAAGATCTAGCCACAGTACCACACCGAGAGAGAAGGGTGCGTATAATCACCGAAAGACGGGTGCCTTTGCGTTCTGAATTGGCATCTGGGTGTCTTCTCGCACAGACATAGTCTGCGTACTGGAACTTTCCCTCAGGCTGACGCATGGAACCGAGGCATCAGGCTGTAGCGTGAAGCCCAATGTCCAGATGACGCCCCTTGAAGCCTCTGAACCTTGGTGGAACAAGCGAGATATACACATTGAGAACCAACTGCCCATCACGTATCAGTACCACTCCGATCTTGGTTTGTGCTTCATATTCCTCTTTTCCCACCGTAATACCTGATGAGGGGCTTCTTCCGCTGTCGACTGAATGTGTGTATACTGTGTATCGAGGGCTCTGTTACTTTTGGGGGCCACAAAATAGTGAATATAGTATGTGAACGGATGGCGGGGGCACCAACTGGTCCTGCTCTCCTGGCGATTCCCCTGGTTCCTTAAGCGGGGTTGGCGCTACCGAGCGGCACACACAAGATGAACGGGTCGGTTCAGGCGTAGCGTTTCCCTGTCCCAGCCTTAAGCTCTGTCAATGATATGGATGCAAGTATGGAACATGTCCACATGATCCTGTGTGGTGTTGTGCTCATACAGTACAACATGCACTCGGCTCTATATCTTTTGCCAAGATCGGAACGTGATCGATACAAGAAAAGTGTTGTGGACGGGGGACGGGGCTATATATATCCGGAAGTGTGGTTAAGAGTGTATGGTCCCACACTGGCTGAATGTTTCCATCCCCCATAATATCAGGAGTATGTATGCCAGTAGCACTCAATTAGCCATATACAAAACCCGCCGTTGGTACTCTTATTAACCTCCACCACTATCCTGTTGAGCAATCATATAGCATGTCCTTACCAACAACAGCCTACCTTCTGTGTCACCCCACCATGGTGGTACTGTGTGGACATCATCGTAGAGACCCAGGTGGGCAGGGTATAAAATCCGCTCACCTAATCCCTCTCCATCTCTTTCACGGGCCGACTTTGATACGCATTACACATCCTTCTCTTCCCATTATCGATTAACGATTATCGTCGATCCCGCTTTTCGGCTTCTCTTCCCGTCACTACTCGCTTTTTTTCTTCGTTTCTTTCCCTTTTCCCCTCTCTCGACTCGGGCTTCTCTCCCGGTACTATCACAAAATCCAAGAACCTACAAAAATCTCTTCTCTTCGTCTCCGTCTTGCTCTCCGCCTAAAAGCCAACACTATTATACGCCAGGTTCCGACTTTCTTCGTTTCCCCTCTGTATTCTCGACATCTCTATGTCTCCTTCGCCCCCCCCCCCTTTTTTTACAAAATCGGCCCGTTCTTTAATCCCACAACGTCACGGCCAAGCCACCCCCCATTTCTCTCCCCTCTCTCCACTTCTTCTAGGTACACATCCCTACTAGATGAACCACCCTTTGGATCAGGTCCCTTGCCCTCCCCACTCATCGGAGCCCACCTTCACCTCCGTTGCGTATACAGCTCTCAACCGCCTCTTGGACGCTCCCTTCTGTCTCTACCCGATGACTATAACATAAGACACTACTCGTGTGATATACGTTCAAGCATCACAAGCTAGTTGCCATAGTTTGGCTGATATCGCTCCCATTTCCAATTTCTTCGTCTCGAGCGTCTCGCTCCACCTCTTTCTTTTCCACTTCGTACCATGTCCTCTGCTCTTGCTTTTCCCTCACGAACGATAACCGCGATAACCTCTACAGAGGAGCATCAAGCTGCAAGTCACCACGGGACTGTGGACTGCAGAACGAGGAACACAACAGAGGCGAGAGAACATCAGTTAGTATATAGACCGGCCCCTCAGGCCTGGGGAGGGACTAGCTGAAGGGACCATGGCCACAAACGCACGACCCACACGTTCTGGCTCAAAACACCGCAACGATATCCCTGTCCTCCATCTTCAAGGTTTGTGAGTAGACTAAATGATGATACTACAAGGGCAATTATCCTCAAGGTGAGGCTCATGATGGTTTGTCAAAGGCACTTATAGGCTGGTATATGCTGAAGGAGAAGGTGAATGGAAGATATCTAGCCGAGGGTGCCGCGGAGTATCCGGGTGGATAAGAGGGAGGATGCGCATCAGTATACACGTCATCGTCATCCATCATGCACTACAGGATGGAGAGATTGCTCAACCTAACTCCATCGTGCATGCGTCACGGTTTATGACGAGTACTAGTACCATCAGTACCTCGGTACACTCAAAGTACTCAGCAAGGAACTGGTACGACCTGTGGGCTCCGGTGGGTTGTGGGTCCACCGTCTGTGCGTCCGGACCAGTCCGGACGTTCCCGGTTCCCCCGCTATCGTCAGAGATCACCGATCATCGATCATCACCGTTCTTCTGCGAATTGCTCTCCGCGCTGCCGCTGCTACCATCAAAGGGAGCCTTTACCAATCGATCCAGTAAATAACAAAAAGGCCCAATGCCACATTGCCTCTTCCCTTCCGGACCAATCCACAATCCCCAGTCTCATGTCTCCTGTCTTGGATTGTGTATGCCTTCTGCGTCGGCTCCCGAGGCCTGAGGCCTGAGGGCCTATGGCCTATGGCCCTAAGGCTCAGGCCTACTGATGCACAGATGGCGCGGATGCGCTGACATGGCCTGTGGGTCGCATAGCCCCCAGGGTGCCGCGTGGTGCTTCCGTGTGCCGAGTGACGCATGTGACGTCTGTGATGCACGTGATACCTATTTACCTGTACTTATTGTGGCCTTCTATACGTGTCGCAAAAATATAAGAGCTTCGATCAAAGACATTTGCTGATGTGCTGAAGGTTTGCAGAGGGCACACCAGGGCATATACCGGGGCATACCGCGTCCCGAGACTTCAAGATGTTGGTGTCACCGAATGACTAAGCTCGCTCCAATTTCCAATTCCGCATCCTGTGTCTCTCGCTCTTCCCTTCCCTTTTGCTTCTGTTCTCTTGATGCCTTCTGTTTCCTCCCACGAACGATCTTGCCTTTCCCCCCGCCTCTGACAGGACCTTGGTCTCCCTCGTTTAGCCCCGACTGTTACATTATCGTTCGTCAACCCCAATCAGACGAGCCCGACCAAGATGTCCGCGACCCCGACCAGCAGAATCTCAGCAACCCTACCAGTAACCCCCCCGTGCGCCGCAGTGGCCGTTACGCATTGGATGCCTCGGATGATGGCGGCGATGGCGGCGGTGCTGGCGGTGGCGAGGAGGCAGAATGGTACACCCCCGCCGCTCCGATGGCCCAAGACCCATCTTCCATGGCTGGACCCCCCGCTTCTGCAATCGCGCTGGACGAGTTGAATGATGCTCGCGCGGCTCGTCGGCTGCAGCGGAGAAGCTCCGCGAGGAACGGGCCTACGAGGCCGAGAAGATTCGCGACGACAATGCCCACGAGGCCGAGAAGATTCGAGTCGATCGCGCCCACACTCAGTTCCGGGGAGGCCATGCTGGAGGAGAAACGGGCGGAGGCTGCAGCGGCTGTTGAGATGCTGCAGCTCTCACAGACGGCAGAGCAAGCGCGCGCTGCTGCTAGCGGTGGTTCCGCCAACGTGCAAGGCCCCGCCCTTTCCGCCTCCGAGAGCGCCCCGTCCCAGCCGGCACCCGCGTCTCGCGACCTCAAGATGTTCGAGCCTGTCCATTTCCGTCCGTCCTCCAGTGCTCACCCCAGCAAGAGTGACCGCATCTCGGCTGAAGAGGTCGTTACTTCCTTTGAGATCTACGCCCGCGTCGCCCTCGGTCGCCACGTCGACGATGCGGAGAAGATTGACCGGTTCATGGGATTGATGCAAGGCGAGGCGCTTCGGTGGCTCCGGCAGTACGGGTCGGAGCCCGAACTGCCGTTGGCTCAGCGCACCTCCCCTGACCTCCAGTCGTGGCCTGCCTTTCGGACTGCGTTTTTGACCGAATGGGGTGAACGTAACCCGCAGCAGTCAGCGTATGTGGAGTATCGGGCGCTCACTCAGACCGGGTCGGCTGCCGACTATGCCGCTCAATTTGTGCGTCTGCTGCGATGCTGGAGCCCCAATGCCCCTCATGAGCAGTACTATTGGGACTTTCTGTATGGGCTGAAACCCAAGGTGCGAGACGGTCTTGCTGCTCGTGGTGAGTCTACACACGTCAATCGGCTGTCGTTTGAGCAGCTGCGCACTGCGGCCATCGATATCGACGAGTCCCAGACGTTGGGTATGCGCGGCGTTAGTAGGGCTTCTCAGGCTCCGAGCGGGAGCCAGTTTTTTCGGCCCTCGCCGGCCGAACCCGAGCCCATGGACCTTAGCGCAGCCGAGGCGCAGGCCACAGAGAGAGCAGCACGATATCGGGAGCGCAGGGCGGAAGGATCCTGCTACTGTTGCGGCTCCCGTGACCACCGCATCGCCCGCTGCCCGCTTGCCAGCTCGCCCCCGCCTCAACAGTCCGACTCCTCCACGGCTGGTGCTGTCTGAGGCGGCCGTCGGGCCCAGTCGGCCTTCGCCTGGTTCTTTCACGGTACTTGTTCACTTGCGCCCTGGTTCTTCGTCCTCGTCCCCGTCCCCAGCTCCGATCCCGGTTCTTGCCCTGATTGACTCTGGTGCCAACAGCGTCTTTATGGATCGTGTCTTCGCTCACCGACACGGCCTGCTTGCCCATCCGCTGGAGTCGCCCTTGTCAGTCCGCGTAGTTGACGGACGCCCATCTCTTCGGGTCTGGTGACCCGGGCGGTGGAGGCATCCGTCGCGGTCGGCTCGCATGTGTCGACCGAGGAATTTTTCCTCACCTCCCTCCACCATCCCTTGATTCTTGGCCTCCCCTTTCTCGAGGCCCACAACCCTTCCACCGACTACCCCTCGCACACTTTGCATTTCGACAAACCGCAGTGCCGCGAGCATTGCCAACCCCAACCCCAGCACCAGCACCAGCACCAGCACCAGCCCCCGCCAGCACCAGCACCAGCACCAGCACCAGCACCAGCACCAGCACCAGCACCAGCACCAGCACCAGCACCAGCACCAGCACCAGCACCAGCACCAGCATCTCCCCAACCAGTTCCCCCCCCCACATCCGCCGCAGTCCCCCTCTCAGCTTCCGTACCAGTCTGTGCCTCCACCTTCAAACCAGTCCCCCCCTCCCCAAGGTACGCGTCTTCGCTCCTCACCCTCCGGTACCACCCCTTCCCAGTCCTCCCTTCCCCCTAGCGTGCCGATTGACCTCCTTTCCTTGGAACAGTTTGAAGGAGAGGTGGCCGCCGATCCCCACACCGAGGTATGCGTTGCCCGTCCCAGTGACCCAGCTTTGGTCATTTCGTCTGTTTCCGTTGCAGAGGGTCCAGAGCCAGTGTTCCCTGACGAGTTTGACACCCCGGAGTATGTCGACCACGTCCGGAAAACGGTGCCTACCCGCTACCATGCCTATCTTGATGCCTTCTCCAAGTCTGGCGCCAAGACGCTTCCCACCCATCGTGCGGCCGACCATTCGATCGACCTCGTGCCCGGCGCTACTCCCACCTTCACTCGTCTCTATCCCCTCTCTACGGGCGAGATGGATGCCCTGGGCCGTTGGATTGACGAAAATTTGGCCTCTGGGTTCATTCGCCCGTCTAAATCGCCGTTTGGGGCGGGTGTTCTCTTTGTTAAGAAGAAGGATGGCTCGCTCCGACTGTGTGTAGACTATCGTGCTCTCAACTCCATTACCATCAAGAATCGTATGGCCCTCCCCTTGATTAGTGACTCGCTCGATCGCTTGTCCGGGGCTCGCGTTTTTACCAAGCTTGACCTCCGTGGGGCGTACAACCTTTTGAGGGTCAAGGAGGGCGATGAGTACAAGACGGCTTTTCGTACCCGGTATGGTCACTTTGAGTCGCTCGTCATGCCGTTCGGTCTCTGTAACGCGCCCGCCACTTTCCAAGCCATAATGAATGATCTCCTCCGGGACCTCCTCGACGTCTCGGTGCTGGCATATTTGGACGATATCTTGGTATTCTCGTCGGACGAGAAGGCACACGAGGAGCATGTTGCCGAGGTGTTGCGGCGTCTGCAGCGCGCAAGGTTTCCCTTAATCCGGACAAGTGCCAGTTCCACACATCCCAGACTGAGTATTTGGGCTATGTCGTTTCGCCCACGGGGATCGGAATGGATCCTGCTAAGGTGGAAGCGATCCAAGCATGGCCGACGCCCAAGACCAGTCGCCAAGTTCAGGTGTTCCTTGGGTTTGCCAATTACTATCGCCACTTCATTCGCTCCTATGCCCGCATTTCGGCACCCCTTTCCGACCTCACCCGCAAGACACAGCGGTTTGATTGGACGCCTGCCTGCCAAAGCGCCTTCGACGACCTCAAGAGGGCCTTCGCTTCTCCCCATGTCATTTGCCATTTTGACCCCAGTCGGCCACTCCGCATTGAGACTGACGCATCGGATGCCGCCTTGGGTGCCGTGCTGGCCCAGCAGGACGAACATGGTCGTTGGCGGCCTGTCGCCTTCCATTCCCGCAAGCTTGTCGCAGCCGAACTCAACTATACCACGTCTGAGAAGGAGGTGCTTGCCATTGTGGCGGCCGTCGAAGTGTGGCGCCACTATGTTGAGAGCGTCGATACGGTCCAGGTGCTTACGGACCACGAGGCGATCGCTACCTTCCGCCGGCCGCGCCTCCTGAACCGCCGGCAGGGCCGGTGGCGTCAGACCTTGTCGCCCTACCGGTTACTCATGGTGTATCGCTCCGGGACGAAGAATGCTGCCGCTGATGGCTTGTCCCGTCGCCCCGATCTTTCCATCGGCTCTCGCCCTGCCGAGGCTGCCCCCAGACCCTGCTGGAGCCTGTCTCTGAGCGTTCGGCTGCTGTGCTCGAGCTCATGTCCACTCAGCCCGACGCGCCGTTGGTGGCGCGCTTGTCGGCCGACGAGATCCAGCAGCGCATCCGCGACTTGGTGCCCCGCGACCCCCGTTGGGCCGTTGCGATCTCCCCGCGACCCCCCCCTCATGCTCTTACCGTTCGCGATGGCCTCCTGTGGCATGGTGAGCAGATCTATGTCCCCCCCGATGCCCCTCTCCGCGCGGCTGTCCTTTTCCAGGCCACGACTCCGCGCTGGCAGGACACGAAGGGCGGGACAAGACTCGGTTGCGTGTGCGGTCGCAGTATTGGTGGCCCCGCCTGTCGGCCGACGTGTGGGCATATGTGCGCTCTTGCGACCGTTGTCAGCGGACCAAAGTGCCGCGGCGTCCTCCCGCTGGCTTGCTTCAACCCTTGGCCCCACCTCAAGGCCCGTGGACTCATTTAACGATGGATCACATCACCCAGCTTCCACCCTCGAAGGGGTTCGATGCCATCTTGGTCGTGGTGGACAGGTTCACTAAGATGGCGCATTTCATTCCTGCCCACACAACGGACACGGCGCCGCGGCTTGCCCACCAGTTTGTTCACCACGTTTTCCGCTACCATGGGTTGCCGCGCGACTTGGTCAGCGACCGTGGTCCTACCTTTACGAGCCACTTTTGGAGGGCCCTGTGCAGTGACTTGGGCATCCACTCGAGCCTCAGCACGGCGTATCACACCCCAATCGGACGGGAGACGGAGAGAGTGAACCAGGTGCTCGAGCAGTACCTTCGTTGCTACCTGATGAGAAGCAGTCAAACTGGATTGATCTTCTTCCCACGGCCGAGTTTGCTTACAACTCTTCTCCCCACTCCAGCACAGGCGCGTCCCCCTTTTTCCTTACGTATGGCTACTCGCCCCGCGGTGAGTTGGCGGCTGCGTCGTCGGCCGTGCCGGACGCTGCATCGTACCTCGAGGGCCTCCGCTCGGCCCAGGCCGTAGCTCGGAAGACGCTGGCCGCTGCCCAGGAGCGGTATCGGCACTACGCTGATCAGCATCGCACCGAGGCCGACACCTTTGAAGTTGATCAACCGGTTTTGGTTCGGCGCGATGGCTACTTATCCACCCAACGTCCCTCCGACGGGTTGGATTATCGCTACCTTGGTCCCTTTCCCATTGTCCGTGCTGTCGGACGTGCTGCGTACCAGGTTCGCTTGTCTGATTGGCTTCACATTCACGATGTGTTCCACGTCTCCCGGTTGCGCGCCTATAGCCCAGGCGACGAGGTCTCTAACCGCTTGGTCGAGCCCCCTCCCCCCTTCCCGAGTATGCCGACGATGGGGCGGTTCATCACGAGGTCCAAGAGGTTCTTGACTCCCGCCGTAAGGGTCGCGGTGGACGTCTCGAGTACTTTGTCCATTTCCGAGGCTACCCGGTCCACGAGCGGGAGTGGGTGCCAGCCGCGGACATGTCCCACGACGCCGACCCGGTGGTTCGTTTCCATGCGATGTACCACGACAAGCCTGTTTCCCGCTCCCGTCGCATTGCCCTTGCCCGCCTCCTCCGAAGCCGGGGAGGTGAGGTCTGAAAGGGGGCAATGTCACCGAATGACTAAGCTCGCTCCAATTTCCAATTCCGCATCCTGTGTCTCTCGCTCTTCCCTTCCCTTTTGCTTCTGTTCTCTGCCTGATGCCTTCTGTTTCCTCCCACGAACGATCTTGCCTTTCCCCCCGCCTCTGACAGGACCTTGGTCCCTCGTTTAGCCCCGACTGTTACAGTTGGGCCGATATGGTATGTCTAGCTGCCGGAGGAAACCGGTACCGGTAGGGACCATGTGAGGACTGGGACGCCCCGGATTCAATATTCATTGCCCCAAGGCGGATGAGATCGTGAGATATCGAAACATCAGTAAATCGGTAATCAGTATGTTCGAGAACCTTAATCTTAATCAGGTTGAACGTGCATCATACTGATCGAGAACTGATCTGAGATGTGAGAGAGCCTGTGAGGATGAGGGGTTAAACGTTAAAGCTAAAGTCGCTTTAAGAGCGTTAAACGCGTTAAATGTTAAACACGTTAAACGCTAAAGCCTTCAGCTTGAGCGGCTGAAGGGTTTCTCTCGGATCTCAAGCCTACCTCAAGCTTTAGGCCAGGCCTCAGGCCCTCAGGCCGCAGAAAAGGTTAACCGTAACTAGCGTAACTCGTAATCACCGGCACCATTGCGGAGGAGAATCATTCATTAGTCAGGCGTTACGCGTTAGGCTTAGGCCTTAGGGCCTTAGGGCCTTAGACGCCTCTAACTCAGATCCCAGACTGACCTCATGTGGAAGCGTCGTGGCAAGCGCTAGTGTGGGCCCAAGATGCTAAGACCTCAATTTCAGAGGCCTAAGGTTATAGGGTGGGCCGCGTCTGGCTAGGCTCGCATTAATTCACGAAGTCCTGATCGATGATCATGCATTAACCGCTGGCCATAGGTGAGCTCACCGGTCACCGGGTCACCGGCCATCGATATCTGGTCCCTATAGTGGTCCCTGTTAGTCCTCAAATCACTAGTCACTAGTTACCCAGTGACCGGCAAATAGTCACTATAGTCTCTACGGAGTAGCGGTACCCCCCGTGTGGGATGGCCGATGGCCGGGAATGGCATGAAACGGTGCCTGGTGTTGACTTTGAGGCTTTTGAGCAGCGAGACCCTGAAACTCTGAGCCTGAGGCCTCAGCCTGAGGCTCACGGACAGGACGCATCGAGCGTGATCCATGGTGCATTTCCACCTCTGCATATGTGGGTGGCCGACCCACCCTCGACCCACCCGTGGGCGGCAACTGTGGGCGGCAAGGAAAAACGTGGAGGCAAGAGCTTTTGAGCAAATATGTGGGTGTGCACGGTGTTTTGCTAAGTTGCCGCAATCCACGGTGGCCGGCGTGCGGCGGCTGTGTGACAATGTGCGTTGGTTGAATTCGTTGGGGCCGTAGCAAGCAACGCTAGTAACTAGTACTGAGTACACTGAGGACCGAGGAGACGCCAGAAGCCGGTGGCTACTAGTTACGCGTTACGCGTTCCTGCATTATGCTATGTGTTGAGCGTGTTTTCAGCAGAACACTTGGTACTTGCTGCCGCCGACGTGTTGAGTAGCAACTTCTCTGCGATATATCAAACTGATCGATGATCACCGGCACCCTTCTATCGGCGTATCTAACTCGGCAACCACACAGTCCCGACTTCCGCATGCCAGTCGCCTGCATCCTTGCGTCAAGCTCCAAGGCTCGGTTGCCCGCGCCAGAACATCGTCCATCGGTCGGCGGCCTACTCGCCTCTCCCCCCCACCACCCTTCCAGACGCCGCCCAGCATGTTTCCGCACTCCCATCCGAGCCGAGTGAGCCCCAGCTGGCAGATGGGCCGCACAGGCCCGGAGCTCATTCCCGGGCCCGAGCAAGCAGCGGCGCCATCGTCTGTGACCATGGCACGCTCCGTCTCGGTGCCGTCGCTGGCCATCCTTGATAATAATCACGCACAGCTGAAGCACACTCGCTCACTTTCTTCCATGCCACCAGTCGCTTCAACCGTGCCCGACTGGATGTTTGAAGACGAATACCAGGAGGATGCAATCAATCACATGCTCCAGCTCGAGGTACAGATCTACTTCTCGTCTTCTCAATCCAGTTGACCGATTACTGACGTTGCCCATTTGGACGTGCAGGCAGCCAGCGTGCCTCAGGTCGCAATGATCGATTCTCAGCCCCATGTTGGGTGGTGCATGCGTCGTTTCCTGATCGACTTCTTGGTCGAAGTGCATTTGAGCTTCAATATGGGCACCGAATCAGTTCTGTACCAAGCGGTCAACATTGTCGATCGATACATGTCCAAACGGGTGGTCCTGCGTAAGCACTGCCAGCTCATGGCATGCTGTGCATTGCTCATTGCCAGCAAGTACGATAACGCCAAGGCCCATCGACCTTCGTTACAGCAATGCCGTGAGCTGTGCGAAGGCACGTTTGATGACAATTCGTTCATCCAGATGAGCCAGCACATCCTTAGCACTTTGTCATGGAGCTTGGGCCAGCCGACGGTAAGCGACTGGATTTCTTTCAAGTGCCAAGCTCTTCAAGAGCCTCCCCAGGTCGAATGGGTGGCTCACTATCTGGCCCAACTTAGCCTCTATTATCGCGCATTTGTCGGTATTTCATCGGCACATTTGGCAGCGGCTGTTCATCCTCTTGCCCGAGTCATCTGTGGAATGACGGACGCCCAGAGTTACGTCCGCTCTACTACGACTGGGACGGCAAAGGCGGCCTTTGACCTGCTACACCGCCTTGTGCTGAGTTTGTCCGGCGATCCTTCTGCTTTGCTCAACCAAAAATTCGCCAGTCCTCAGCGTGCTAGGGCCACAAACCTAGTACTGAAATACGCCTTGGACCATGTGGCACGCCCGGCGTTACAGGAACCCATTTTCATGGATGGTTTGACGGGGACCGTCGACTTCAGCGAATCACCTGCACACACACACGCCACCAACGCGATGGACCCAACCTTCGCGCCAGTCGTCCATTCGACCCTTTCCATGACCTCGAGTGGAGGTTCCGTTCCGGCCACGCCAGCCGGGATTGCGGAAACCCCCTTGTCATAGCTTGTGGACACTACCATGCAGGGATTCCATGGGGAATTCGTGCCCCCCCTTCCGCTCCCAACACGTACACTGATAGATCCATGTCTTTCAAAACGCATCCTTCAACAGCTGATCAAACACTTCAACCACAGCCACAACCACAAGCACCTCACTTTGACTTCCTCGGCGCCTCGGGCCAAGCCGGCGTACTTCCAATGCCTCGCCCTTAAGCCACAGGCATGATCAACGCATACAGCTCTTTGCATGGGACGCTATCTCTACCCTAAGGGGTTTTGCTGTTCCTTCTTTGCTGCTCCCCATCATCCTCTCTTCAAAACCCACCATCACTCCAACACTCGACCAGCACGCACCCGCATCCGTTCTCGAGTGCGTAGTATCTCAACTCCCATCTCGTCTCTTGCGCCTTTCCGCATTATTCCACAAATCCTCAACCCCCCGTCCGGTTTTATGCTGGTCTCCCAACACGGCAACTGCATTTTCTTTCATTTTGCGCCCACTTTTTCCCTATGGTTCCGCTTGCTAGCCTGCCCAGAACGACCAGACTTTGTCACATGACTTATCCTAGTCGCTAATATGTTCTGACTGGGAATCCGACTTTTGTTTCTGTTTGACCTTGCGCCTGTTTCTATGCCACGTGTCCTATGTATCACTGGAGAGTCCTCCACCCACATGCAAGCTGCACCCTATACAAGCGTGGAAGACGAGGCAAAAAGCTCTGCCGATGAAGAGGGATGCGGGCTTGTGGAAGACTAGAGAGCAGACAGTTGATAATGTATTGCATTGCACATGAGTGCGTGGGCTACAGGCTGAGGCTAGAGAATATTCCTGCTGGACAGGAAGGAATATTCCAAGGAGATGCACGTTGAACCCGAACGTTCCGGACTTGAGCTACCGGCGCCACTACACCAGTGGGCCATCAAAGAGCTCTTCAACCTGTGAAAGATGGGGAAAGAGAGAGAGATAGCACTTCTATACCAAGAGGTGGGATCTCTTTAACAGCTCGAACAGAGGAAGGATACAAATGGGAGAGCCGGACAAATGTTGGCATGCCGGTGGTTTACTATATGCCGGTGGTTTACTATCACTCAAACAGGGAGACACGGTCTTAAGAGTAAGTCCTGAAGGAAGTGGCTATAGGAACGATAAGGCTCTTGGGTGACCGATACGTGTTCGATCAATCCCAAGCATCATACACATCTCTATAGTCCCATAGGACCCATAGATCCCTGCAGGAAGTCCTGGGACTCACTATATTCCCCCGCATATAGGGCGGGATGCGTATTGATAACCAGCGGGCTTTTAGTATCACTTGCATATAATCTGCCCCGGCTGTGTGGCGGACGCCAGCGCCGAGAGGTCCATCTATTCTGAAAACTAGGGCGGCCAAGAAAGGGCAACGTGACCGAAAGGATAGAGGGGCTCAGCAAAAACGTGGAACGTCGATGATTGGACGTTGATGGAAGATTCGGGCCTGGTGGTGGCATCGTGCTGCTGCAGGTAACATGGCAGAGGCTTCCGGCGGCCATGGCATGTTAAGGCCCGGCTCGGCTTCGCTGCCATAGTCAAGTAGCGGTGGTAGGGTTGGCGGGAAAAGCCAAGAATAATTGCGCCAACAGCGACCCCGTACTGGAGGAAACCCCGAATGGGCACTGGGCAGTCTAGCAGCGCTGTTCTCCTCTCCGATTCGGCACGGCCTCTAGGCTGGCGGCCACCGGCCCCGCCTCTTCATCCACGCACCAAGCACGACAGCCGGGCGGCCTCAAGGTAAGCTGGTTCTTTGGGCTTGGATGGCACGCTGGTGGATGCGCTGAGGATCGACGCCCACCCGCGCTTGGAAGCGGCGTCTTCTCCTGCCCTCCTCTTGCCAGCTGCCGCTTCCCCGCCGGATCATTGCAGCGGGTTTTGGCGTGTGCGGGACCTTGGCCCGACTAACCCGTTTCTCCTCTCCCCGTTGTAGGAACCCATTCGCAATGCTGCAGATTTACAAGGACATTGAGATCCCCGTCCGGCCGATGTCGAGGTGAAGGTGGCCTCGCGCGATGTGTGGGTCAAGGGTCCCCGTGGCGAGCTGAGCAAGTCGCTCAAGCACCTCAACATGGAGGTCCGCCTGGTCAAGGACCCCAAGGGGACCAAGGTGCGCTTTGTGGTGTGGCATGGTGGACGTAAGCACGTTGCGTGCCTGCGTACTGCAGCTTCGGTTGTGGCCAACATGATCAAGGGTGACGAAGGGGTTCCAGTACAAGGTGCGCGCAGTCTACGCCCATTTCCCCGTCAACCTCATCATTGCCGGCGACAAGCGGGCGGTGGAGATCCGGAACTTCTTGGGAGAGCGCGTGCGCCACGTACCCATGCGTGAGGGTGTGACCATCACGGAGGACAAGGCGCAGAAGGACCAGGTGCTGATCGAGGGCAATGACATCAACGCCGTCTCCCAGTCGGCCGCCGACATGCACGGTGCTTGCCTTGTGCGCAACAAGGATATCCGTAAGTTCTTGGACGGTCTCTACGTCTCGGCCAAGGGCACGATCGTCCAGGACGAAGATTAAACTGGGCACCCACCCTGCATGCCCTACCGCGAGAGATTGTCGGTATCCCTCCCGCTGGGGAAACTTGCCTTGATTTCCTGCCTGTTCTCCTGGACGGGGTCGTCCTACCCTTCCCGGCTGCTGCTATTCCGGCCGAGGTCGTCAATGGCATCAAAACGACTGTATGCATCTAGTCTACCGAATCGCGGTTGATTCCGCCCATAGATCCAGCAAGGCGAGCCGGAGGGCTCCCTTGCACGACCTGCCTACTGAATTGGTTCAGGGTGTGAGGTGCAGATGCAGAGACTTTGTTTAAGTGAGCGGACTATGCGGTCGGAGCTTGCGGAAGTCAGGATGTAGAAGGGTTGTGTCAAGGGTGGCTTGCCTGGAAGATGGGGAGGCGAACAAAATGGTGCGAATATGTGAATTCGGTACAGTGGCGGAGTTGGGCAGGAAGTAGCGGGCGGCAAAGTTGATGTCGACGATGAGCGGAGAAGAGATAAGCAGTCCCCTTCCTCCCGGCCCTGTCGTAAGGAAAGAAGCCCGAAGACCTAATAATCCGTTTCATTTGAGAGGCAGAAGCACCTCTCCAAAGGAGTTGCGATTCGATCACAAATACTAAAAGAGGACGTCCTGGCGTCCAAGGCCAATGCGGTATAAGACCAAGATTGGATGGAAAGCAACTCCATTATGGAAGGAACTAACTTTTCTGGGTGCCAACTGCTATGCCCTGAGAGAGTCAGTGATGGGTTCCTCGAAGAGGAGTGGCGTAGGGAATTGTTCAAGGGTGCCGGTGGGGATTCAAAACAAGCTACGAGTTTTTATTGCTAGGTTCTCGGTGACAGGTTCGGCGGCAGGGCTATTGCATATGGGGGACACCCACCTTCCTTCAGCTTCAGGCTATAGGCTCTGCCAGCCCCCGCCAGTATGGCAGGCATAACCACTGTACTGATGGTCCACTGTTCGGTAGGTCTGCCGGCGGTATCGTTTCTTTTCTTGGTATTTTTTTGGTGCACAAGACGGGATGGGCGGGTGACTGGTGCTGTGCTGCGGCGGTTTGACGTGTGGCATGGAGGGGATGGGTGACCGGTGAGATTGGGTCGACCTGCTCCACGCGCAGCGATCCAGCGCCGCGGCGCCCGAGGTGCGCATTTCAACTTTCAATTGGCGGCTGCACCAGCCACACAGTGGCCCTGTGGGGCCTCCATTGTGCTTGGCCTGGGTGGCGTCACACGTCACGTGATGCCTCAGGAACACCGCGGGGGCTCTCAGACCGACCTCACACTGCATCCCACATCACATGTGACATGGACATGGCGCCTATGCCCGTCCATCCCCACGCCCATCCTGCCCATCCAGAGCATCCAGCGCATCCAGCGCATCCCGTCCATCGCGCATCCCGTCCATCCCGTCCATCCCCATCCCGCCCACCCTCGGCCACCCTCGGCCACCTCCAGTCCAGGCCAGGCCAGCTCGTGCGGCGCTCCTGCCGGGCCCCATTCCAACCCACCCCATCCCACGCTGTCTCCTGGCCGCCTCTTCGCGCCGCCTCCCCCCCCACGTGCCCGGCGCCATGGCCGGTTCGCTCGACGACGAGGGCGCGCTCGACCCATCGCCCTTCGCCTTCCTCCCACCCTCACCCCATCCCGCCCCTCGTCTGCCTCCGACAGCGAGAGCCACAGCCACAGCCACGGCCACAGCGGTCGCCCCGACCCTCCTCGCTTCCGCCCAGGCACCAGCCACCATCCCGCTGCTTCTGCCGCCACTGCCTCCGCCGCCGCCTTCTCCCCTGCCGACGCCCCCTTCGCCTTCTTCCATGCTGCCACCGGTGCTGCGCCTGTTTCGGCGTACGAGTTTGCAAATGCCTGGCCCCGCGCACGCCCCGGCACCTCCAACCTCCGCCCATCTACGCGCGGCCGGGGCGATCCTACTCCTTCCGCCTTCTCTTCCGCCATTGCCCCACACACGTCCCTGATATCGCCCTTAATCCTCATGGTCGCAACACCGCGCGATGACGCCCACTTCCGGCGTATCCGAGAGGAATGTGAGGAGGACTCGGACGAAGAGGACCTCGACCAGGTTTTCGCCTTCCAGCCCCCCCGCTCGCGGACGACACGGACGAGCAACTTGGTGCTCCAGCTGCTGTGCGCACCACATCGGCTCATCACCCCCTACAACCAAGCTTTTGCCGATTCTACCTTTGACCACCCTCTCTCCTTTGTCGCCCACAGTTCCCCTACCGCCCCTTCGAGCGGGACCAATCTGGCCGCTGCGTCCGTCAAGCCGCAGTTCTTGCATTATCCTAGCGCCCAGCACTCTGTCGATGTCTTTTCGCCCCTAGCGGGTCTTGGTGATGGAGAGGAATCGGAAATGTCTGAGATCAAGTACGACCTGGGCGGGATGAGGTTCAGACCTTCACATCAACTCCCTAGCGAGCACGTGCACGTCGAACCCCCCAGCCTCTCCATCCACAACCATCCTAACAAACGCCGGCCGCAGACTGTCGTACTCCAAGACCCACATTCTGAAGACAGTCCCTATGTCGAAGTCCAGATTAGTGTCCAGAGCGACGACGTGGACGAAGCATGCAAACTTTGCGGGTTTGGGTTATTGCCTTCACCTGCATCACCATTTCGGTCGCTGCCAATGCGTATTGGACCTTACGTTTCCCCTCTCCCACATTGACTGCGCCGCTGATGGTTTTGTTTGCTTGGCCGACGGGCAAAGCATGGGCGCGCCACATGCCCCATGTCAAGATTCCCTTACCTTCCTTCCTGTTCGGGGAAGGGGCCACTGTCGACCTCAACCCGGGCGAGTGGACAATGAAGGAGCATGGTCTACTGGCCCAGATGAGCATGGTTACTGTTAACAATTACACCAGTTATCCCGTCTTTATCCTTCCCTCGATCGACAACAAGTACTTTTGGGACCACCGTGTCAAAGGCGGCGCTTTTGCCCTGGGACTGCTGGTGAGCTGGTCTAGTGCGTTTGTTGGAATCGGATTGGCTGGATTGAGCCAGCGCTTCCTCGTTCGCGCAGCCAGCACCATTTGGCCTTACAACTTGACCATCTCTCTCCTTATCAATGTCCTGCACGCCGAAGAGGAACCTATCAATGGCTTCACTCGTCTGCGCTATTTCAAGTTCCTCATGGTTGGCATGTCCTGTTGGCAGTTCATCCCAACCTACTTGGCTACCGCATTGAGTTTTTTCAACTGGGTATGCTGGACCAATCCGTCTTCGGTCGCGGTGAACCACATATTTGGGTTCAAAAATGGGTTGGCCCTGTTCCCCATATCGCTCGATTGGACACAGATTTCTACCATCACATCGCCTTTGGTCCCGCCTTGGTGGACCAGCTTGAACCTGGCCATTGCTTACTGCATCTTTTGGATTATTTTGGGCACCGTTTTGCTCTTCACCAACGTGTGTACTTACTCTTTTTTCTCTCCGTTGGTCATCGCCTTACACTAACCCTGCCTGTCTGTGTACACAGAGCCTCAACTTTGGTTATTTCCCTCTGTTGGGAAGCGGTGTGTACGACAAATACGCACACGCGTACGATGTGACCCGGTTGCTGAATGGGCCCCATGGCCCCTACAGCGAGGAAAAGTACGATGCCTACTCCCCAGCCTTTCTTTCCTACGGGTTCTATCTCATCTATGGCGCTGGCCTTGCCATGCCCATGGCTCTCCTTGTCCACTTTGTGTTGCATTACTACAACGCAGTGGCGGGTGTGATCAAGTACGGTCGGGCAGAGAAGGATGATATCCACGCCAAGATGATGTTCAAGTACCCGCAAGTGCCTGAATGGGTGTACTTTTGCTTTCTGCCGGTCGGATTTGTGATTGGGATTGGGGCGGTACGGGGGCTGGACACACAAATGCCAATCTTTAGTTTGGTCGTTGCCTTTTCCATCTGCGCCATCTTTTTCTTCTTCTGCCGGCCTCGTCTTCGCTCAGACCAACCTGTTTATTTCGTTCACCAATGTCCTGGCAGACTTGGTGGCAGGCTACATGCACCCCGGCTCGGCTTCCACCAACATTCTGTTCAAGACGTTTTGCATCTCGGTCAACAACATTGCTTTGCTCTATGCCTCGGCGCTCAAAATGGGACACTACCTTAAGGTGCCGCCGCGCGTGTCGATTGTGGCCCAGACGCTGTTTGTGCTGTGGACGTACGCGGTCCAATTCGGCACCAAGTCATTCCTGATGTGGAAAGTGCACGACCTGTGCAATCCTGAGCAGCAGGGGGGCATGATCTGTCTCGGTGCCCAGCAGGCCTACACCAGCTCGATTGTCTGGGGCACGATTGGGCCGCGACGGTTGTTTGGCGGGAGTGGGCTGTACCAGTCGCTGTACTGGTGGATGTTGGGTGGGGCACTGTTGCCCATCCCGATTTGGTTTGTGGGCAAGACCCGACCGCAAATTGAGTATGTGTCGGCACCGGTCTTGCTGCTGGCTGCTACCTTTATCCCTTCCTCGACACCGGTCAATGTGGTGCTCTTTCATTCCCAACATCCTCACCCAATGGTTTGTCCGCCACACTTCCTTCAAGTTCTGGGACCGGTACCAGTACATTACTTCGGCCGCGCTTGATGCCGGCGCGGCGATCGCCAGCATCATCATCTTCCTTGCCTTGCAGCTGCCACGGGACGGCTCGATCCAGGTGCGCTGGTGGGGCACAGACGTGATGAAGAATACCCGGGACTACGCGAACGTGCCATGGCTCAAGGCGCCCCCCAATGGAATCGTGACCTAATCGTTGGTTCGACATTGTTTACCCCCCCTCCCCTCCTCCTCTTCCCTCCTCCCCCGCCCAGGCCTCTTGGGGTTTCCAACCGCCTGCTCCCCAGCGGGTGGAGTCTCGCTGTTTAGCCCCCCATTTTGCTCTTCCACCCGTTCGCCCAGGGCCGCAGGTTACGTTAAGGTCAGGATCAGAGCTTGCCTGTCATCCTGCCCGACAGCACCTCGTTACAATGCATGCAGATCTGTCGGGCGACGTACCAGCACAGTCGCACGTCCGTAGCTAGGTTGGAGGCTCAAGGTTCAAGCTGCAGCCGGGGCTCAAGCCCCCAACCAAGTTGTCGTTTGAGCAGCTCAAGTTCAGTACCAGGCTCTCACAAGCTCAAGCGCAAGCGCAAGCTCAAGCTCAAGCAGAACTGATCCAATCTGCCACCCCTAGTTGCTAGTTATCCCAGCTGTCTGTACAAGTGTTGCAGATCGCCCCGCCGTGCCCCTTGCAATGGCTGTTCCCCGCCTTTGGCGCAGCATGGGCCAGCTCGAGCCACCTGCTCCCGACCCACCCCAGACCAGCTCCCCCTCGTCTACCGTGCCATTGCACACACACCCGCAGGAAACGGTACCGGCTACCAATAGGCGAGTCGTTCCCGCGGCGACGGCCCGGCGTGGCAGCTAAGCTCAACTGCTTGAGGCTGAAGCGTGCGTTTCGCTATCCGCTTACACCTTACAACCTTCTACGGTCCATACACTACCTCTGTACCATTGCCCCCCATGCTGCCGCAACGTGGACGACCGGCCTTCTGCTTTGGGTACAAGAACGATTCTGCGTCCGCGTCATCGAGCGTGCAGCCATGGGAACTGATCTGACCCCAAACTACGAGGGAGGAGCTCTGGCCTGAGGTCATGCCGCGCCGCGAGCGGGATTAGATGGGAAAAAACGAAATTGATCCTACAACAAATCGCGCCACCGCCCAGAACGGCAGAGAAGCTCTCGCCTGTATCGTCTGGAGCGTAGACCACGAACGGGGAATGGGTTCGGGGCGAGGACCGTGGTCACCAGCCTCAGTCCTCAGCCCTCAGCGGTAAGGAAAGCCAGTGGAGGAGTGCCACATGTCACGACATTGGGGAATGGGATCGCGAGGACAAAATCCATGTAACGTGTCGACAAAGTGAATATAGCTGGAACGGGGGGTGGAGTGGGGGGTTTGAACAACACATCGAACAAACAAACTAGAGGAACAGGGGGGGACCACTTTGACCAACCAACCCTGAGATGACGGCTGGACAAGCACCCCCCCTGACCGACATACGTCACGGGGTTCACTTGCGCGGAGAAGAGGTGAAACAGACCACCTCGTCGTAGCTGGGAGGGGCGGCTTCCACATCGGGTGCAACCGTAGACGAAGATGGTTGAGGGGCACGAGCTAGGGGGGGGGGGGATGGGACGGAACAGGAGTTGGGTGAGGATGCGGGACGGGCTGAGGTGGACGAACGCCCTGGACAAAGACGGCTGGGCCGACGGCACCGTACGTAGTCGGTCGCCTTGGTTCCCATGCGGGATGGTAGGGGAGCAGAATGCCTTGGGGCTGCGTCCTTCGGCGGACCAGGGAAGCAATCAGCGCAAACGGGAGGTAAATCACGCACCCCACCAGGAACGCGACCATGACCAGCGGCAAGGCAAGAACAGCACCGACCACAAACCCAGGGAAGAGAATGGCCGTAAGGATAACCATCAGAATCACAACCACAGCTTTCCAGAACAGAAACGAGATCAGGACAACAAGGATGACCACAGCAACGAGCTCGGCCGTGGTATAGTCAATGTCGATGGGGGGGAAGGGGGCATGCTCCTTCGAGTGGGCTACATGAGCGGACGCAGCCGGCTCGATGCGTAGACGACGAGAGCCATCTGGGTTGCTCATGAAAGTGCACTGTGGCCAGCGCCAAGAACCAGTCTCAGGCCACCCAAGACGACTCAGAACACTCGCCGTTGGCCGCCCCTCCCACTGGGCAAATTGCGACGCGGGCGTACCCAGCCAGCGCCCTAGAATCTTATCTTGGCACGCCGGATCAATAGACATGTGCGGGCCCTCGCACGTCTCGAAGACGAGCGCTCCGCGGCGATCAAGCGATTGGAGGCCAAGCCGGTCGTCCTTGTAGATCGAACTCTCCCGCAACGGAACGGGGGGAAGATCCTCGGGTTCGTCCGCCTCGGCCAGGGGGTAGGCGGCGAACCAGCCGCTCTCTTTGGGCACCACAGTTTGCTCCTCGGAAAAGACGACCATGATGAAGTTGGACAGGCTGGAGAGACGGCGCTTGTACGACTCGTTGACCTCGAGCTCGTTGTTGATGTCGAGCAAAAAGTGGTTGTGGGCCAGGTAGCCCTCAAACTCGGAAGGGCTACGCGGGTTGCGGTAGTACTGCGCAGTGACGACGTGGGACTGGGCATAGTCGGTGTTGACGCCGTTGCGGAGCATGCCCGACGCTGCGCGGCACAGCAAGTCGCGCGGCGCACAGGCGGGCAGACCGGCAATGCCCATGTGCTGACTGCCAAACGTGATAAGGTTGCGGACAGGCGGCGCATTGCAGCGCTCCACATACGCACGCATGAATGCCCGCCTTGCGAGAAACCAATCGCATCGAATCCGTCCTGCAGCTCGGGGATGGATGCCAGCTGCTCGCACACCTGCGCCACCTGGTCGTTGACCAGACCAAACAGCGTCGCCCGCTGGTCCGCCGCCGCCGTGTCGGCGAGAGCGACGAGATGGACAAAGATGCCGGGGTAGGCCTCCCGCAGGGCATCGGCAAAGCCAGTCATACCCTCGGACTGGGCACTGTCGCCGAGCCCATGCCAAACGACGACGGGGTGGGGTGGTCGGCGGAGGAGGCGGAGGCGGAGGCGGAGGGGGTGGCGGGGCGGGGCGAGGAGTGGATGGAAAGGGCGGTGGCGGTGGTGGCGGCGGCAGCAGCGCCGATGACGAGGGAGGCAATGCGAGAGCAGCCTCATGGTGCGCAGAGGCAGGGCGTGCAGGCAGGCGGATGGCGCGCGGCGATTGTCGGTCAGAGTCGAGGGCCGATGTGGACGTGCGCTCCCCACAGCAAATTTGTGCCTGGGCTGCTCCCACGGACAAGTGCCCTGCTGATGTAAGCTGCACGGGGACATGGGCGCGTCACGTGCCTGCTGCCAGTTGCACGCGACATGTGATGTGTAGCTGTCACACCACCCCCTCGTGGCCGGGTGCGCCAAGGCAGGCCAAGACAGGCACGGCGTGGCTCTGGCTGGCCCAGCGGCAAGCAGGCAGCCCAAGTGGCGCGCCGCGCAGCCCGTGCAGGCCCAGTGCAGCAGTGCACCCAGTGCAGCCCAGTGCCGCCCAGTGCCGCCCAGCGCGGGGGCTGCCGGCGCGCCCCTCGCTCCGGCCCGCGGGAGGCACAGGGGCAGTCGCGCCGCCGCGCGCGCGAGGGCTGCGGCTGCGGGCTGCTGGGCCCGGGGCGTACTCACTAACCCCTCCGGTCCGCCATCCCGTCCCAGCCCAGCCACCCCGAGCAGCCCCCGACCACACCACCACCCCCCCGCCCCTGCCATCCAGCCCAGCCCCCCCCCATGAGCACCCACGCCGACAACGTCTACCTCGCCAAGCTCGCTGAGCAGGCCGAGCGCTACGATGGTACGTGCCCCCCTGCGCCCCTCTGCCTTGCCCCCCCTCCTGACCCCTCCCCAGAGATGGTCGAGAGCATGAAGGCCGTCGCGTCGGCCGACCAAGAGCTGACTGTCGAGGAGCGCAACCTGCTCTCGGTCGCCTACAAGAATGTCATTGGTGCTCGCCGTGCTTCGTGGCGCATTGTCTCCTCCATCGAGCAGAAGGAGGAGAGCAAGGGCAACACGGCCCAGGTCGCCATCATCAAGGCGTACCGCGAGAAGATCGAGGCCGAACTGGCCAAGGTATGTGAGGACATTCTCAGCGTACTGGACAAGCACCTTATTCCCTCGGCCGCGTCGGGCGAGAGCAAAGTGTTCTACTACAAGATGAAGGGCGACTACCACCGCTACCTCGCCGAGTTTGCCACGGGCGAGACGCGCAAGGACAGTGCTGACAAATCGCTCGAGGCGTACAAGGCAGCCTCTGACGTGGCTGCTGCTGAGCTCGCTTCGACCCATCCCATTCGCCTCGGTTTGGCACTCAACTTCTCCGTGTTCTACTATGAAATCCTCAACTCTCCTGACCGCGCGTGCCACCTTGCCAAGCAGGCGTTCGACGACGCCATTGCCGAGCTCGACACGCTCAGCGAAGAGAGCTACAAGGACTCGACACTCATCATGCAGTTGCTCCGGGACAACCTGACGCTTTGGACGTCTGACATGCAGGAGGCTGAAGCTGAACCTACCGCCGAGGCCGCCGCACCTGCAGCTGCCGCCCCAGCGCCAGAGGCTCCGGCGGCCGAGGAGGCAGCCTAAATGGATCTACGGTTTTGGCATGACTTGTCCCCTTTCTTTGGGCCATCTGTCCGGCGCGCTGCTCTCTCGGTGGCTTGGGTTGGGGCGCGCTCGGCCAACTTGCCATTTGCTTGACCTGCACGTAGCCTCTGGTGCGTCTCTAGTTCGTTCCTCGGGTCAAACTACGATAGCACGTACCTGCATTTGGCATCCCTTGCGAGTGACGGCATCGCTCTTTCAGTGTAACTACCGGCCTTCTTCCATCTGGCCTTGGATCGTGAGTGTCCCAAGCTTCCACAGTATTAAAACAGGAGTATCAGGAACGCGAGAGGCCCAAATTAAATCCGAAAGGATGCCAGGGACTTTGTTCCGACGTGCCTAGAAGCAGATCCACGCGACGTGACGCTAGAGAGTTATGCGCGTGGAGAGACGGAAGCTCGAAGGCAAGGGCAAATGATAGCGAAGAGGCAACTAAGAAGAGACACAGTTGCCTGTCCTTGAAGTGGGGGAACAGCTTTTTGGCCGCCTGTACAATCCAAAGGCGACTGGACTATTAACCTGAGCGCATAGCTTTCTTACATCGCATCACATGTTGTTTGTCCCACTGCGGCATCATTCAACCTCCTTTATTATGAAAAACGAGAAGGAAAAGGAGGCGCACAGGATGACACGCGGGACGTAATGAGACCAGGTCGTTTTACGAACTCGCATTCCCCTATCTGCGCAGCTGCAGTAGATGAAGAGGAATTCGTGGTTGCAAACGAGGTGTGGTCTCTTCGGTTAGTGTGTCAGGCTGCTACTACTCGGAGATTGAAGCATGAAGCGCAGTACTATGTGGTCATGGGTTCAATAAAGGCACACAGCCTTGTCGGTGTGTGCGGTGTACGGTTCGTGCCATGCATGGTAGAGGAGAATCTCTACCAGTGAGACGTCATTCGGTCTTCTACAACACTTGCTCGATGCGTCATAATGTGTGAAACAGAGACGGTGAAGACGTGTCCGAGGAAATGGGCAACGGATGACCCGCCCGGATCTGGGAGGATTTGAACTAGGACCTGAGGAGTGGGGCACGGCAGACGGCAGACATGCACTTCAGCAGGACCTTTGTACTCCCCTAAACTGTAGGGGCGGATGCCTCCTCGGGGCTCGTCCCATGACCTCCTCTAGGAATCTATTCTGCCACCGTTTTCTCGCCATTGGGCCCACTATCTCATCACGTCTTTCGATCTTCTTTCTCAGTCCACCGGACCTCTTGTCCATTGTGGTGTGAGGACTGTGTAACATGTAAGGCGGGGAAAAGTGGTGGGTCCGTTTTGCTCGAGGCTTCTGCTGAATGGGTTCGGCTGCTTTGGTGTTGAAGATTCAATGGTGTGGCACATGTCGCCCAAGTAATGTACACAACCCGCCGTTCCCAAAATGCGCTTAACCCCATTACCATAGTTCGGCTGATCTGGCTCTCATTCCCAAATTCGTCGTCCCGAGCGTGTCGCATCTTCCCTGTTCTGATGCGTCGCACCATGTCCTCTGCTCTTGCTTCCTCCTCACGAACGTTAATGTCACAGTCGGGCCTAAGGCGAGGGAAACCAAGTCGGGACTACTGGCCAAATGCAGCAATAGTTCGTGGGGAAGAAGCAAGAGCAGAGGGTGTGGTGCGAAAAAGGGGAGAATAAGCCATCAGGCCTTAAACGAACAACGAAGAATGACTCGCATTCAGTGCCTGACGAGTAGCTACAGAATCCACGCTTTCGATCATTTGTTTGGGGATCCAAACTGATGACTACAGCACCAAGTGCTCGCGGCCTGAAGTATAAACGGTTTAAAGTATTCCCACGTTCAAGACGTTAAGACGTTCAAGCTACATTGCACGTGGCCCAAAGCCTATACACCTTGGCGACAAGATACACAAGAAGAGAGGGTGGGAAAAGAACAAGAAATCAAGCAAGTGGCACAAGACAAACTCCAAGACGACGGATGCACCGCGTGGGAGCCCCAGATTGGGATCTTGCCAAATTAGCGGGCGCAGCCCTGGCACCACATGTCTGCGGGTCAAAAGCATGTCAGCAACACCGATTAATGAAAACGAATCCCAAGAATAAGGATGCAAGCCACGTACCACCCTCAGGAGCAGGGGCCGGGGCCGGGGCAGCCGAGACGGCAACAGCGGCCACAACGGCAAAGATGGCGGCAAAGGAGAACTTCATGGTGCGAGAGAGGGGGAGAGAGGAGAGAGGAGAACGGTGGCGGTGGAGAACACGAGTCAGGACGAGAACAGGGCCCCTTTTGTATCTTTTTCTGACATCTGGGTTTGGTTTTAGGGGGGTGGCGGACCCTCCCTCAGCGGTTCAGGCGGCTCGGGGCTTGAAGCGTCATCGATCATCGATCTCATCGATCCCAGGGATCAGATCTCAGGGCACCGGGCACCAGACCTCAGGCTGAGGCCTCAGGCTGAGGCCATGTGCATCCAGGGCCCAGGCGCTCAGGCCCAGGCCTCAGGGCCCCAGCCTCCTCAGGCCTCAGGCCCAGAGCGCCTCGAGCGCACAGGGGAGTTAGGAACTGGTACATGTTAGACCGGCAAGCGGTAGCCGATACCCGATAACTAGCAACTAGCAACTGCTAACTGCTAACTCAGCCTATCGGGTACCTACTCCTCAGGGCCTCGGCCCCAGGGCGTTGCGTTCGGTGCTGCCCAGCCAATCGACCGCAGTCTTGCGCTTGAGAGCTTGAGGCTTCGCTTGAAGCTTCGGAAGCCTCAGGGAAGCATGGGGCACCAGGTCACAGTGTGCTGGCCTGGGCAGGGTGTTCAATGACATCACACACAGCCGCCATTTGTGCCCCGGTGGCCAAGGTGTGTGGGCTGGTGCGGTGCCACAGCTACTAGCTTCTGCGCCTCATCTGTCCGGTATATCAGGCCTCGGCTCAGGGCCTCAGGGCCTCAGGGCCCGAGGATGCAGATTAGGCTTTGGACATTGGACCGCACTGGGCCACCCTGCCCCTGCGCACTGTCCTGACTGCCCGCGTGCTCAGCTCAGGCGGAGCGCCGAGCGCGGCCGTTTGTCTGCCGAAACTGGTGGTTCTCTTGTTCTTTTGAACGCGACATATCCCCGAGCACATGGCACATCACATGTATATGTCCCATGTCCCACGTCACACTGGTATCCTCGGGCGCTGATATCCTGATAGCCCGTCCGCCTGGGCCATGGGCGGCTGTGCGCCACCACGCACCATGCCACCCATGCTCTGCGTGTCTGGGCGCTACTAGCTCTGCGGCTACTGGCCACTCCACGGTCCACTTGCGTAGCGTACAACGGAGGGCAGCGTATGTAACACGGACCCGTTCGGCCCACAGCGCTCGGCGCACCCTGCCATCCTGCCTGCTCGGGAGAAGACGGGGCAGGCGGGGCATTGGCGGGGCATTGGCATCGAGCATCCCCAAGCGAGATCATCGATCATATTCAATCATCGATGGTTCATATCTCAGACAGTCGCTGATCACCGATCATTAATTTATTGATCATCGATGCCCGTCGATTCCAGGATATGCCTATCTCGATAATCCATCTCCGGCAACACGCTGGTAATGATAAGGTAACCAGTAAACGCTAGCAACAGACGAGTACCTACTTGGCACTTGCAACCGCAGTATCTCCTGGTGTGGGTAGGTCGTAGGCTTCAACATGGAACTGGTAACCTAGTAACCGGAGTAAGTAGTAACCGGAGTAATCGGAGTAACCATGCCTTGGCTAGCGGCTGAACCTCTCAGCCATCCATCGGACAACGTGCGACTCGACGTTGACCACGTTGATCAGTTGATTGAATCGTTGTTAACATGTTCAACAACCATTCGTTGTGTGGGGCCATCGACGGCGATACCAACTTTAATAAGCTTTCCAGGTGTGACATGTGACATGTGACTAGTGACTGCGACGAATATTCCCGAGAGCCTCGCTCGCCAGCCCACGATATTCAAGAGGAGATCGATGATTAATGACGTTAAACGTTAATGACGTTACAGCGCTCAGGCTGAGCGTCTGAGCGAGGATCGATGCATTCGATGAAAATGAATCGATGAACTTGTTCATCATGACATGAACATCGTGAACGTTCGTTGAACGTTATGTCTTCTCCGTCAAAAGGACCTGTTCAAGTTGTGCATGTGCCGGTAACCGGTAGCTAGGTAACTAGTGAACAGTGAACGTTGAACATACGTTTTCAAGGCTGAACTTCAGCCGTGTTGAATATATGTTGAATCCACATGGGTCCAATATATTTCTCTTCCTATAGGTCGATCAACGTATCAACGGTCTCAACGTTCAACGATCAATGATCTCCTGCCTATACATCGTGCAGTTGTGCATGGTAGATTAGCTCGATAATCGATGATCGAGCTTATCAATCCACATATGCTTGGCAGAAACACTTTATCACGCGGTGGCAAAGCATCTTCAAGCTCTTCAAGCTCATTTTCAAGCTTCAAGCTTCAAAAGCTTCAAGCTTCATCTGACCCATGCATCATGCTATTCTACGCTATGGTACGTATAGGCACACTTTCTCTACGATCTAAATGGATCGAGCCTCATAGAGAGTGTTTCCCACTTCCCCCTCCCCAATCGTGCCCTCCACGGCCTCTGGGTGCATCTGGGTGCATTGGTGTGCCCACAAGCGATAGTGACTCGGAACATCCGTGTAGCGTGCAACATGTGACCGAGTAACTAGTAACCCGGTATAATGTAACGCGTAACGGTCATTCTCAAACCCACAATCGCTGGTGCACACAAACTCGGTGTACTTTCAGGTGTCACATGTCACAAAACACATGTCACTGCACCATTTAACGTTTACGGGTTACGTTACGCGTTACCGGTTACCCCGGTTACCGTCCACGGTCCATGCAGCTGAGGATGCGGGGTCTTGTAGAGTTCTCGGAGCTTCTTATTATTGGAGCTTGAACTCTCGGAGCGTATTGGAGCTTGGAGCTTTTGTGGCCCTTGGAGCTTGGAGCTTAGAGCTTGGAGCTTAGAGTTGAAGCTTGGAGCTTGGAGCTTGGAGGTTTTGAATGCCAGGACCCCTGCGAGCACAGTCTGAAACCGCCAACGCGATGATGATGTCAGGGAAGAACTAATGCCAGAGGATGGCACATGGGGAGAGCATAATGGTTGTGGCGCAGAGATGACATAGTGTCTCCTCCCCCTTGCGACGCTCTGACACCAGGCTACTGCCTTCAAGCGTCAATATCCTCGCACCTGTATCTTCCTTTTTTGACTCTGTATCCGCTTCTCTCTCCAGTCTTCTCTCTCTCCATGGCCTCCGACACCTTATCTTTTCCAACTGGATTCTTTGTTCAGGGTTTACCTCAGTTCTCCGTACTCGCGATTCCGTATAGTCTCCACTTTCGCCCCTACTATTACTACTCAGTACTCAGTCTTTTGCCCGTCTGGTTGCAGCCCAATTGTCAGGAGCAACATGAGACGGACCGGAGGGAACCCAAAGTGCTGGGTGTTAGAGAACCTCGACAGACGGAGAGCAACGGATCATGTAATGAGGAACGTGGTGGTTTTGACGTCAACGTTCACAACGTTCACAGCTTGAACGTTCGGTTAAACTTTGAAGCGAGGCCTCAGCGCCTCAACACTGCACTCACATGCCCTGAGGTCTAAGCATCAGGTCCTCAGGCTTCAAGCTTCAAACTTCAAGCTTCATGCACCGTCTCATGGCCTTGTGCACATGATCATGCCACATCTGGAAGAGACAGGGGTTGGGCCGGTCCGGGATTTGGATACTGTGTAGGTTTCGGAGGTTAGCGAGGTGTGTAAGGGGCTTGTAGGATAATCGATAAGGTGCCTTGGCCTATGTACGTGACTTGCCACAAACGTGTTATGCTTTTGGATCCCCACGTTCCCCCTTTTGGGGAATTCAGACATCTTGATTCCCCAACCGCTTGACCAATGATGGATGGAATTAACAGAGTGATGAATGATGCTCTGTGTCATGGAACGCGGAGGAGAGCACTACTGAGAGCCGAGAATCCATTCAGACGTACCCACTGTCGATAAACATCGAGAGGTAGAAACCCTTTCTCTGCGCGCCTTATCCATGTCAGCGTACAGCTGGGAGCTTTTGCGCATAGGCAGCTGTTCTCGTGGAACATGGAACATTATACCGATCCGCCTTTTGGTGCGACGGAGGCCCAGATGCAGTGCAAAAAGGTATGACTGATAGGTGCGACCCACAGCCAGGCCCCTGCTTCTGCCGGTGAGATACCCTTTTGTAAATCAAAACGACGTGCTACCCAACCCAGCGCCCTATTCGAGGTGATACCCTCCCCTGTCTGTTCTTGAAGCTTCAAAGCTTCATCCATTCACTTCTTACATCCGCGGTCGCTTGTTGCCCTGTCCGGCCGCCTGCCCCTTTCACTATGCTTTTTACCGTGATGTGACCAAAAAACCGATCTCCTGTTTCTCTGCCATCGTCCGGATGGAGGGGTGTTGCATTCTGCGACGGTGAAAGGGGAAAACCACGGAAGGGGATTCGGTCAATCTGATGCTGGCCGACAAAGGTATCGAGCTGTCTATTATACACCGAGAAGATCAACATTCCCGTGGCTCCTTTACACTAAAAGTTCACGTACACGTGAACTTCGTAAGCCCAAGCACAAACACGGTGCCAACCATGATTACCAAACCGTGTGAACGTCCCACCGCTGACACAGTGTACGACACCCCTGCGTATTGAGAGAGTGGAGACGAATCTAGGCCGTGTAAGCAAATCCCTTTTGCCACTAACATTCGTAACGGGGGTGCCTGTTGTCTGTGCTGAAGTAGTTGTTCTTCGATATTAATGGATATCGATCCTTAAGCAAGCACAACGAGACCATACGGGGGAGGTATCAAGAGGAAGGGAGATGTACCAAGATAATCTCAATAACAACGGCAACAGTACTCTTTTGTGGGCCGGTGAGAGAGCGTGGGCGCAGATCGTTGCATGGTATTGCTGGCCAAAATGTTATAATCCTGAGCGTTGGGTTGAACGCCAGCGGTCCACAACATCTCATGCGCTCATGGGCATTAAGTGACACAGCTGGCTCGGCATACGCAGGGTAGTATCGGGCGAGCGCGTTCCGGAAGAATTTCCACGTGCATGCGGCTTCGGAACGCATTACAGCCTACTAGTTCTTCATTTAGCTCTGCAATACAATCTCCATTGCCTATAGCTAAGTGGATAAGTGACACTGAGGGTTACTGAAATGAGAACAAACGAGCTCGCTGTCGGTGGCCTCACCCAGGCCTCTCACTATATAGACCTTACGCGCTCCCTATATAGACCTACACGCGTCTGCTGCACATACACTTCCCTTCCTGGCGTGTAGATGGGATCCTCAATATGACGGTTGAATCGGAACATGACTATTATACGGCAAGGGTGAACAGAGTCAGCATTCAACCCGACTCAGCTGTGCTCAAAGCCAAGCGGTCTTCATTTTAAAAGAAAAAAAAATGTTCGACCTTTCGAGGTACTAAGAACTTCACTCTCTGAGGTAGGTTTTTTTGGCACCGGCAGCGCGGCGAGAGACGCATGCTTGCGGCTGGGACGACCGAAATAACGGAAAAATCTTCTGGGTGTTAAAAAGAGTTGTGTGAACTGAGTGAATGGAGAAAAGGGAAGGGGGAAGTGAGACAGCAGTAATAGGGAGAACAGGCAGGGCGTGGGAGACGTTCGTGCTACTTATTACTACAGTTCCCCTGCACTCTCCGCAATTGATCTGCAACGCTTGCTTACTATAAGAGCTGGCCAGATTCGTTCTACAAGCTGTACAAACCCCTTTTTTTGGTTGCTTCATCAACGGATTTGCTCTTATTTTCCTGTCTCCTTTCCCTTTTGGCATGCTTGAATTGCACGACTGGTGTAACTAACCACCCTGCCTTCCCGTACGTGTTGAAGCCGATCTCTTCTGCGGGCTGTAGCACTCCCTAGTTGAACTCCAGCAGGTGTATGGGCGTAGTGAAGGTGATGAAGATCTCCTCAGGTGTGTCCACAATAAGGACGCGGTCTGGTATCTCTATCTGCGTTCTTAGTACGGTGCGCGCTCCAAGTCACGTGATGTGCCCATAACACCGAAGGGCGACGCGACGACCTGACCCGTGGCTCGTCTGGGGGCGCTGTGCATATGGCCACTGGCGCCCGTTGCTGATTCAGCAGCTCTGATGCGGCAGTGTTGCGGCCCATCTTACTGGTGATCGATGATCTACTGAGCGGCCGGTGATCTCTGTGATCAACATTCAATTTTCCACCGGCCGTAATCAATCTCAGGGATGCCCGGGCCGACTCATCGACGACGCTCGTCCAGTGAATCTTCAAGTCAAGCTTGAAGCTTCAACTTGAAGCCTGAGGCCTGAAGCTTGAAGCGTCGCTTCCCACTCCTATTCGCCCCCCTGTCCCTCCTGAGTTCGCACGGCTGCAAACTGAAAAGAGAGGTGCCAAGTCGCCCGTCCTGCTGTTCTGTTCAATACGATGGGTTTTCTATGACGGCCACCGTACCATTTTCACTGTAGGCTAAACATGTCTATACTGAACTACCTCGTGGTGCGCAGCACCGCAAAATGCGCGTACGAAAGAGAGAAGACGAAATGTAGATGGCCAGGGCGGCGCGCGCTCCTCCTGCGCACGGAAACAGACGAGACTGGAGGACGAGGCGAGGGAGGGAAGGAAACACGTCATAGTTGTTGCTGCGGGGCACCTAGGGCGCAGCAGACAGGCGGATCCAATGGGAGAGGCATGTGGCGGGGGAAAAAGAAACAGGACGAGACATAGAAGCGCGAGAGGCAAAGAGATGCACGGGCTGGTGCATGTACGGAAAAAGGGCCGGGGCCTTACGAACGCTCACCACGCAGGCGACGAGCGAGAGCAATGTCCTTGGGCTGGATCGTGACGCGCTTGGCGTGGATGGCAGCCAAGTTGGTATCCTCAAAGACCAACGAGGTACGCCTCCGCGGCCTCCTGCAGCGCTCCAATCGCCGACGACTGGAACCGCAAATCCGTCTTCCAGTCCTGGGAGATTTCGCGGACCAAACGCTGGAACGGCAGCTTGCGGATCAACAGTTCCGTGCTCTTCTGGTACCGCCGAATCTCACGCAGCGCCACCGTACCAGGCTTGTAGCGGTGAGGCTTCTTGACCCACCGGCGGCGGGAGCCGACTTGCGGGCGGCCTTGGTGGCAAGCTGCTTGCGCGGGGCCTTGCCACCCGTCGATTTGCGGGCAGTCTGCTTGGTGCGAGCCATGACGCGTTCTGTTGACAAGCAGGGCGACCAAAGTAGTTAGGACGGTAGCGGTAGTGGCGGTGGTGGTGGGGATGGTGAAGGACAATGGGGAGTGCACGTGAGAGTCGATGCGCAGCAGTAGCAGTGGGCAAATGAAGGCGAAAAGGAAAAAAAAAAAATTGGACAGCAGTCAGTACCAAGGAAGTGCTACATGGCGATGATGGGTATAGCCTTGCCGATGGCCGCAACGCGTGTGGCTATGGCCGCGGTGGGTCTGGGCATGACATGCAGACCATAGCCGCGCGTAGCCACAGCCAGAGAAGGGGAGGACAGGAGAGGGGGGAGAGAAGGAGGGGGACATACACGGTGCTGTTTTGATGAAGCGATGCAGAAACAGGGGAGGGGGTGGTGTGGTGGACGGAAAGCAAGAGAGACTGCGAGGGCCAGAGAGCTGAAAAGAGAGGGGGAAAACTGCGGCAAGTGGGCGAGGGGATTGGCGCAAGGCGGGTATATCTGACAAGCGCGCTCCAGCCGCCCAGGGCAGGTTGGGGGATTCGCTATCCAAAGACAAGCGCCGGCTGGGGCGGCTACGCGTGACGGGCGTCAGCGTCACGGCCTCTCCTATCTACTCGGTCTCATCTCCGTCTGGGGCCAGCCCGCGAGGCTTGTTCAACGTTCAATGCCGCCTGCAGGAGCTCCGGCCTGATGGAACTGCAACGCTGGATGCTGTCGCCTCTCTGGCGCGATGGAGGTGGTATCAGGGACGGATGGTGGCGCGCTCTGGGCCATATGGCGCTGGCCAGCTGAGCCATCCATCATAGTAGAGTAGTAGATGCCGCAAACGCCCGCCGACCGACGCGGGTGGAGTGTTGGCTGGTGTAGGCGCTCGCCTGCCCAGACGCGTGCGGCTGCCCCCATCGCCCCCCGGCCGCAGCGATGGAGGCATCCCAGCGTCGACAGCCACGGCCAGCCCTGCGCTGAGCCCGAGCTGCCGGCGGCCACCAGCTTCAACCGCTTCCAAATCCAAACCGGCCGTCCAAATTAGCCCGCGTGTCCGCTGCAGTCCCCTCCGCCGCAGTACAACACTGCCCCTGCGCCCCGGCGTCCCCCCGCTCTGCACTGCGCCGCTCTGCAGGATGCATGCTAGCCAGCAGCCAGTGGGCCAGTCTCCATGCCCAGCACGTCGTTCAGGATGACGGCGACGCCCCCTCACCGCCCAACCACGCGGGTCGAGAAGGTAGTAGAAAAATTCAATGGCGGTGAAATGCCCTTGCCAGCACTACCGCGTCCTCATCCTCACCCCCACCCCCGTCGTCACCATTACCATCGCTTCCACTTCCACTTCCACTTCTACTTCCACTTCCATTTCCATGTCTTGCGCCATCACCACTGCCACTGCCACCACCAATACAAAGTCATTGTCTGCTCTTCGGAACACAGGCGGCTGTCCTTGAGCCGCCCGTTGCACCACAGCAAATAATCGTAGTTCCACGTCAGATCTCGAGCCTCCAGCAGTGAACCGGACGCCTTGTCCATCTGCTCGTTCATGGTTCATGCGCCCATCCGTGTCTCCCGTTCTCGTAGCGCCATATCGACCTAGTGGCACAGAGGGCGCCAACTACCGGGGCAGAAAGGGGTGAGGCGATGTTGATTACCGCGACCCGCCTCCGCAGCACGCCGACGGCATTGCCAAGCGTCTTGGCGTTGCTAGGATACACAAGTACCACTGATGATAGATTGCCGTCTTTCCGTTCGAATCCCGCCGGGTACTCATCCTTGCCCCCCGCCACGAGACTCCCACACACGTCTCAGTCGCATTCACATAACCCACCCAATACGAACCACACCACTGACCTCGGGTTATCGTCTCGCCTGCACCGGTGTAGAATCCAGTGCGTTCTCTCCGTTGATGTACATAAAGGGCGGAGAAGCATCGACAAAGACTTGGTGGTAAACAAGATGCGCTAGGCCGCGAGACCAAACTAGGTCTCGTCTAAGCTGGAGGCGAAGGAGCGTTGGTTGCACCCATGGGTGGCACCGAGGAGAACAACACACGCCTCTACGCATTGTACGCATTGCCAAGACTTTGCTTTTGTTGGCTTGTGCGTAGTAAACCAGCGCGCGCCCGTGTCGCTAAAGTCAGTGGCCAACTGCACCCTCTCGGCCAAAGCGCGTCGTTGAACTTCAATGCTTGGTGAACTGAAGTGGGAGCTTTAGTCGCATTGTTGGCAAACAGTCGAGGGAAATAGAAGTCGTGACCGTGTTGGTCAGGGTCATCGCGGAAAGAGTGTGCTAACGGCCAACGATGCTAGCTTTCCACGTTTGGGATGGTATAGGAGGGTGTGCACAATGGGTCGTCCAGTCCCACAAATCTGAGCAAGCTTGATCTTCGTGTAGCCTCCTAGAAACGCAGGGCCATCCGCCTCAGGACCACCCCGCGGGTCTGCAATCGAAGGGGAGACAAGGACGATATGAGCACAACAACTTCTATGTGAAACGGGAACTTGAACGGGAGCGTATCAAGGAACAGACTTGTGTCCACTAGGAAGGTAGCGTCTCCCTGTCCAAAAGAAGAACGAGCCAAAGTAATTCATGCCACAACAAAAATAGCAGTACTTCCCTATTTAGAGGCTCCTAAGCCCAGCCCTCTCCTTAGCTCAGTGGAAGAGCGTCAGATTGTATTGGTCTATTGGAAGAAAACCTTCCGCCGGAATGTCCTGGGTTCGACTCCCAGAGGGGAGATTTTTTGTTACACAACACCAGTTTCACCCCAAATGCGGATTGTAACTTCTCTCGCACAGAGATGCCAAAAACGGGCTCCCTTTTCTCTCTCCTACGACTGCCTGTCATGCTATTCGAAGACAAAACCTACAGTTACCATTCCCCCCAGCCCGACCGCGACGGCAGCTTGCCCTTTTGTCCATAATCGACGAGACGCTAAAACATTTTATTGTAGGCATCAACCTCCGCCTTAATGCAGGTTCTTCGGGGTGGTACCCCTCCTCCTCTGCGCTCCTCCTGCGAGTTGCAACTCTGACACTTTGTTCTCATCCATTGTGGGTAATCAGTTTCTCTCGTGTGCTTGACTGCCTCAGAAGAGATGATAATGCGAGTAAGGGAGAAGAATTGATAGGGAAACAGGGAAGAGAAAAAAAGAAAAAGGAAAAAGGAAAGGGAAAAGAAAACAAGAGTAAACGAAAGAAAGTTTACTCTGCAGGTTCCTCCTCCTCTGCAATGGGCTCCTCGTGTCGGGCCCGACGGGGCGGCCTGGCGGGCTTGGCTCCGGGAAGGGCAAATTCCTGGATGGGGATGGTCGCCAAGAAGGCACAGATAGTCGTAAGGAAAATGAATAGGAGAGACGGAGCGGAGAGATTGGGTGTAGGCGCCAATCGCCGCTTCGCGGAGCTTGCGTGGCAACGTGCCAATCACGTTCACATCGTCACGGATGGCCGAAACAATCTTTGGCTTGAGCCCTGCAGCAGAGAGCGTTGTCTGCAAGCGGGCTTGCAGGATGGCTTGCGAAACCGACACACCACTGATCGAACCCACAGCACGGAAGAGGTACGTCATGCCGGTTGCGGCTGACATGTCAGCTGGATCAACCGAGGCAATGAGCGCAACAAGCGTGATGGTCAGGATGCCACCAAAGCCAATGCCATTCCAGGGCATCATTAGCCAATAGAACCACTCAGACGTGCCCTGGTGCCAGAACGCATTCCCAATGGGCCTACCGCTGCCGCAGCCGAAACGATGAGGAGCATTAGCTTGTAGCGTCCAGTCCAGGCCATGATCAGGCCGCTGCCCATCGAGCACGAGGAGGCAAGGCAGGACTGAGTTGGGGATCAAGTGGAGACCAGCGTAGGAAGAGGAGGTACGCTCAATCGTGGTAAAGTAGAGAGGAATGTTGAACAAGATCCCAAATTGGCTAACCGAGGTGAAGAGTGCTGCCAATGCCACGGCGCCAGGGGTGCGCCGGAAAAGAACACGCAGCGGCATCAGCGGCTCCCGTGCCACGTACTTCTCCACCACGATAAACCCTGCGGCCAGTGCAATACCACTGAAGAGCGAGCAAAGCACAAGGGCATCCGACCAAGGGCGCGTGTTTCCCCCCAAACTGAGGGCAAGTAGCACAAGCGTGACGGACAAGACGAGCGTCGCACCACCCAATGCGTCAATCCTTTTCAACTTCTCAATCATTGAACCTGGGCCGGGCGGGATCTTGACCTTGGCCGAGACAACGCCAAAGTGGATCATACAGAGCGGAACCTGGATCAAGAAAGCCCAGCGCCATCCCAGGCCACCGTCGGCGAGCGCTCCTCCAAGTGGCCCACCAACAGAGGCGCCAACCGCATATACCAGGTTACCAAAGCCTTGGTACGTGCCACGCTCTTTGAGTGAGACCAGGTCCGATGTGACAATGGTCGACATGGTCGTCAGACCCCGCCGCCAATTCCGGCCAGTGCACGGGCAAGACAAAGCTGGGTAAACGTGCGCGATAGCCCACAAAGGAGCGAGCCAAGGAAAAAGACTGCCGAGGCAAAGAGCGTAGCAGGCTTGCGGCCAAAAATGTCGGAGCACTTTCCGTACAGTGGCTGGAAACCTGTCTGGGTGAGCAAGTAGGACGTTCCAAGCCACGAGATCTCCTTAGACACATTGAACTCCGACGACCGCCGTGAGAATGGTCGCAACAATCGTCCCGTCCAAGGCGGCGAGGAAACTGCCGATCCAGAGCGCACTCAAGATCACCAGCACCTCTGATTTGGGAGGCAATCCGGGTTTTCAGGCGCGCCACGCAGCGAGACGCGCGATACGTGCGGCGCAAAAGCCGACGAGTCGGGGTCAACGCCATGCTCTGCGGCTTGGACTGAGACGAGCGCGTCAGTTTGATTCTCACACCAGGTAAGGGAAAGACGCACTGGCTTCGAACGCGCTCTCCTGCGCAATCTCTTCAGCAGTGGCAGCAGGATCCTGGGCCTCAACCGAGGCGTAGTTGGGGTCGTTTGACCCCAGAAGGGGAGCACGCTCCGTGGAGGCAGACATTGGTGGGACGAAACCAAGTTGGGCCTCGAGGGGATGGGGGTCGCACTTATCGGTTAGCGAAAAGCCAACATAATCGCGAACTGCCCAAGCCCGGTAATTGCCACTGCCCCCGTGCCCGGCAACCCGCGCTGTGCATTCTATGACGCAGCCCTCACTGGACGCAGAACACAACCCCCGCGCCCAGGGTGCACGGACCTGCCAGTATCGAATTCCATCTGCTCGCTTTTAGTTTCTCTCGCATGGGCCTTACGCTTGGTACTGCTCATATGGTCCTACCTCCGCGTACACTCTGTGGGCGCGCGTACTGAAGATATGCCACGACATATTAATGACCTGTGCTACCATACCCAGGACTGAATGCGTCTTGGCAATGTATATCTCATCCAACCTCTGATCTCTCTTCAGTTGCGTCTCGAGACATGGGGGCGAGATTCCCCGCACATCGTATGTGCACCTAATACATGCATGGCCCATGGTGCTGTGGGCGATGCAGATGATGCTTGAGGTTACATGATGAGGTCAGTTATGCGTTACTTCTAATTGTGCCCTTCAATTTCGTGTATCAAGTCTCTTCGGAATATCGTCTATAGACTGTGGTCGTCCAATAGAACGCACGTAGAGTAGAACAGCCATTGTTGAGACGTTTGAGGGTGTTTTGAGGCATGGCTCAGGATCAAGGCAAAATGCAGAACGCACTTGAAGGGAATCACGGTATTACGGGACTTCCCATAATACTGCTCATTAGTGGATGGAGATGAGGGCGCCGCTGCGTACACATCGTGTTGGCGAACACTGTTTTCAGCGAGACACGATGTGTGGATGAATATAGTATGGGGCCACAAAAGTGCCTGGGACCAAGCTGACCAAGATCTATAAAGTGATGGGCATTTTCCCTCAAACCGTTGCCGGGGGGGCGAAGAAAGACCCACATGAATGAGCCATCCACACAGTGATAGTCGGTCCCCGCATTTGGGGCGACGGGCAGGGACAGACAGGTGTCCAACCACGAACAGAGCGACTGAGTGGCTGCCATTTTCCCAATTTCCACGTTTCGCCTTCAGTTGTCATATGGGAGCCTTTCCTTTCCTTTCTCCCACTGGAATGCACACCTTTTTCTCATTCCCAGGAGCCGTTGTGCAAGGCATGAGGTTTCTGGCCCAGATCCAGTGCATGAGTTTTCACACGCGTGTTCCTCTTTTGCAAAGGTTGCTGTGCAAGTTCGCTTACATGTGGGAGGCCTGTTCTCCAACCGGAGGGGCGTAACCGCGGTAAAACGCCAACATGCACTCTGTGTGGATGCACATGGCACAATGTAAGCTCTGGAATCGATGGCAACGAGCACGGTGGCTGTCCTGCTGTGAGGGTGCTGTGTGTGTATGGGGAATGGGAGGTGGATGGGATGTGGGGGGTCTGGATGGGGTGAGGAGAAGGAGTATACTTGATCCACCCATTCCCCGATGGGCTCTTCGGCCCAGCCAGCCCAACTGTCAAAAAATCGATGCGCTCCCGCCCGCTCCAATCCGTTCGACCAAGTAACCGGTAAATATTGAATTTGCAGCACTGGCTTACCTAATCCTTCCAATTCCTCTTCCACGCCGAGCGGGTGGATGATGGATGACCTCATCAGCCAGCCTGTCGGCTCGGAGCGGCCCAGCGTCCATCGGCAGCCTGCGGCCTCTGACCACCTCCACCGTCCGCGCCCCACCGCCCGCCATGGCCGACACGCCCGCGTACCCGCCGCCGCGCGCCGAGTACTACGCCGGCCGCCGCCGCTCCCACTCGCCTGAGCCACGCCGTGCCTCGTCTCCGAGCCTCCGCGCGTCGCGGGACGAGTACAACCCCGCCCGCACCGCCCCGGCCACTGGCGCTACCGCTGCCGCTCCTGCCAGTGCCAGTGCCGCTGCCGCTGCCGCCTCTCCCTACGCCGAGCCGCCCAACCACTATGCGGCGCGCCCACCTCGTACGCGTACCCGCCTGCAGCATCGTACCCTCCAGCTACGGGTACGCTCCTCCGTACCCCGACCGCGAGCCGTACCGCGACACGTACCGCGACACGTATCGTGACAAGTACCGTGAGCCGTATGGCGACCGTACCGCGACAGCTACCGTCCACCGTACCGCGACAGCTACCGCCCGCCGTATGGCGGGTACGCGCAGCCGCCTCCCCCGGGCTCGGTGGGTCCTCCTGCTTCCTATGGTGGAGGCAGTACCGGCAGCATGGGCGGAGGAGCAGGAGTAGGAGTAGGAGGAGCAGGAACAGGAGCAGGGCTAGCAGCTGGAACAGGAGGAGCAGGAGGCTTCCTGCCCCCGATGTGGAGCGGCAGAGGAATCGTGTGTATGTGGGCAATTTGCCGTACAATGTGCGCTGGACCGAATTGAAGGATTTCATGCGCTCGGCGGGCAACGTCCTGTTTGCCGATATCCTTACTCTGCCCAATGGTCAGAGCAAAGGGTGTGGCATTGGGAGTATGCGACGCAGGACGATGCCCAACGCGCCATCTATCATAGCTGAACGAAGCTACCTTGCTGGGCAGGGTGTTTGTCCGAGAAGATCGGGGGCTAGCCGCTTCTCCACCCCCCCGCCCGCACCATGGGCGCCCCGGGGGAGATGGGGTGACAGTCTTGATTTCTAACGTATTTTCTTTTCCCTTCTAGCCTCATGCTCCCGACCCGAACTGACGAGGTGAACTAGTTGGCGCCAGAGGTGGGGTGGAAGATCTGAAGGATATGGTGCGGACGACGGGGTGCCGCGGTACGTGCGGATGTGCATGGGGGCGGGATGGGAGTGGTGGTGGTGCCGGACAAGGCGGGGGCCGACAAGGTTGTCAGCATGTTGAATGGCAAGGATCTGCGGGGATGCCGGTAACTCCGCCTTGAGCGTCCGTCGCAGGGGGAGGCGCAGGCACCGGCGCAAGCGCAGACACAGCCGCCACCCGCTCCGTGGCAGGCGCAGGGGAGCCGGTTCACCGCGTGCCCTGGAGCACCTCCATCTGAATAGCTTCGTTTAGCTCCCTCTTCCGCGCTCAAAAATTAATCTAGCGGTCCGGTTTTTGAAGTTGCCAGGGAGTCAACTATGGAAGGAACATAGACCCCATGGCTTGTATATGCACTGCAAGGGGGTACAGACAGACCGATGAGGTTCCCACCCAAAGATGGTGTAGCAGGTTACTTGAACATTTTGCTGTATGCTGCGCGCTCGGCCTTGCGGCGCTGGTCCTCTTGCTAGCCACCGCCCTTCGCTCATTCTTGATCCCCTGGTCCGTGGGGGCAAAGTGCAGGGCAGAGTCCAAGTCCTTCATGCATCTCTTCGTAACGCTTGCCCGCGCTGTAGGCCATCGCACGGCGGTAAAATGCTTTGGCAATCGATCCCTTAGTCTCAGGAAGCTTGTCTTGGGGCGCATCGAGCAGCGACACCGCTCGGTCCGGGCCAGGATCGAGTTGGCCTCCTTGATAGCCACGTTCTGCATCGCACTCGAAGTAGGTGTCACCTTGAGGGCAGCAAGGGCAATGTTGAGCTGCAGCGAGGTAAACATGTCGTTCCTCCGTTTTTCAATCGCCTCAGCCTCGGATGGCTTTCGGTGTGACAGGGTGCACTAGCACGTAGCGCACAGCCTTTTGCCATTGCGCTAGGGCCTTGGGTAATCGCCAGCCTTGAAGAAGGTCGTACCGTGCGCCTTGATTTCTTCTTCAGCAGCATCCAAGGCCTTGTGGGGCTATCCTACAGGGTCAGCACAACATTCCCAGAGGGTCGTAGTAGATGCGATACATACGTCTTCTTCCAAGAGCTCACTGCCATAGTCTTCCGGGTAGTCAGGGAACTTGTCCAGCACATCTTGCTTGGTCTCTTCCTTCCACGTCGCAGCGACAGCTCTCCAGAGTCCACAATCGTCACGGGCTGCACGGGCGGTGTCGTTGGCGCCAGTCGGGTGTGCTCAATCTGCCGAACCACATTCTTGCCTGACAGACACGACCAAGACAACATGCTTGCCGTTCAGATGGCTGGCCGTGGCCGTGGTGATGAAAGACTGGCTGCCGTTGGTGTTGGGTCCGGCATTGGCCATCGAAAGCAAAACGGCTGGTCGTGCTTCCCTTCGAGATTCTCATCCTCAAACTTGGCACCGTAAATCGACTCGCCGCCCGTGCCGTTTCCGCGAGTAAAGTCGCCACCTTGGATCATGAACTTGGGGATGACACGGTGGAAGGTAGAACTCTTGAAGCACAGCGGTTGGCCGGTGGTCGCATTGCCCTTTCGCCCGTCGTTAGTGCACGAAGTTCTCGGCCGTCTTGGGCGTCTTGTCCTTGAAGAGCTCGAGCACGATGCGCTTCGGCTCCTTGCTGCCGTCGAGCGTGACATCGAGGAAGACAATCGGGTTGCCGGCGCCGGCTCGGGCAGGGTGGGGCGGTGGACTGCTGGGAGGAGGGCGGGGGTGCGGGAAGGAGGCGTGTGTGGTGGGGAGAGGGCGCAGCACGGGCCCGCAGGCGTGCTTAAAGCCCGCTGCGCTCTGGCTCTCCGCACCACGTCCAGACGGGGGAAAGGAGGGGAAATGGGTCGAAGTCGGAAGAAGTCGTTGGGATTAGGTAAGCGGATTCCGCGCCGTGCCAGACCAACCCGCGCTCGCTCGGTTCGTGCGTGTGCGCTGAAACGTTCAGAGAGCTTGCCTGGCTGCAACGGCTGGTGCAATGGGTGATGCGGGATGGGATGGGTCTAATCGGTGATCCCCGTCCGTGTCGATACGGGGCTGGCCAGGGGCTGGCAGTGACTAGTCGTCAGTATATGAGTGGGCTGGCCAGACGGCGCAGGCAGGTAGGCTCCTTACGTCAGCGCGCCATCCACGTCATACGCAGCGGGGGCCACGTAGCACTGCCCCCCTGCAGTGCCCCCTGCGCTCGCCCTGGCACGAGTGGGCTTATGCGCTTAGCGCATAGGCTATGCCTGCGGATGCGCTGATGCCATGACGGCGCCGATGCACGCCGCCGCCCAGCCGCCCCCCGCTGGCTGCTCCAGCGCAGCGCCAGTGTCGCGCCCGCGGGTGTGGCGCGCAACACTGCCCCCCTGCAGCGCCTCGGTGCGGCAGCCATGCGGGTCGCTGGCTGCCCCTGCGCAAACCCAAACGCGCCTCGAATCCAAGCCGAGGCGAAGCCAGCCCAGCTGTTCCATCTCCCGTCCCCGCCTCTCTTCCTCCCACCACCCCTGCCCCCCCCCCGACCCCCTCAGCAAGGCACGATGGAAGACGAAGTCGCAGCGCTTGTTATCGACAATGGCTCTGGCATGTGCAAGGCCGGCTTTGCTGGTGACGATGCCCCCCGCGCCGTGTTCCCCTCCATTGTCGGCCGCCCGCGCCACACCGGCGTCATGGTTGGCATGGGCCAAAAGGTACGTTCAGTTGTCTCTTGGTTTCCTCTCCTGCTCTTGCTAACACCTCGCCCCAGGACTCGTACGTCGGTGACGAGGCCCAGTCCAAGCGTGGTATCCTCACGCTCAAGTACCCCATCGAGCATGGCATTGTGACCAACTGGGACGACATGGAGAAGATCTGGCACCACACCTTCTACAATGAGCTCCGTGTTGCACCTGAGGAACACCCTGTCCTCCTCACCGAGGCCCCTCTCAACCCCAAGGCCAACCGTGAGAAGATGACGCAGATCATGTTCGAGACCTTCAACGCCCCCGCTTTCTACGTGTCGATTCAGGCCGTGCTTTCCCTCTACGCCTCTGGCCGTACCACTGGTATCGTGCTTGACTCGGGCGACGGTGTGACTCACACGGTGCCCATCTACGAGGGCTACTCGCTCCCCCACGCCATCCTGCGTCTCGACCTTGCCGGGCGCGACCTGACGGATCACTTGGTCAAGCTCCTCCTGGAGCGTGGCTACCCCTTCACCACCACGGCCGAGCGCGAAATTGTGCGGGACATTAAGGAGAAGCTTTGCTACGTTGCTCTTGACTTTGAGCAGGAGATGCAGACCGCGGCCCAATCCTCGGCTCTGGAAAGAGCTACGAGCTGCCGGACGGTCAGGTGATCACGATTGGCAATGAGCGTTTCCGCTGCCCCGAGGCGCTCTTCCAGCCTTCGTTCCTGGGTCTTGAGGCCCGCGGTATCCACGAGACGACGTACGCGTCCATTATCAAGTGCGACTTGGACATTCGTAAGGACCTGTACGGTAACATTGTTCTTTCGGGTGGTACGACGATGTATGCCGGTATCTCGGACCGTATGCAGAAGGAGATTTCTGCGCTCACGCCTTCGTCGATGAAGGTCAAGATTGTGGCGCCCCCCGAACGCAAGTACTCGGTCTGGATTGGTGGCTCGATTCTTGCCTCTCTTTCCACGTTCCAACAGATGTGGATCTCGAAGCAGGAGTACGACGAGGCTGGCCCGGCGATTGTCCACCGCAAGTGCTTCAAAAGCCTTGGCTTTGCCCCTGGGGCCGCAATTCCATTCCACATGTTTTCTTTGCGCGTGTCTACCGGACCAATGGAATTCGCTGGGAACTTTGGGCTATGCACCATGTGTCAATCGTTTGTCCTATAGGCTGAGGGGCAGGAGCAACATTGTGGTGTTCGCTTTGGTTTCCCCTTTGCCAGGGGCGCAAGGGCGGGTACCTACCGGATCCTCCTTGATGATGATCTTGATTCGTGAAGCTGGTCTCCATAAGGCAGGTGCTTACAGGCTGAGTACCTGAGCTGACTCAAATCTGAGTGTTGAGTTGGAGTACTGAGAAAACACTGACGAGTGTTGTGGTAGCGGCAGGCAAGCAAGGCAGGGAAGAGGTGGTGTGGATGCAATCAGGGGAAGGCAGCCGGAGGCGCAACAGGAAAGAGCGGAACAAGAGGCGGAACGGGACCGCCTCGTCCTGGGTACAAGTGCTGGGTATACTGGTCTTGATATGGGTAGCTTGAACGTCGGCGAGCGGCCGAGACGGAGCGGGCGCCCTAGCCCGAGCTTGAACGGTGCAAGGCCCGCGCTTCCGGTAAAATTCTAAAGTTACTACTTACTAGTTGCTTGTTCTAAAGTTTACTTCGTCTTTGATTGGTGGAATCTGAGACGCTGCCAATTGTTGTTGCCACTCGTTCTGAGATCTGACTGCCACACTAGAAGGTGCGGCGTCTCAGATCTCAGACTGAGATCCCAGCAGGTTGCCGAGGACAGTAGGCAGATGCGAGAATCGAGCATCGAGAATCGATAACGACTACGCCTAAGTCCTCAGGCCTCAGGGAGGGTCGAAAGAGGCGTTTATCGCAGGAGATATTCCACGAGATTCTTTTCTCCCTGAAAGCACTTTGGAAGCTTGAAGAAGCGTTTGCAGCAGTTTCTTGACTAGCTTCTTGTGACCAGCTCTTGACCAGCCTCTTGACCAGTTGTAATCACGCGGTCGTAGTGGAAGCTGGCACCTCGATCTCGGTTAAGCTCTTCTGTGTCGATGTCAGGATGGCGGCGTGGGACCAGCAGACTCGCCGGCTCGATGGCGCTCTGAAAGCAAGAAGAATAGCTTTCCTAGGTACGGCTTGGTACAAGGGTCGCTGCCACATGTCACGTGTCACATCACTGTCACATTGCCACAAGCGAGGATGCCTGATGTGTGATGTGTGATGCATGGGCATGACATCACACACTGTTCGTGCACTGTCGTCGGGACCCGCGTGCAAGCGACGGATGGAGCCCCGCCGCCGCCATCAGCGACTAGCCTCTCACGACAGTCCTTCGATGTGCTTCGATGCTGCGAGCGAGCGGACGGGCTGGGTGGGAAGGATGAGGCAGACAAGCTGGAGGAGGGCTGCATCCTAACCGCTGCGTGGGACACAGGTGGCATATGTGGGCTAGCTGTGGTGCACGCCCAGTGGCTTGGCCGCACCGTCTCCAACAGCCACAGCTGAGCGCGTGAGCGGCGCGTAAATAACAGGCACCACAATATTGTGCGCTCTCTAAAACACGTCTGAGAGGATAGGGCCCCACGGAGTTCGCTCTCCATCGCTTGCACAAGCCGCTGCCCATTCACTGCCCCGTCCCCGACGCACACGCCCAGCTGCGCTTGGGCCGCCCGTCGCCCATCCGCCGCCGCCCTTCTTCGCCCGCCACCCGCTCGGCATGCAACCGCCCCCCTCGTCCCGCGTCCGCGACCGGCATCCACCGTGCCCGCACCGGCCCCTCTGCCTCCGCCGCCGCCGCCCGCCTGCTCGCCGCCCGCCTTGGCCAGCTGGCCGCCGCCGATGACGCCGGCGACGACGAAGCGCTGGCCGTGCAGGCTCGCGCCGCCGTGCTGCTACCATGCTTGCCCCTCCCCCTGCGGACCTCTCACCGACCCACGTGGCCCCACCTCGCCTTCAGCACACGCTGCTGGCACCGCCTCCCCCCCGCACGGCCCCATGGCGGATGCCCCGTTCGCGTGGCCTCCTGCAGGTACACCACTGGAACAACAGCCGCCGCCTCCACAAGACACGCCTGCCGTAGAGACTGTTGTGCGTTTGGATGGGCGACGGTACAGCTTGGTCGAGTCTGGCAGGGATCGCCCGTCGTATCCCACCACCACCGCCTCGCCTTCGGCCAGCTTGGCCGCCGAGCAGTACCTCCGTTCTCGGTCGGGCACAGTGGGCGCATTCCGGTCTCGCTATTCGCCCCTTGCCACACCCGCCTACGCGGGCCTGCAGGTGCCGCTGAGCCCGACTCGCCCGCCAGTCCAGGTGGAAGCACTCTGCCTCTCGCCTCAGACTCGCATCGGACACGGACGTCGGTTCAGGTCTAGTCGCGCCGTCCAATACCACGCCCATGAATTTGAACCGCTTGGCCTTCTTCTTCTGCGTCTTCCAAGCCGTTGTCTTATCCCAGCTCCGACCTTCGGTTCCCCCGCCCTGTCACCCTACTCTGTCCCTCAGGGAACCATACTGTCCCGCAGTTCAGAGGAAACCGAAGTGGCTTGACCAGTTTGGCACACGTGTTGCTTTCTTGCCCCTGCTGACAGTCCCTATCTGTCTTCTGGAACCAATACCTACTGGAACCAACCGCACCAGCACCTGCGGTGCCATACGCGTCGCACACGCACCCACGCCCCTTCTCACCAACCCCATCCGCACCTCCATCCGCATCTGCACCAGCCACCGCATAATGGCATGTACTTTCCTATGAACCTGAGGGGCGTGGGACGTTCTCCTCTTGTCCATACAGCACCCGGACTAACCCAAGGGCTGTGGCCCATACCACGGCATACTTCCCCACCAATCGCACAGTGGGCACAAGCTCCTCCCTCGTTGGAGGGAGGAACCGGCAGGCATGGACCGACGCACGCCAGCCGAAGTGATATCCGTCCCCGGGACCCGCCACCGATCGGGCCCTGTGGATTGGCAGCTTGCCCAAGCAGCTAACCAACGCACGCTGCATTCTCTTTTCCGTCGTTGGGGTCCTCTGGAAGGTACCGAGTCCTGAGCCTCAAACACTGTGCGTTTGTCAACTACGTCTCTCTCCAGGACGCGACGGTGGCACGTGAACAGATGGAAGGAACCACGTGGGAATTTTGGGACAAGGTCGTCGGCTTGGTCTGGGACTCGACTCGCCCGATTTACAGGACGAGCCTGGGCCAGGGAACCGATTAAAGTTGCCTACGCCAGGGCGACTTTGTCCTCGGCTGCCATAGGCATGAGGAACGGGGGGGACGAGGGCGAAGAAGCGCCACGATTCGTGCAACGACGCAGCTTGCACCTCTCCTCCATCCCGGCGGGGAATGCCTACTCGGCCGCGGCACGCGAGCGTAACATGGCCCATGGGTTGGCATCGGCATCCAATTCCATTGTGCCGTCGAGCGACAAGGGCGCATTGCTTTGCCCCTCACTTGCTCCTCTATCCCGACGTGGAAGAGCAACGTGCTCTGTTGGCAGGCCTCGGTCCCGTTGATGGACTAAGCCTTTCTGAGGATTGCCCGTGGAGCTGGCGTACGACCCCCGACCTGCCTCGCCGGTTCAGTCCCGTCCTGCCCGCCCCTCCAATCAAGGGCACTCGCCGCTTGATCAGCTTCATCTCCGAGAGCTGCGAAAAGGCTTAGAACCGGGTCCTGCCCCTGTTTCGCCTCGAAGGGAGAAGCGGGTTGGCAACGATCCTTAGGGGACGAGGACGTGGATCAGTGTGCTCAAACCCTGTTGACCGACCTGCCCCTCTTGGCATCGGACTACTGTGGGAATGTCATTGTGCAACGCCTTTTTGAGCGGGCATCGGAGCCGGTCAAGTTGGACATGTTGGCGGCGTTGGCGCCTCACCTGGCCCGGATTGGATGCCATAAGAATGGGACCTGGGTGGCGCAGAAGGTGTTGGAATGTGTTCCATTCCCAGTTCCATCCGACTTTTCGGCGCTCGCGCGACAGGAGCTGCATATGCGGTGGATGCACTGGCACCCCTATGTCCCCCCGTTACTCTTGGACCAGTATGGGAACTATGTGGTGCAGGGCTTGCTCCGATTCGGTCCGCCTTATACCGACCCGGTCTTTGATGCCTTTTTCGAACAAACTTGGGAGATTGCCCAAGGACGGTTTGGAGCCGCGCCATGCGCACCGTCTTGGAACACCCGCGCGTTAGTGTGCGACAACGCCGACGTGCTGCCTTGGCCATTTTGCTCTGTGCCATCCCCTGGCTTGCTCCTCCAATGGTCCCTTTTGCTCCATTGGCTGCTGGACGATACCAGCCACACGTTCCGCTCTGGGCGTAGGTTTGGTCTTGTGTGGGACCGGCTCCGCCCGGCGGTTGCGGATCTGGCAACGCATAAGTTGGGCTCAGCGGTGCTGCTACGATTGGGAATGCAAACTGCTGAGTCGGAAGTGCCTGGACTTGATCCGGTGCCTCTTTTCTGTTGTCCCCCCGCTGCAGACGACGGTATCCCACAGAGCCAAGCGGAAGGGGTGGAGTCGAGCCAAGACGACTCACCGCAGAGAAGTACCGAGACGTGCTGTTGGACCAATGCATGGGTCGCAACTCGTTGCCCAGCTCTTGGCCGCGCCAATTTGTCCAAGGAAGAACAAGCAGCGTACAAGGCGCTAGCCCATACCGTTTTGGTCCATCATGGACTGGTCCATGTCCCCCGCCCACCGTCGTCTCGCTACAGCAGTGGGACTCATCTCGTCTTCGACTGGGGCGACGGCCTCTCCGTCAGCTGGATCGGGCTAGCTCGCCTCGTAGCCCCTATCTTTCCCCCCCTCTGTCTCTACCCGGCCTCGGTTCTGTTCTCCATTCATCCCGTTTTTATATTGCCGCGAGCGTCTCATATTTGTCACGTTGGTCATCGCATCGTATCGTATCGCATCGCATCGTATCGCACCGCACCGCACGCATCCCATCCTTTCCCATCCCACGGCGTGTTGCTGTAGAGTACTGGCGGTATGCCAGTGCCGGTACCGGTACCAGTACCAGTATCAGTACCAGTACCAGTACCAGTACCAGTGCCAGCACCAGTGCCAGCACCAGTACCAGTACCGCTGCTGGGCCTTCTCCACGACCCCCCCAACCCCCTGGTTTCTGTGTTTTTTCTTTTCTTTTTATCCGACATGGAATCCCCTCTTCTGTGCCGCACGAATGCAGGATGGCGTACCATCTTCCATGGCCTTGACTTATTGCGTACAGTTTCTTGCGTTGTATGAATCCGCCGTGGGTTCACCGGGAGAGACTGCGATGAGCAAGTTGATGATGCTTTTAATAGGCGATGCGCTGTAAGCTAGTGGAGCCGGGACGGAGGATCAGCTGCTGCTTGGGGGTTGCGGAGGGAAGGTCCATTGGGCCTGAATAAAACGGCGGTGCATGGTAGATTGCTGTTTGCGATTGACGACGGTGCGTTCCTGGATCGTTGGAGGGGGGCCTTGGAGCCCGGCTGCGGCGGCCAAGGCGGCCAGGTGGTCCGGGCGGAAAAAGTAGGCAAGCGTGCCATCGGCACCACGGCGGTAGTACGGCAGACTCGGGTCGAGCCGGGCAGGCTCATAGTAGGTTGGACTCTTGGCGTCCTTGCTGTCGTACCGCGTCTGCGCCAGTCGCCCTCGGCATAGTCCCTGAACCGCACCACGCCACCTACCGCCGGGTCAAGCAGGTCACAATCCGCTTCAGGACCGCTGCCTGCTCCGTGGGCGGGATGGCCGACAAGACGAAAATCATGTTGATTACAGTGGGCGTGCCGATGACCGGCAGCTCGTCCGACCCGGAGCCGCACGCAGGTCGCTGCGCACTTGCTCGGCCAACGAGTGGGGCGGACCAGCGGTCAAGTCCCATACGAACGCGTGCACTCGGTGCGGGTCGTACTGCGCGTGCTGCTGCACAAACGCGATCGCTCGCGGGGAAAAGTCGCAGCAGTGGGCAGTAAGCGTAGGGTAGCGGCTGAGGAGCGGGAACAGGGCGTTGCCCACCCCGCCCCAAGCTCCAACAGGACCGGATGAACCAGGGAAGCATTGGCGGGCAGCGCACCAAACTCGTCCCCGCCGCCGAGGTCGCCTCGTCCTCAGCCACAGCAGCAGACGCACTCCACGCTCCAAACTCGTGGTCTTGCCAGTGCCGGTCCTTGTAGAAACGCGTCTCGTTCTGCTTGTAGAACACGTCCCAGTTGCGCTTCGTATCCCGCTCCAGCCGCTTGACCAACGACGCGGACGCGGTGCGCGGTGCGGGGCTGGCATGCGTGCTTGAGCTGGAGCTGGAGCTGGACATCGCGGCTTGGACACCCCCGTTGAACCTTGGCCGGGGCTGGGCTCGCTCCAAACGGCCGGGTCGTGGTTGGCTTGTCGGTGTGCCACCAAAAAAACAGGACCAGGATCAGAGAGGAGGCAAGAGATCGGTGCAAAGAAATTGCGGGGGTCACCGATCGCCTGTCCCATCATCGGTCATCGGGCACCATGGTAGCTCTCAATTTCAGTTCAGCTTGAACGTTTAACAGATGTCTTCTCCCTCCATTGAGGATATTGAGGCGTCCACATCCAGCACGCGGCGTTCCATGACCAAGAGCCTACTATTTATAGGTGCAGCGACGTCCCTCCTCATTCATCGGACCACAGAGACTGCAATGGCGGCTGAGGTTTATTAGGATAGCAGCGTAGGCCACCACTGGCTTGCGAGAGATGTGGGTGCTGGTGGTGGTTGGGTGTACGAAGAGTATACTGCCGGTGAATGAGGCTGCTCATGCACTCACTGATGGCTGTATTGGCTTGTATATAGTACGACGTCGCCACACGCACGCCACATCAACCTTCGGGGTCCAGAGCATCGGAGCTCAGTGGTTCGGGAAGTGCGCCGCAACTGGGCAAGTCAGTCACAGTATCAACATAGGCCCTTATTGGGGTTGGGTTGGACCTTGGGGGTCTTGTGTTGCTCTCCGTGGCACCTATATGGGCGTCTTTAATTATTGCTGCAATACATGCCAACGAGGGGAGAAATGCATTTCCGACGACAAGTACGTCTCGCTTTTGCGGCATTTCCCATTCCTTACATCCGTGGTTCTCTACACCTCTTCTGTTGCCGCTCCAAAGAACAGACAGAGGTGCTGGCTAACAGCATTTGCTGTTGTGAATATCGGTAACAATGCAAGTCTTCCACGTCGGACATACAGCAGGGATTAAAGGCATCCTTGTGGGTCTGTCACCACACTCTGTGAACAGTATTTAGTACACGGACTATATGCCGGGACAGAGAGGAGAAGGGATTGTACAAGCGCCAAAAGAAGGCAAAAAGGTATAGAATTTCCAGATCCATTTCCAATATGCGCAGACGACGATAAGAAGAAAGGGAAGCGGGCAGGAGAAAGGGGAGGGGAGGGGGATTTGGAATGGAAAGGAGAATCTCACATCGTGGCCCGCGTCCGTCCACCAGCTGCGTCGGTTATTATGGTGGTCGATCTAGGCATCATGAAGAGGGGGCGAAGAGGAGACGCAAAATGACAGATTTCACACCTGCCGGGACCTAGTACCCCTCTTCGCCAACTTGGGTGCGTTTTCAATTTGCCCCGGTATTCCTCCCTTGCGAGATGCTTTGCTCTCGCTTCAAAGAGAGTGAGGGATACACAGATGATACTGCAGAGAGGGGGGGGGGCATGGCAGCAGTTAGCCGGGAGAGGAGCAGTCTTGCTCGAACAAAAACAGTGTAAGTGAGGTAACCGTCGGGGGAATGATAAGCTGGAAGATGGAAGTTTCTGTTCCAATGCTCCGTTCTCTTGATTTGCTGGATGAAGAAAGGCAACGAGGGAAGGAATATACCGGAGACAGTTTTGTTCCAAATGGACATTGTGCTCTGCTTTCATCTCCATTATCATCACCCTTCACTCAACCAAGAGGCACATTCCTCTCTTCCTTGCTCGGCGAAAAATTCACGTTGTATGTTAATACCTTTGAATCCTATATGTCGTCGCTTCCGTATCACGCGCCCCAAAAGCGTAAGACAGGGACAAGCAACGCTGCGCCTATACCACATGCTATCTTATCGGGATTTGTTCCTATATCTCGCTCGTGCCCCTCCCGGGTGGGAAGCCATCAATATAGCAGCAGGTCGACACTCTCTGCCCCCTCCATTTAGAGTCAATACGAAACAGTTGGGTCAACATGCGAGCGATGAACCGTCTTTCCAATAAGACTCTTCGACCCGATTATTCTACGGTAATCCAACATCGATCCCCGCTGTCTAATAATAAGATTGTGTGGTGTCGAATGTATCGTGTAAACAGTGAGAGCGTATAAGTAGGCCGTCGACAGAAGGCGGAGGAATCCATCATTAGTTTGTTGATCATCTCGAGCAGTCTTCGGTAGATGGAGGAACATGACAACTTTCCCAACGCGCCCTTTGAGCCCCAGCACTGTTAGAAGAAGGAACTTTGCCAGAGGCCAGTGTCAGACTCACGCCGTGCTAGGGGGCCCTTGGCCCACTAGACCCGTATGGGCACTATGACGTGATTCCTACTATCAGTTGGGAGATCCTGTGTTCACCTCTCTAGACTGTGCCCCTTACTGAGGAGGTCATATACCTCCTCTGCGTCCATAGATGTATGCAATCCATCTGCTCCCTTTCCCCCATCTCCGTCTCCTGACAGCCAGCGGTGTGCATACACCCACCCCACTGTGATCATAGTTACAATACAGGACTGGGTGTCAGGGTGCCAGTGCACTCGCGCGACTACTGATGTGGCAGGAGACCCATTCTGTCGGAGTTGGACCCACGGTATGGGATACGTGTGGTTGTCACGGGCGGGCCCACCAGGGGCTCAACCAAGTATGTGGGGCACAATCCCATATAGGAGCCGGAAGGAAAATTCACGGTAGTTTGGGTCTTATTGGCATTAGTAGTTGGTGGATCAGGAGAGGCCTTTATTGGGCGTGAAGGCAAGGCGACTGCACGTGGGCCAAGGGTGCGTACCCACCGGCGTGGGCCGTAGTAACGTTACTGAAGCCTCCGGGCCTTCAGGACGGGTTGAGGCAGTGGAGGACAAACACTGCCGGAGCTGGGACTGAACAGGGGTTGCTGTCGACGTGGCTGGAAAAGAACCCACGCCATAAGTTGGTACGGGGAATCGATGCGGTTGAAGGAAGGCTCGCGCGACTGGGCGGATATGGAAAGCTGTGGAGGATGAGGTTGGAAAACGGAGAGGCAGCTAAGTGGAGACGAAGTTGCCTGTACTGAATTAAATGGCTGGAACCGGGCAGGACTTGGGCACAGGACAGGAGGGAAGGGACGAGAATGGAAGGTGGGGCAAGGATCCCCACCAACTAGGGATGTAGGCTAGATCGAAAAGGGAAAACGGACGTGATAGGGGTGAGTAAAGGAAAAAATGCCGAAAGAAAGGTTGATTGCCGGAGGTGCAGCAACAGAGAAAGATTAGGGCAAGTGGTGACGGGTCGACCGTCATCGCAAAGTTACGGGAAACTTGGTGGTCTCATTTAGGCCAACCGTCTTTCATTTGAGCGGGGCGCGACACTTGTCGTGCGGGTATGTGGCCATTCGGGCAACCGCACATGGTATGACCAACCATCATCAGCACGGGTGGACTTGGGAGCGCACTCTACTTGGCATGTGCCCTGCAGAGCAGGCGTGCCTTAGATTGGACCAGACCATCTCACATCCAACGCAGCTTGTAACAGTGGTCTAGGTGTGGGAAAGAGCGACGTGGAGAAGATAAGGCGTAAAAGGTGAATGAATGTCTGCGGGAGGCAGAGTAGAGGGAAATGAAGTTGTTCAAAAAAACGAGCGCGTTATGCAGTAGGCGGGATTGCTCCTGGCGTTTCACCCCTACGGACGCTCCTGGATAGCAAGAAAGAGGAAGTGCACGGAGATGGTCCATGTGAATCTTTGCCCCACATTCAAAGGCAGAAGGGAGAGAGCAAAAGTAAAGACGTCTAAAGTGGATGCACTTCCTGTTGCATGTTCCGAAGGGAATCAAGCGTGTTGTAGTCATAGTATAGGACCAAAGAACGACTAAGTCCAACGGAGCAACGAAGTTGGGTGGCAGTAATTGAGGAAGGCTCTTGAGGTACAGCATGGTCTGCAATGTTGACGGGGGAAGGAAGGGGGCGGGGTAACTGAGAGTTGTGAGCCGCAGGGGGGTAGGGGACTGAGGTTTCTCGCGCAGCGCGGCTGGACGCGAGACGTCTCACGTCAGAAGCCTTAAAGTACCCAACACTCGCAGCAGCAGCAGCATATTGATGCTCAGACTTTGCACCATTCCAGTCTTAACTCGTTAGCCCATCGATTCGGCGGTAGCTTTTCCGCTCGTGGTGTTTGACCGATCGGGCGAAAGACGAGAGTCCGAGAACTTCATTTGTTTGGTGCGTTTGCCTTAATATGAGAATCCCACCAGCCTCTCCCGGCCAAGCCATCTCCTTTTCAAGCCAAGAGCCCAGCCAACGAACGCTCGCTAAGCCCAACTCCAAGATTAGCATGCATAACAAACTCCACCAAGTCATCACAAGCCATCATGCCCACCTCTTCAGAACAAGAGAAAGACTCTCAATGAGCATGCCATTGATCGGAGGCGGGGCTGGGTCAAAAGCAAGAGGAGCGCCTGCGGTCTGGTTGTTGCGTGTAGGCGATGGACCCTGGGGATGAGCCTGCCCCTCTCCTGGTCCTGAAGCGTCCGCCCATTCTGAGCGGGAGGGAATCGAGGGGGAAGCCCATTGGATCCCCCTAGTGGCGTGAGGAAAGGAGGGCCTGCTGCTGCCGATCCGACAGCGTCGCTGGGTTCTGTTGTCCCGGAAGCCCAGTCAAGTAGGACGAAGGCAGATCCTGTGGCGGTTGCGAGGCTGGGGCGTATGTGGAGGAGGTACCCTGATACGTTGGACCGCCTGATTCAGGGTGCCAGGCCGCGGTTTGGGATAATGGCGGAGGGAAGGAGTGGCCAAGGAGGGCCAGTGAGGGGTCGGGATGGGGATGGAGCGTGGAAGAGGAGCCGAGGAGGAAGAGGAGGAGACAAGATGGTGAGGTTGAGATGACAGGGTGTGGAGAGCGCGGAATGAAGTGGAGGGGCCAGAAGAGATCCCCCGATGATGCCCACCGGCTCCATCAGCCCAAGTCAGTAACAGAGCTTGCTTGAAAGGGCGCCGCCTCGAGTCTCTCCACTCCCAAGGCACGTTTTTGGGAGAGTGAGATGGGGCTTGGCCAGGATGAGGCTGAGCAGGCATGATGGGTACGGCGGGGTCGAATAGTAAGGACGAACCCGCCTGCGGAATGAGGCCGGAGGGGACTGATACGGCTGAGGGCCAAGACCGAGGCCGACAGGGGCGCAAGCACTCCCTCTGGGATGCTTTCCTCCCAGCGCCAGGATAATGGAGGTGGGGTAGCGCAGGCGGGTCAGGATGCAGGACGCCGTGTTGGGGCGGGGGAGGAGGATGGAAGACGGAGTGGTACTGCTTGTGAGCTCCACGGGAGGGGAGTACGAAAAGGCGACTGATGGGCCAGAGGTTCGGGGCCGCGCGGGGTGAGAAGAGCGGGCGGGAGATCGCTCGGTTCGGACCAGGAGCGTAGGAAAGGGTAGGAGGGATTGCAATCGGCGTCGAAGGGGTCCGGCTGGCCATACGGCTGCGATGGCGGAGGAGGAGGGGCTGCGTAGGCGTTGCTGGCGGTTGCGGCCATGTCTGCCCAGTCAGAGGGGCGGGACTGGGACTCGTACGCCACTGCATACCGCCCATCCCGCCTCTGCCAAACGCGGCGGCTGCAGCCGAAGCAGAAGCCGAAGCGGCAGTGGTATCAAATGCGATGGCAGCGACGCGCGCGGTCGCAACGCCGGGGCTACACACAGCTTGGGAGAACAAGCCGGGAGACAGGGGATGCGCAGTCGAGAGTGCGTGGGAGCGTATTTCGCTCAGCGGGTTGTTCGCGTAAATCTAAAGGCCATCCACCATCCAACGTCAGCAACTGCTTGCCAACAAAGCGCAGGAATGAGGGAGAAGACATGAGAGGAGTCCTGTCTCTGGAGACGTACACAAGCCTTCTTTCTTTTGACGCATCGGCCACAAGCGGGCTGCCCTAGGTCGCACCGGCTCTTGGCGCGGGAGCATTCGCGCAACTGCGTTGACGTGGCGGGCGCTGGATTAAGGCCGAGCGTCGCTCGCGCAGGCGATGGCGCCGGAGCAGGTCTTCACGCGCAAAGGATTTGCCGCAGACATTACACACGTAGTCGCCACCGCCACGCGCACCGCTGCCGCTGTTGGTGTCAGGGACGGGCAGCCGGGGTGGCGAGCGGCGTGCAGGAGACCAACTGGACCCAGACACGGCAAGCGTGGGGACGGCGTGGGGCAGGTCGCTCATGTGCAACGGGGGAGGGTTGGACGCAGCGCCAGCACCCGCACTCACAGGCAGGCTGGACACGCGTGTTGAGCCTGGAGCCTCAACCCCCACAAGTGGCAGGAGGAGCAGAGCGGGCCACGACAAAGAGAGGGGGGAACACGGCAGGGGGCGGCACTGGGCGAGCAGAATGCGTGCGAACCAGACGATGGCCGCGCAGATGCGTGCGGCAGGGATGGGCCAGCGAAGCGAACGCGCCTCTTCCCTACAAGCATTGCCCCAACGCACTCCCCCAATTGGCTCTGCCATAGGCGCACTGCCTCGCCCGCCGACACAGCAGAGGGCAGTGGCCTACCCAGGGCCGTTCGGCGGATCATCCATCAGACGGGAGAGGAGACTGAACACTCGAGGAACCCACGGCGGACTGCCCCTTCGCCAGGGTCTTACCGCGCTGGGGTGAGCTCCTCCCTTCTGCGCGACAGTGTAGGGATCTCTCTTATGACATGTGCCAGCTGGCAGCCGCGGTCCCTCCATCAGGGAGGGAAGCATGCTCCCTACTCCCTAGTCACTAGTCCCTGGCCTTGAGCCGCTGCTGCCGCCCCGCCTATCCCTGATTCCAGAACAGGACCAGCAGGAAGAAATAATGCTTTTGTGGGCAGTCGGGCTAGAGACTGATTGATCGCCTGTGTGCTAAGGCCTACGGTTTGATTACCTTTTCATCGACTGGGGCTCCATGCTTTCGGCTTCAAGCTTCATCGACTTCTTCGTCATCGATCAACGCACGAACCGCCTACTTCGGCCGATGGCGACGTGCTCAATCGCATCACACACTTGCCTGTGTTTGATAATATAGTGACTACAGCGCAAACGCCGCACCGTATAGTTCATGCCGTATACGGCCATCCAGACAGATAGCTATCCACAAAGCCCATCCCACTCTTTCCTCATTCCTCATTCCTCATTCTGCTCCTGCCTTTCCAACAATCCGTGAACCAACACACGACCGACGTGGGCGGAATAATAATCTACGCTGTGCTGATGGTTTTGCTTTTGAGACGGGGAATGTCTCGCTGTGTTTGTCATGGGTTCCCAAGCGCTTTTGTGTGGGTACTGTCGTCCCGCCGGTCCCGGCTACAAGCACGCCATAGATAAGTCGATGCATCGATACCCCTTATTCGCCTCTCATAACTTCTGCGCCCCTCTCTATCGCGATATCTGTCCTTTTCTCTCTCCCGCCTCCACCCGGTCACCCTTCTCCCTCTCTTCCCTCTCACAATCACGTGCATTGCCGACGGCTGAGTCGAGTCTCGGCGCTGATTGATGAATGACGATCAACATCTGCACCGTCTCTGTGGATGTGGATGGTGAACCGAAGGTACGGAAGAGGGAGATCGGAGAGGAGCCTGGCCGTGGCATCGTGTACGTTTTAGATCTCAGATCTCCTACGATCTTACGGCCGCACAGCCCAAACTGCCCCGCCGAGCAGCCACTCGCCACTGTGCCCTCGATGGAGGCGCCATCACATGTCACATGGACTCGTCACTAGCAACTAGTCACGACTCACAGTAGTCGCTTCGTCACGAAGCACTCTTGGCATGCCCCTCGTCCTATATAGTAGCCCAGGCACCTAGTCACCAGCCCCTCGTCACCAATTGCACGCGATGGTTTCGCGGGCAACCGATCCGATCATTTCGATCCCCGAACCTTGTCGAAGTAGGCACTGCCACGTCGACGGGTAGAGTTGAACGCTTGGTGCCGCAAGCGTGTCGCCACCGTCGCTTGACTGCTCTTGCGATGCCTGCCTCTACTCTGGCTCATCGAGAACGCTGAAACGTTGAACATTGCCATGCCGCCACCCCACCCCACACTGCCACCGGCCCGGTCCGTCGTACATGCGCCTCGTGTGCCCCCACACAGCTTCACCGGTGAGCTCAGCGCTCGTCGTCACTGGCTCACTGTGGTGACGCTCACGCGTCAAGCTCAAGCCTCTCGGGTGCCATCTGCGACATCATGCATCATGCATCATACATCATGCATCAACCCCGGAAGTCCGCAAACCAGAGTGCCACACGCAGGCCCTGTGGCTTGAGGCTCTAGGCGTTACACGTTACGCGTCGCGCGTTAGATCGTTAGATCTTAAATCGCGCTCAGCGTGCGCTCAGCCGCTCAGCTCAGTCTGGGCCCTGAACCTCACCTCAGGCCCTCAGGCTGAGCTCAGCCCTCGCTGAGCGCGAGGCTTGGCAGAGCATTGCGACGGGTCGTGTGACTGGTTGACCCCAATGAGAAGGCCGGCGGGCCTCCTGCTGCTCCCATCGGATCCATCGGATGCAGATGATCGATGACATCGAAGACGACTCGCCCTCCCTGTCGAGAGACTGAGGAACCTATAGTTTATGGAGGTGTTCTTATACTGGTCTCCCTTTCTGTTTTCTCTTCTCTCCCCACCCGCCATCTTCTCCATCCTCTGCTCCTCTTTGATTGTAGAAGACCATATTCCTGCTCTCCAGGAAGGAATGTTGGAAGGAATGAACCGGGAGGTTCCCGGTTTGGGCTACTAGCACCACTACACCGTGTGTGCCACACTCTGGCCTCGCCCGGAGCCAGCAATCGATAGCACTCACTCCACATCTGGCGATTTCTGTTGCAAATCTCTTTGCTGGCATCGCTGGAATTCAGAAGGGACCGAGGGGTCTCATCAAAAGCTCGGCTCGAGCATAGGTCTCCTCGTCGATTGGTGTCGACGAATTAGAACGATGGGCAGTACCAGTGCCTATAGAGCGACTAGTGACTCAGTAGGGCTCAGACATTCTAATCCTCGGTTCGTGTGCCCCACCGTCTGCGCCCAGCCGAGCCTCCATTCCCACGCGCTCCGCTCTCCTTTGCGCGCTATTAGGCGTTCGTCGTGCAACGGCCACGAGATCCGAATGGAATACGAAGCCATAGCAAGCCGTATAGCAGGCTGTATTGCAGAGCTGTGTAGCATGTATCCCCGCAGCCATCCGCGGCTTTCCGCGGCACGTAGTTGTTGTAAATGCGGCATACCAGCAGCACACTGGTCCGACGCCGCCCAACCCTACCGCGTCTTCTGTGGCTGCAGCTGCACGAGCTCTTGCAACTGAATGTTCAATTTGGGCGTGGTACATGGCGCTGCAACGTGGAAGCTTGATATTCATCCGATCGCAACAGGCAAGTCGCAGCTTTCAAAATGCAAATTTCATCACTCGCACGTGACCGATGAAACTTAAAGCTTAAAGCTTAAACTTGAAGAGCGGAATCCATTTTGGCCGGAAAATACTGCTGATTAGGTCATCCTGCCATTTTTTTTTTGCCCGGTCGCAGTAGATTGGATGGGATCCTCACGGCACTGTCCTGCTCTCTCCACCAATCCTCTGACAATGTCCGACCCTTCTGCCGTTCCCGACGCTCACCTCGCTGACCCCGAGACGTTCCTTCGTCGCCCGCAAGGTGGATGCTGCCAAGCGCGAGGCCATTGTCAAGCGCCGCAGCATCCAAACTGTGCGTACTTGCCCCTGCCTATCGTTTGGCCTTGATATGCCCCGAGCAGGAGGAAACCAGCTTGCTGACCATACTCTTTCCTCGGGTTGAAAACGAGCAGAAGCAGAAGCGTAAGCAGCGCGAGCGCAAGGACGCGTTCAAGCGTGCCGAGACGTTTGTTGACGAGGCGCGTCGCCAAGGACGGGAACAGGTGCGGTTGCGCAGGCTGGCTACCAAGGGCGCCGGTTCTGTCATTGCTGTTCCCGACACCCCGACGTGTGTGTTCGTGGTGCGGCAGGATGTGGGACGGACACGACCTGCAACCAAGCCCAAGCAAGTGCTCCAGATGCTGCGCCTGACGCGTGCTTGGACAGGCGTGTTTATCCGTCTCACCCCGGCGACCGCTACGATGTTGGCAGTCGTGGCGCCCTATGTGGCGTTTGGCGAACCCAGTACTAAGACGATCCGCGACTTGATCTACAAACGTGGTCATGCCCGCATTGGCCAGGGGGAAGAGACAACCAAAGTCCCCATTGCCGACAATGCACTCATCGAGCAACACCTTGGCGAGCTCGGTATCCTCTCGGTCGACGACATTGTCCATGAACTGGCGACGGTTGGGGAGAACTTTAAGGCAGTGTCCCAGTTCCTCTGGCCAATCGAGGTACCGCCCCCGTCGAAGGCATACAAGGACCCCAAGATGAACGCATGGGTCAAGAAGAATTCGGGCAAGGACAAGACGGAGCTGCTGCAGGACCTGTTGGCCAACATTTAAGTGCTCTCATCGTGCTGCGCGCCCACATTTGTCCCCTTCTTCCTCTTGGCGCCTGGGAGGCTGCACCGACGCCCACTTTCCCGTGTACTCTACATGCAACTGATCTGATCGTGCCCTCTATGTTGCCCAGGTGACCTGCGCTGGTTGCTTCCCCGACCCATCGAGGTAGAAATACACAGGTTACATACGCACAGTTTACGGACCGCGGAGCGGCGTGAGCGCTGCGCGCACGGGAGCCTACCTCGGTGGGCCTCCCTAGGCAGCCTTAGCCCAATGGCACCGGCATGCACATGGCTGAGGTTCAGTGCGGGCGGGTGATGGCACGTGACGTCCATCACGTGCGGCGGGCCATTCAGGTGTCACATGTCACTGCAATTTGAAACGTCGTGGTTCGGGGGCGAAGGAGACCGAACATTCAGGAAGTGTCGAGGTGGCGGCTGAGGCTGGGGCGCTGGGGCGCTGGGGCGCTGAGGCGGACAATCCGCTGCGACACAGGCGCTGTGCCGACGGAGTGACGTAGGACAGGCGGCGCGGCCCGAGACCAAATTTTCAGGTGCCGTCGGGAGGCGGGTGGAGCGTATAATAAGGGCGCGTGGCCCGTGCTGCTGCTGACGACCCGTCTTCCCATCCGCCTCCATCCCGTCTCTCCTCCACACGCGCCCCCCCCAGCACGATGGCAGCGATTGGCATTGACATTGGCACCGCCTCCAGCAAGATCGGCGCCGCTCGGTACGTGCCCCCCGCCCGCCGCCTTCCCGTCGCCCTGTCGTTGGATTGCGCATACTGACCTGCTTTTCTCTGTCTCAACAGGCGCTCCGGCATTGACATCCTGCTCAACTCGGCTTCCAACCGGCAGACGCCGAGTCTGGTTGGGTTCAACACCAAGGCCCGCGCCCTCGGCGAGGGCGCCGCCACGCAGCAAACGTCCAACTGGAAGAACACCGTCGGCAGTCTCAAGCGTCTGATTGGCCGCTCGCTCCAAGATGCCGACATCCAAGAAGTGGAGAAGAACTTTATCAGCAGTGAGCTGATCGATGTCGGAGGCGAAGTGGGTGTCAAGGTGCAGCTGGCCGGTGACCCACGAGTTTAGTGCGACCCAGCTGATGGCCATGTTCCTGACCAACTTGCGCGACACGGCCAGTGCCGAAAACACGGAACGTCCGTGTCGGATGTTGTCATTTCCACCCCAGCCTGGTTTACCGACGTGCAGCGCCGTGCGATGCTGGACGCCGCAGAGATTGCGGGGCTCAACACGCTGCGCGTGATCAACGACACTACCGCCACTGCGCTTGGCTATGGCATCACCAAAAACCGACCTCCCTGAGCCCGACCAGCCCCGCCCTGTGGTCTTCTGCGACGTCGGTCACTCGTCGTACCAGGTGTCGGTCGTTGCGTTTGTCAAGGGCGAGCTCACCATTCTGGGTACCGCGCAAGACCGCCACTTTGGTGGCCGTGACTTTGACCGTGCGCTGGTCAACCACTTTGCCAAGGGTTTGCCGACAAGTACAAGATTGATGTCTTTAGCAACCGCAAGGCCGTTTTCCGTTTGACCCAGGCGCCGAGCGTCTCAAGAAGGTGCTTCGGCCAACACGCTTGCCCCCTTCAACGTTGAGTCCCTGATGAACGACATTGACGCCAGCTCGGAGCTGAAGCGGGAGAGTTTGAGCAGCTGATTGCGCCTTGGCTCGAGCGGGTGCATGTCCCCTCCAGGCGGCACTGGCCCAGTCCGGCCTGAGCAAGGACGAGATTCATTCCATTGAGCTGGTCGGTGGCTCGTCTCGTGTGCCAGCGATCAAGGACCGTATCGCCGCCTTCTTTGGCAAACCCCTCTCGTTCACTTCCAACCAGGACGAAGCAGTGTGCCGTGGGGCCACGCTGGCGTGCGCCATTCTCTCTCCTGTCTTCCGCGTGCGCGAGTTCTCTGTGCACGACACCACCCCTTACCCCATCGGTGATGTGGGACGCGGTGCCGGACGTGCCGGACGAGGAGACCGAGTTGGTAGTGTTAAGCCGAACACCCTATCCCCTCCACCAAGGTCCTCACGTTTTTACCGCAAGCACGACTTTGGTCTGCAAGCGGTGTATGCCCAGCCTGACCTCCTCCCCGCTGGCGTCTCTCGCCTGTCTTGGGCCAAGTGCAAATTAAGGGTGTCACTCCCGATGCCAAGGGCGACCACTCGATCGTGAAGGTTAAGGCGCGCCTCAACCTGCACGGCGTGCTCAACATTGACTCTGCCTACGTGGTGGAGGATGGAGAAAGAAGCCCCGATTGCCGGTGCGGCCGAGGGTCAGCCGCAGACGGAGAAGAAGAAGGTTCTGGAGCGTACCCGCGACTTGACCGTCATCTCAGGCTTGAACCAACGGGATGAGAAGGTGCTGCAAGGCATGAAGGAGAAGGAAGGGGAACTCTATGCGGCGGACAAGCTGGTGATCGACACTGAGGACCGCAAGAATGCACTGGAGAGTACATTTACGACGAGCGGTCCAAGTTGGAGGACCGGTACAAGCCCTATGTCCAGCCCGAGGAAAAGAGCAGTTCCTCCCTCCGCGCTCAACGAGGCGGAAGAGTGGCTCTACTCGGAAGAAGGTGGACACAACCAAGTCGGCGTATGTGGCCAAATTGGATGCGCTTCAGGCCATTGTCACCCATCGCCTTCCGTTGGTCCGAGGCACAGAACCGCCCCAAGGCTGCGTCGGCACTGCGCGAGACACTCACTTCTTCATGTCCGCCGTGACTGGTGGCGAGGAGAATATGCGCACCTGACGGACGAGGACCGGCAGAAGGTGTGAGAAGGTGGCCAAGACGCAAAAGTGGCTTGAGGATGGCTTGGTCAAGGTCGCTGAGCAGCCCAAGAACGTCACACCCAAGATCACCACGGCGGAGATGATGAAGGCCAAGGAGGATGTGCAGTACGTCTGCGGGCCAATTATCAACAAGCCCAAGCCCCGTGTTCCGCCTCCTACTACCGAGCCACCCAAGGAGCAGCCTGCTGAAGAGCCCAAGGCCCAACAGGACAACATGGACGTGGACTAAAGCAGACCCACCTCCCCCCCAACCTACCCCCATCCCCACTTCTCCCTTGCCCCTTCCATTCCTCCTTGGCTGCTCTCATTCTTTGTATTCCACTCACTCTCGGGGCGTAGTAATAACACGCGTACGCCCTTGCCTGCCTTCTGATTCAATTCATCTTTCCTGCAAACACAGAGGGTATTCGACGGGTGAGCTTCATAGTATCCATTGGATATCTCTAAACCTTTTTGGCCTTACGCATTGTTCAGGCCTAAGGTCAGAGAGGATGTGGGGCAAACCGGTCTCTCATTGTAATTGTGAGTGTGGGGGCCGCCTCTCTCTTCTGCCCCTCCCTGTTGTGCGTCCGGGCTGCCTTCCCCTGATTCCATCACCACCACTTCTTCCCCTCCTGCCTTGTTCGCCTCCACAGTAATGCTAATAGCTGCTTCCGTGCGCACACCCTCATTGAATTTGTTCACTCCCACTGACTGCCACTCCATCTCCTCTGATACCGTATCGCTCTATTACTGGACTAACGGCCAACAGATGCGAGCCTGGCACCTTGCTACAAGGCCTGCCATGCGACAAATGGCAAGCTCGTAGAGAGGGGAAAGAAGCATAGGTTCATCCAAGAAGCAGGTTCGGTGTACTATTCCTATAGCCACAAATACCTCGGAACTTCACCACCAGCCGATAGAGAGAACGCCAGAAAGGAACGTAAGGATGAGAATTATTGTACGTGACTGTGGCTTCCAGACCACGCGTGGACATACGGGAGACGAAACGCAATTATAGCCATGGACACAGGGATGATGAACATCGAATAGCAAAGAATAAGGGGAGAGAAGGGGGAATCAGTTACTCATATAATGAAGGAGCACAATTGGGACTGGGTATGGGGCCCCTCGTAGTGATGTACATGTTGGGCCAATTGGTGTAACAGGGGTGAGAATGATTGGATCAAGGATATGCCGCACACGACATAATCACTCAAAGTAGAGAATGCTGTGCATGAGTGGTGAAACGGTATATACAAACGAGACAGAGCCTGTCAAGTCTCGACAGGCTACGATAATCAGCCTCATCGTTCTGATCGATCTAGGCTTTGGGTTCCTCCTGCTCAGGCTTTCTCTCTTCCGACATTCCCTCCTGCTCAGACTTGCCCTTTTCTTCAGATATGCCTTCCCCTTCAGTAGGACTGTCCTCGTCGGGAAGACTCGTGATCGCATCTGCAAAATCCTCGGCTCCCGATTCTTTGGCTTTTTCTTCTGTCTCGGGTTCTTCTGTCTTGGGTTCATCTCCTTTGGTCTTTGATGTCTCGGATTCGTTTCCTTTGGTCTTTGGCCTGGTCTTTGCTGTCTTGGCCTTTGACTTGGTCTTTGATGACTTGGTCTTTGATGCCTTGGTCTTTGATGCCTTGGTATCTGATGTCTTTGCCTTTTCCTTGGTCTTTTCCTTGGTCTGTGCTTTGGTCTCGGCCTTGGTTTCGGCCTTAGCCTCGGTTCCCTTTGGGGTTGAGGCGGCCTTACCAGTTTTCTTGGGATCCTTTTTACCCCTCTTGATGCGTTTCAAGACGGCCAAGACAATTTTGGGCGTGCGGATGCGGGGCTTGGGGTGTCGATAGGGACCTCTCTCGCTGCTGCTGGGAGATCATCTGCCTTGCTTTCTGTCTTGGCAGGACGAACGGGCCCATCTAATGGTTCTCCGGGCGGGGGCGGATACTGTACAACCGGCGGCTTATACTCCGGGCACCTGGTTTGGGAGGGTACCCAGCTGGCCGTGGCTCTAACTTTTTTTTTGCAGGGGTGGCGCTTCAGAAAGATGGAAATGCTCGTCCGCTTCACCAACATCGGAAGCAACAACAACGACAGGTGCCTTCTTTTTCTTCTGACCAGGCATCCTGGACGTAATATTACGAGTAAAGCGCTTGAATAGACCTGAGGCCTTCTTCGGCGATAGCTTTTCCTTCGTTTGGGCTACATGCTTTGAGAATAATGATGGGGCACCGGGAGTACGCGCGGGCTCAGGCGGGGGTATTAATGGGGTGGTGGACCGCTGGGAGCGCGGTGTTGCAGAGTCGGTGGGGGATGGAGACATGATCTGTCACAAAAAAGGGTTGGTTAGTACGCATGCATGCATGAATGAAAGTCAGGCCGGCTAGCAGAGGCGACTCACGTGCTATGCTATAGTGAGAAGAGACCAGTGGGGGGACGGAAAGAGAGGCGTCGGGTGTGGAGCTGTGGAAAGCGAGGTGGAGGCGAGGGAGGGGGAGCGAATGCGCGAGGGTGGGATAGAGAGTGGTGGTGGTGGGGGGGAAGCGAGGGCAGCTGCTGAATGGGCCAAGCCTTTCGCTTGGGAGCTGGGGCTGGATATCGAAGCACTGGGGGGGGCATAAATTAAGCTAGATCTCGGCTGTACGCCAGGGCCTGCAGCGCGGCGACACTGGCCCCGTTCCACTTGCGACGGATCAGTGTACACAGACGGTCTGCGGCACTGGCTCCTGTCGCTAGCGTCGCTCGGCACTTGTCCAGTGTCGATGCAGCCAGTGCATCTCTCTGGCGCTGTGCCGGGCCAGGGGCAAGGGTTAGCGCTTAGCAGCGCAGGCTAGCGCAAGTGGTATATTCGCTTATGCGCTGCGATGCAGAGCGGCTTCGATGCGGTGCGATCGCGTGTATTGCTAGGTGGCCATCGACCATGCCTCCGCTTGCTGCGCAGCACCGCGCTGGCCAACGCTGCCGACGCTCATGCGATGCAAGTAACCGGCAACCTGCAACCGGTAACCCGCTCTGGGCCGTCACCTGCCGTGGGTCCATCCGAGGGCGATGCGTAGAAGGTTGCTACTCTAACCCTTTTCCCTGCCCTGCCCTGCCCACACCGCCTTCTACGGATTGCTTTGGCAAACAACGCTCTGGCATCTCAAATTGCAACATCTATTCATCGTCACACACGTCATGTCCATCTCAGCGCACACGCGGGTACACATGCACCTTGATTCGAGCAGGTAGAAGAACAGGGCCAAAACAAAATCTGGGCTGAAATCACTCGGACCACTGGATGGAATCCAGGTCAATCCCTTCCTGCACCATCTCCCACAACGGCGACATGTCGCGCAACTTCTCCACCACCGTAATGATCTGGTCCGCCACAAGTCCACCTCCTCCGTCGTGGTGAACCGGCCCATGCCAAACCGGAGCGACGAGTGTTGACTGTGATCCTCTGGCTCCCAGTCGGTAGACCAGGTTCGCCTCGGTTCCATCGGCTTCCACCTGACGTCCCTGCGTGTCACTGTCCCTGTGCCCTGCACTCTCTCCTGTGTGACTCACTGTCCCTGTGCCTAGTCCCCTCCTATATAGATGCCTCTGTACCCAGACCCAACTCTGGCTCCAATCCATCACCTTCTCCTCATCCTTCTGCCCGTCCGGCTCCCTAGGCCAACGAGCTACAATCTGATCCCCCCGGAAGGGGAGCGCTCTTCAAGCAAGCCCACCCCCAAGCCTACAAGCCCAAGCTAAGCCGCCAAGCCCACAAGACACACCCGCCTCCTCCCGCAACAACACCACCGCCACAATCGGCACCTTACCGCCACAATCGGCATACTACCGCCACAATCGGCATACTACCGCCACAATCGGCATACTACCGCCACAATCGGCACACTCGTCCCCCACAGATGGGGCAATGATTTTTAGGGACAACACACGGAACAAAACGTGTCGGGTATCGTCAACGAGACGAAATTCCTCCAACGACAAACGGCGCAGGCGAATCGCAGAAAGCGGGGGTGGCTGCTCATCAAGTGCCCCACACGGCTACACGCCCCGGATTGCCATTCATCCGGGGCACCTGGGGAAAGGATGGGGGGGGTGTCACCCAACTTCTTCCACTCCTTTTTCAACAACAAGAGAACCCAACAGATCAAGACGGTTGACGCATAGCGCCCGTTCATTTCCCATGCCCAATGGACCCCACTGGCACCAGGCATGCGGAACCAAACAACTACCAAACGCATCCAATTTTGATGCCAAACGACCTTGGACCGCATTTACTCCAAGTTTCCAATTTTCTTTCACTACACCTATAACTGGTGCTTTTTACTTTTGCCCACCAAATCGCTTCGGGGCGCACCCCTACTACTTTTACTTCTAAGACTTCTACAAGCATCTGGCGGTCGCACAATACACCAACCACAAGCGCTCGGCTCGTTCAGGTGTCATCCTGGACAGCGGGGGTGTAGGCCAGTCGTGTGGCCATGCACAACTCCAGGCCATTCGTTCCCGGTTGCCACTCAGTCCTCCCCTCTCTACATCCACTGGCAGAGCTCATCCCACAACCGATGTCTCCGGTTCCCTGGCCAGCGGGGTTTGACTGTGATCCTCTGGCTCCCAGTCGTAGACCAGGTTCGCCTCGTTCCATCGGCTTCCACGCTGACGTCCCTGCGTGTCACTGTCCCTGTGCCCTGCACTCTCTCTGTGTGACTCACTGTCCCTGTGCCTAGTCCAGCCTCCTATATAGATGCCTCTGTACCCAGACCCACTCTGGCTCCAATCCATCACCTTCTCCTCATCCTTCTGCCCGTCCGGCTCCCTAGGCCAACGAGTGCGCATTCTCATCGTTCAGACCCAGCGCACGCAGCACATACGACGGCTCCAACGAGGCGGATGTACATGCCGAGCCGGACGAGAGACAGACCCGCTTGAGCCATGAGCATCGACTCGCCCTCGACATATTGGAATGTCAAGTTGACGCACCCGGATACCGCCCTCATCGCCATTGAACAACACGTGGCTCACCTTGCTCTCGATCCGCTCCCGCAGCCGTTTGGACAAGGCCACACATGCGCATAGTCGTACTCCCCTCTCGGCCTTGGCCAGGCGCGCTGCCTCGCCCATCCCGGCCACCTGCCGGCGCCAGCGTGCCCGATCGCAATCCACGTTCCTGCCCTCCACCCGAAATGATCGGCGTCAAGCGCACCCTGGGTCGACGACGAATGTAGATCGCGCCAATGCCCTTGGGACCATAAATCTTGTGCGACGACATGACACCAGATCCGCCCCAATCTCATTCACGTCCAACGCAATCTTCCCCACCGCTTGGGCAGCGTCCGTATGGAACAGCGGCTTGCCACTTAGCCCCGCCTCCTTTGCCAGCTGCGCTCCCTTGGTCTTGAGCAGCTGACCAATCTCCTTGAGCGGCTGGATCACACCAATCTCATTGTTGACCGCCATGATCGAGACAATGGCCGTAGTGGGCCGCAGCGCCGCTTCCAGGTCGGCAAGACGGATCAAACCATTGCTCTGGACAGGAAGATAGGTACCTCGTACCCTTCCTCCTGCAACGTGCGGCACGAGTCCAAGACACACTTATGTTCGGTTTGCACCGTGATATGTGGTTCTTTTTCGCACCATAAAAGTGAGCTGCGCCCTTGAGCGCCAAATTGTTCGACTCGTAGCGCCCGACGTAAAGATGATTTCCTTGGCGTCCGCACCGATGAGGGCACCAACGTGCTTGCGCGCCGTTTCCACCGCCTCCTCAGCTCCCATCCATACGCATGGGTGCGCGAGTGGGGGTTGCCGTACCGGTTGGTCAAAAGGGGCAGCATCGTGTCCAGCACGCGCGGGTCGAGAGCCGTGTGGATTGCGAGTCAAGGTAAATGGGCCGAAGCGCGCTTTGGTGCTTCGGACGAGCCTCTAGCACCTCGCTCAGTAGATCTGAAAGGTAGGGCATATGTTAGGACAGGTGCCTGCGACAAGGGGCGGGACAGGGAGCGGGACAGAAGACATACTGTGGCCACTGCTTTGGGACGTGCCACGCGAAGCACGTACATTGGACGTGGGGACATCGACAGGCACTGCTTGCGGTGGGGCAGCGGAGGAGGATAGAGTGCGGTGGAAGAGGCAACATCGCGCCGACGCAGGGTCAGGCGCTGGTGGAGGTGGAGGGCAAGGTGGGGTGAGGCGCAGCCTGGGCTCCCCAGGGTGGCGGGCAGCGGCGGCGGCGGCGGTTGAGCTGCGCAGACACGCAGCAGCCGCACCGGCCGGGCGGACGTTGAGGGCAGTGCGGAGCGCACGGGCGGACGGCATGGGCACCAGCAGCAGAAGGCAGTGTGGTGGTGGTGGTGGCGACGCCCCGTCCCCAGGAGCGCTGGGCAGCAGAAGCAAGCTGGTGGCAACGACGCGCCTGGCCCACCGCGCTCGGGCCGGAAGCGCCGATTAACCCCGAGGAAGTAGCGCACCGGGGCACAGTGGCCCCAACCCTAACAAACAAATGTCATACCCCCTCGCAACTGGGCAGTGTTCCGTACTATCAGTGCTCAGTGCCCCGTGCACGTCAACAACCATCCATTGCTCACTCATCGTACTCATCCCCCCCAGTCGCCGCCAAAGGCCGAGGAAAGGCCGACTGCCACTGTACTAACTTTCATTTTTCTGCACTACCAAACGTTGCCCAGCTGACGCAGGCATATAGCAGGCCCCCAAGTAGCCGCCTCCTACTTGTGGGCTCGGTCATTTTCAAGGCCAGCCACTACTAGTATCATACGCCGGTTACATGTTACACAGCACCTCGGATGCATACGAAGGAGGCTCTCCATGCTATAAGCAGGGTGGATCAGATCCCCGTTTGGAGTTCTCATATTTCCCAAAGCGAGACTCTCGCTGCCCCCCCCCTTATGTGATGTTTTGCGCCACAGGGATGGCGGATGAGTGATGAGTCGCAAGCACCCGTTTTCTGTGCTTCTTCCGCACGCCTCAAGATGACACAAAAAGAGCCAGGCGTGGAAGAAAGTCCCTCTCGCACAGTCAGTTGATCACACGGAGCTTTTGCCCGCAATGACTCCTTGACATATCCGCCAGTGTGACATACAGATCTATTAGTACCGCACAACCCATGGGGCAGTCAGCACATCAAATCACCCAAAGCACATTGCATGCGGGTCAACGGAACACATACGTACAGTTTGCCAAACGCTCAAGCAGATTCGCGGCGTCACGCCCCCGGTAGAGTCCAAGGATGCCATTGTTGGTGTAAATGTACTTGGCGGTGCTAGCGATCGTCATGTTGGCTGGTCGATTGGCGTCCTTGGCCATGGACTGCATCTCGACGCGAATCACCTCAATTGGTTGGTTCCACGTAGCCAGAGCTCCACCAAGGGAGGAACACACGATCCGCTCGGGCGCCGACAACTTGTCCGATGCCGACTTGCCACTGAGCTGGCGTACGGGGGCCTCCGCCAGACGGGCAAAGCCCATGCGGCTGCCCCAGTTGTCATTTGACGAAAGGCAACGGCATTCACGCCCTTGTTGATGCCTTTGATGCCCTCGCGGCGATAATATCAGCAAACAGGGCCCAGGTGGAGGCGGTAGGCGCGCCAGCGGCAGCCTGCTTGTGCCTCGTAATCTCGGCCGTCTTCATGGTGGTGCAAAAGCCCATGTGGCATATGCTTGTGCAATGCCGCCGCCCATGCCACCCAGGAGGCCGGCCCAGCTCGCAGACAGACCGAGGTGGTTGCGCGGCCGAGTCGATGCCGCTGGCAGTAAACATGAGCACGCCCCCCTTGGTCGACGCTTCGATCCAGGCCCTGGGATCAGGCCTTGGTAAAGCCAAAGATGCCTCCGCGTGACCACACCGTCTTGAGCGCCTGCGCCATCGACTGGGATCGGTTGGAGGCCATCTGGGTCTTGACCACCTCCAGCGGTTGGCCCAGCGTGGTTACCTCAAATTTTCGTGACGCCAACGGCAATGTTGGCCCAAGAAACCGCCTTGGACGGGAGCCATGGTGAATGGTCGATGAGGAGATCCGAGGAGGCGTGAGAGGCGGCGGTGGGGGGGGGGGTGTGGGCTGGAGGGAAGGACAGAGCGGAGCGGCGTGGCAAGATGAGGTTACAGGCAGTGGTCGGGCCAGACTGGAGATATATATATCGTGCCGAAGCCAGCCGCAGCAGAGGCGGCAGGTGCTAACCGCCATGGGACACGGGCGCTGTGCCTGTGCGGACTTGGGTAAACGGAGGTAGCGGACTGTGTGCAGCAGCTGCAAAGGCGTCTGCCCTTGAAAGGTTCTGTGCGGGGCGCGGGGGGGAGGTGTTGGGGGGCGGCTTTTACGTGGAGCGGCGAGCTGACTGCGGCGCAGCGCCCGGACAACCCAGGACAACCCACGTGGCCACAAGCAGCAGCCAAACCCATGCGTGGGTCGCAGGCCTGCTGCGGCGGCGATAGGCGATAGGCGCTGGTTTTGGCTCGTGTCTGACATGGCGCGCGTCTCGCCTTCTGGCTGGCACTGGTGCACTCTCGGCACTGCGTGTTTTCGATCATCCACAGATCATCTTAGCGCCGCTGCCGCAGCACAGCGCTCCTCTCAGAATCGAGAATCTCAGCCCGCCCAATCGACACTCGCCAGTCTCCACGCCTTCCTTCGCTTCATCCTCATCACCATCCATCATCCATCCCTGCTCACCCTTGCGCGTCACGCCTCACCGCCGCTCGCCTCGGCCAGCCCCAAATCAAACCAACCCACCCACACCAAAACACAGGCTGCCACCCTCTGGCCTCACATTCCACATTCCACCCGCATCGACATCCCTTCTTTCCGTCTGGGGCCCCTCGGCCTTCGGGCGCGCGGACGAGAGGGAGGCTCAAATCGGATCATCATCGGCTTCGCCTCAGGTCTCTGTTACCCCCCTCAGTCAGTCTGCTCCGTTTCCGAGTTGGTTACGCCACGCCGCTCCCACCAGGGCAGCTGTACCTGGGGAATGCCACAATGCTGGGAACAACAACTCGCCCTTCGTGGGATCTGAGAGTAGCAACCACGGTGGACCGTACCACTGATAATGACCCACATTGAACGTTGAACCCAGACATGCTTCTTTCGCTTTTTCTTAGTCCGCCCCATCATCTCTATCCCTGCAAGCATTTGGTATAGAAATCACACCCGACTTCAAAGCGTCTGTCCGAGCTCTAGGGCAAGCCAGTCTCAATTGACCTCTGGCATTTCTATGCCACTGAATATCCAACGTACGTTCAAACCCTCCAAGCTTCACTGGCTTCAACGTCTTCAACCTCCTAACTCGGTAGAATAATTCACAAGTAGGAGCAATCGCAAAACATGCTCAGAACACAGCGCGAGCGAATATACAACCAACTCTTTCATCCGGCAATGACGCCAAGACGCAAAGACGCAAAGATGCCCAGACGTCCGCATCACCATCAACCCCCAACCACTCCCTCTCACGCCGACGGAGGCTCAATCTCCGCCGCATACACCGCCAGCGATCCGCCCACGCGGTCGTGCGTGACCGACGTGGTGGCATTCACGTCCCAGACATGCGTGGTGCGATCAAACGTGTTGCGATTGGCATCCGAGTAAGCATAGTGTTGGCTCGCATTGCCATAGACCGAAGTGAGCTCCTGTTGCGCGTTGATCCCGTACCCGCCCGGGAGAGTTGGCGCGTGCGAATGTGCGTCCAGGCCGGCAGACCGAGACGATGGTCGTGGGAGACGAGGTGGGTATCGTACCCCTTGTGCACGCTCGTTGTCAAGCTGGTTTCCGTGCTGAACGTGGTCACGTGCAAGGGCAGGTCCCAGCGGTACGACAGGAAGGGCTGGCCGCCATGGGAGGAATGCGCATGGCCCTGCGAGTTGACCACATTGATTTGGGCATTGCCATTGTCGGTGACCGTATTGTTGGCAAAGGTGGTAGCCGTCTGCTCCCATCGGATCCGTTTTCCCTGCGCATCCGAACCCGTCTTGACCACCGCTTCGATCTTGAGCGTGCGCGGCTGCTGGCTCTGGATGATGTCCTCAAACGAGTTGTTTCCCGTATGGCGGTAGTGGCTCGTCAGCGAACCGTACGGCAGCTCCTCCGCCTCGTAATGCACAATGTGCCCCGTGGTAGGCTGGCCAGACGGGTCGAGGGTGGCTTGGATGTTGCCACTGACGAACCACGACGCATCAATCGTCCCGTTCTTCTCGGCAGACACCACTGTGAGAGATACGTTGTGCGGGTGGCCGTCGGCCAGGATGGGCACAAAGGGAGTCAGATCGAGTGTATAGGTAGGCTGGTTGAACGTTCCAAAAGAGACCATGGGCCTCCACATGCCAGGGCAGATGCCGCCAGTAAATGACTGCCATCGGCTGGGCAACCCTGCCAACCGATTGTCCACCCGCACCTGCACCTCCCGCACCGGCCCATGAGGGTACAGCCCCAAATTCTGAACTGTGCTGGCAGGAAGAGAGGTATACAGATCGTCACTGACCGATGTGTACCAAACTCTTCTTCGTTCGTCCCCGACGCATAAATCTCCACCACGGCCGCGCGCGTGTGGCGGGGAAGGGAGATGTGGTGTTGCCAGAAGGTGGGTTGCCGTCGCCCCCGACGGAAAACTTGGAGTCGTTGTCGGTAATGTTGTAGGAGATGGGCACAATGTGCTGCGCCGTGCGATGGGCAAGCGGACTGGGGCCCGTGTACCCCTCCGGGTTGCGCGGCACATGAACCACAATATCCAGCGTCACATTGAGCAACCCATTGTCAATGTTGTTTGACATAGTTGGGGAAGGACAAGACGACCTCCCGCTTCTCCTTTTTGGCAATCAAATGGTAGTACTTGCTCACATCCTTGCGTGTGTTCCAGACCACGCCAGCCTTTGTGGGCTCGGGATTGTCGTGCCGCCAAAGCTCTACCCCATCAAGGTAGATCGAGGCAAGACGGTCGTACTGTGTTCCGGAACCTGGATAGGCATGGCTCGCGCCCTCAGGTCAGTGCCCTGCTACCGAGGACAACACAGGGGTGGGAAAAGACGCACTGGTACCGGACAATTCCAGTTCAATTCCACGCCAGTGGAGGGGTGGCCACAGTCGCTGACCAGCTCCGGGCTCCACGCTCCCGTCTTGAGCTGGCTCGAATTGAGACCAAACGAATTGTACAGCAGCTGATGCCGACACTGGCGGAACAAGCCCACTTGGCCAGCATCCAGCGGCGGGGGCGTGTTGAGCTCGAACCCACGGATCTTGCCGTGGCTGGGTTCGCGGGGAGAGAGCGTTGGGTGATGGCCGCGGCGGAAGGGGGAGGCGTGGGTGTGGGTGTGGGCGTGGGCGTGGGCGTGGGCGTGGGCATGGGCATGGAGCACCGCCCACGCAGCGGCGGCGAGACAAAGGAGGGTGCGCATGCGGGTAGTGAGCGTGTGGGGGGGGATGGCGAAGGGGTAGGACAGACGGAGAGGAGGTGGGGTGGTGGGAGTGGGGGCGCGAACGTGCAAAAGCAGCAGCGAGCGCGAGGACCTGCTCTTGGTTTTCAAGGCCGTATGCTGATTGGGCCGGGCAGGCGAGTGGCGTAGCATCCCACTCACTAGTCAGATGCGTGTCCATATGCAGCGCGTTAGACGGTAGCTTTCGGCGCTCACCAGCTCGCTGCTGGCTGCCCAGCACAGTGGGCCAGTGCCCTCCGCGGTGCAATGCCAGGCAGCGCGGCATGATCGACCATGTGATCTGCACGCGGCATGGCGCCAGTGTGTCGCACTATCGATCACCAGCTATCTCACTCTCTCTGCCCCCATCAATAGTCAGTACGCAGCAGCCATGCATGTGGGCAGGCCCTTATCAAGTGCAGGCGATCCTGTCCGAAGGCTAACGATGGCGTGGTCTTGCCATTCTCGGGGGGAGCAAGCCCCAGTCAATCATGTGCTTTCCTTCATTGGTACAACGATGCTCCTCATCTCACCTTCATCGCCCTCGTCAGACCTCAGATATCGGCTTTCAGCCTTGCTATGCACAGCGAACAGCTACAGCTATACACGCTACATCAACTCCACCATCCCACACGCACCGCCAACAACATACGCGTCTCTTTTTGGTGTGTACAGCATGTAGATCGCCCTGGGGCCATCGTCATCAAAAGACCGGAAAGGCGAGAACAGAAAGAGGCCACCGAGACGTGGTAGATACCCGCACCCGGCCCATCGCTGGCCAGGCAGGCAGACAAAAGATGAGCACGGTAGACACGACATACGGACAGAGGAAGCAAACACGATCCAGCGCAGCTGGTACACTTGTTCCTCTTCCTCCTGTCGCACCCGTCTCCGGAGCAACATCATGCATCACTCGAGCCGCGTCAGAAGCCACGTCTCGAGGTCTTGCCAGAACCCCTCGGCGCGGACCATGGTCTTGCGCGTCGTTCTTGGTCCTGACGCCGCGCCCGGGCGATGCAACTCGAGGATCTTGCACATGACCGGCCGCCCGCCCAGCGCATAGCGCGCATGCGCCTCCTTGCCTGGTCCCAGGACCAGGCGCTGTCCGCGTCCCAAAGGCGGCTCCAGACGCGCGATCGCCACCCCGACCGCATTCGCAACCCCCGACTGCCACATCCAGATCGTCCAGCGCGTTCGGCACGTAGCTCCCCCCCCACCTTCGCCGTAGGTTGTCTCGTCCATGCGCGACGCGGGGCGCATGCGCGAACTGGGCCGCGTACTGCTCGGCCGGCCGGGGGGCGACACGGGTTGCGCACTACGTTCGCCCCGTGCGCCACTGGCTGCAGCTGGCCGGCTCCCTGGCCCAGGACTGGGCGCAAGACGACGCACGCCCGGTAAAACGCAGAAAGACGTTGGGCGCGTTGAGCAATCACTGGGTCGGGGGTTTGCGCCACGGTGCGCGGGCCGCCTCGGACGGAGTGCGGCCTGGCGCTGCGCGACGACGGTGGTGGGCCGCGCGAACGTGGCGTACGTGGTGTGTGCGATGACGCCCCGAGCGAACTGGGCGAACGCGCAAGGTGCAAACTGCCCACCGGCGGCGTACCTTCCATCCCATGTGAACTGAGCGCCGACGGAGGCCGCGCCGAGCCGGGCCGAGAAGGGCTGCCCAGCGCGAGGCTGGAGGAGAGCCGTGGAATGCGAGACAATCGTTTGCCCCCGCGGCTCGGCGGACGCGCCCCGACACTGGGCGCCGTGGTGGCCGTGGTAGCTGTCTCGCCACTGGTGGAAGACACAGGACTGGCTCCACGCACCGGCACCGAGTGCGCCTGGGCGGCGCATCGTCATAGATCGACCGCGTGAGAGATAGACCCAGCGCGCCCCGTCCGGCGGCCAACGCAGCGGGAGAGCTAGAGGCATCCTCTCGGGGATCGAGCGCGAGACGGTCCAGTGCGCGCGCCAAATTGACCACCGAGTCGTGCGAGCGGGGCAGGTGCGCGCGCGGCGCGCTACGCCCCAGGCTGCGTACTCCAGCGGGCGGCGAGCGCTTCTCTATCCCACGGGGGGGTTTAGGGGGGGCCGACGACGAGGCGTCACTGACCCGTCTTGGGTCCCTAGGCGGACGGCGCGGACCAAGGGAGCTGGGCGTGTTCACCTCCGGACCGGGCCGTTTCTCTCCTCGCCCGGGGAGAGGAAGAAGACTGCGATCCGACCGGCCGTTCGGGCCAGACCCGACGTGAACCAGAAGGCAGCCGCCGTTCCCTACGGCGGGGCGTGGAACTGGCTGCGTCCGGTGTGCCTCTCGACTCGGTGGGCGAAGAAGAGGTAGTGGGAAGACGATGGTACCGGACGAACTAAGGTCGCCGATCGAGCTAAAGCTATTGGAAAGGTCGGCGCTTGCGTCGGCAGCAGCAGCGGCAGCAGCTGCCAAGGCAGCGTCGCGTTCCGGATCCGCCGATGCGGCAGCAGCCAGTTTGCGCACCACGGCTCGATGCGCATGCGCTACTCTCCCGACGTTCCCGGGCCGAGGTGGCAGTGCGTTGCGTCAGCTTCTCCCAGCGTTCGACCGCGGCAAGGCGCATGCGCTCCGCACCGCCATGGGATGTGTTGCGGCTGTGGAGCATCGCAGCCAATCCGGAAAACGCGCGCTGGACGCTGGGCACAGTACGAAAGCTTCACGTCCGTTTTGCGGCCCACCGAGGCCAGATCCAGCCGTACGTCTCGGTTCGCGACAAGGCCGTGTCGAGGTCGAGAAGCGTGTGGCCCGAGTCGTCCGGGTCCGGGTCCGAGTGCCGGCCAGCGCGCTGAGACAGGCCGCCTCGACCGACGGCCAGTCGCGCACCACGGCATCCTGCGCATCCAACGCGCGTGCCAAACTGTCCATCAGCTCGTGCGCATGCGCCACCACGCCGGAAAAGGCACGCTGCTGCTTATCGTCCACCAGCTCGCGCCGAACCATTTCCACCTCGTCTTGGAGCTGAGACCAGGTTTGGCCCAAGCCACCAGCCCGGTCCGCGCGGCGGCTGCGCGTGCCGAACCCGAGCCGCGCGGGCCGTGTCGGCGGCAAGCGTCAGCGCCGCATCGCTCGACATGTCTCCGGCCGCCCAGAGTTCGTCGTCAAAGCTGGTTGCGCTGGTGAGGGAGGCAAGCGAGGAACTGCTGGGTACGGTGTGCAGCGTCAGGCCGTGCTTGTGGGACGAAGAAGCGGCTCATCCTCGGGCAGCGCGTCGAGCGCCGTGTCGAGCAGCATAAAGGCGCGGTTGGTATGCTCCAACTTGGCATCCAACTCGATCATGAGCGTGTCGAGCGTGGGCTGCGCCGGTGGTGGGGCCGGGGGGCATCTGGCTGGGGTGTGTCCTGCTCGGGGGCGTCGGGCTCGGGCGCAGAGGGAGGGGGGGGTGGGCCTGGGCGGCGTCGGAGCGATGGCGCTCTTCCTCGAGGGTGTAGACGGCCTGGCGCAGCTGCTCGATCAACAGGGCGGCGGCATCGACGGCACGGGCGGCGGTGCTGAGGGGGTCGGGGGGGGGCTCGTGTGGGTGTGGGTGTGGTGTGGGTGTGCGAGGGAGAGGTCGGGCGAGAGACGGGGTGGGCTGGGCGTGCGAGGGGGCGCGGGGTGGGGCGTGGTGGGCGCGGCGTGGCTGAGGGTGGCGTCGGCGTCCGAGTCGGCGGCGAAGGAGGCGCTCGAGTCGGCGGCGAGCGCATGCAGCGGGTCGGGGGGCTGCGGGCTCGGGTGCCCAGCGAGCGGGGGCAGCAGCCATGGTGGGATCCAGGTGGAGGGCAGCGCTGGTTGATGCAGGGGGGGCAGGGTTAACTAGTAGGATGGTGGGTGGGCTGCTGGCTGTTGGCTGAGGTCAGCCAGTGCGTGCCTTACAGTTAACGTTCAACTGTCTACGGCATGTCACATGTCCCAGGCCACATCACATGTCCCAGCCATGCGCATGCCTCTGTCTGTACGTGGGCTGCCCACACGGCAACACGCCACCCGCTGCAATTTGAAATTGCACCCGCCAGCGCCCCCCTGCGGCTGCGTCCACCGCAGCCTGCGTCCCCCCCACCACACCCTAACCCCCCACAATGCCCCCCTCCTCTCGCACTCCTCCACGCCCCCCCGCCCACCCTCCCCGCCGCCGCCGCACACAGCGCCGGTGCCACGCCTGCCACGCTGGAGCGCGTGCCGCCCGTCCTGCGCTGGCACGCACCCCTGCCCACCTCCGCCTCTCCCCCTCCCCGCCCTCCCGCGCTGCGCTCTCGCGCCCCACCCGCACCCCCACAGCGCCCCCGTCCACGCCCACGGCCAGCTCTGGATCACCGACGCCGCCCTCAGCTTCCTCCCCGACACCGGCCCCGGCTTCACCGTCGCCCACCGCGGCATCACCCTCCACGCCCTCACCCGCTCCCTCCCGCCGCCCCTCGCCGCCCCCGCCGCCACCGCCCTCTACCTCCACCTCGACGATGCCCCGGAGCACGACGACGACGACGACGACGACGGCCCCGGCACCCTGACCGAGATGTGGGTCACCGTCCCCCCCGACTCGGACGCGACACTCCAAGACGCCTTTGACGCCGTTTCCTATGCCGCCACCCTCCTCCCTGCCCCGGCCGCGGCCGCCGACAACCCGCTCGCCGCATTCGGGCCGTTCGGAACGGCTGCATGGCCGGCGGGCCATGCGGCATCGTCGACGACGACCCGCTCGAGCCGGAGCAGGAGGAGCAGAGGAGCAGGAGACGGCGGGTCCAGGAAAAGTAAGAAACGAGCCGCCCCGCGACCACCGCTTCCGTCCCTACTAGTGTTCTTGCGCTGTACCGCCTCCCCCTTCCCCCCCCCCACCCCCTAATGTACGCCCCCGGGGGCTCCCACAGCGCGCATGCGCCTGTCTGTTGAATAAGCACAATGTCTGCGGCTTTTGCGCGCCTGGAACTGGCTGACCCGGTTGCTTGCAGGCCGCCGCTCCCGTCGCTCCCGTAGTTGCTTCCTCCGTCCTCATCTTCACTCGTCTCCCGCCCGACTTTTTCCTTGCGCCGCAGCTGGGCCGCACGCTGCTGGACCTGCTGCATGCGTACGGCCCGCTGCGCCGGTACGTGCCCCTGTCCCCGCACTGCCGGGCGATCGTGGTGTTTGAGTCGGCGCAGGACGCTGCACGCGCCAAGGCGCGCCTCGACCGTCTGCCCCTCACCGCTCCCGACGCAATCCGCGTCTACTTTGGCCAGCCGGGCGACGAGCTGGTCTGGGCTCCGCTGCAAGACGATGTCCACCTGCACGTCCCGCCGGCCGAAAAGAATTCCTCCTCATCTCCCCGCCGGCAGCCCGCCCGTCGGCTGGGCCCCCACCACCGAACAGGCCCCCGGCAAAGATACCCTGGCCGACGACCTGGTCGCCGCGCTCAACCGCCTCGCTGCGCCTCCTTCCTCGTCCCCCCCGGCCCTGGAGCTTCCGGACCAGGAAGCCGCACTTGCGGACCAGCATGTCGCGCCTCCCGACGCTGGCCAGGCTGTGCCGCCGCCGTCGTTTGACCCGCAGCCCGGCCCGCACGTGCTGCTCACCCCCGGAGGCGGCATGCCCGGTCTAAGCCTCGACTTGGTACAAGCATCCTGATCTCGGCCGTGTGACCGAGCGGGACGGGGATACACTTCAGTTCGCCACGACGACCAAGCCAGAGGCGGAAGATGAGGCGAAGCAGACGCTCGCGTGGCAGCGGGTCGGGTGGCAGACCTACACCTCGCTCAATCCGATTCGCTTGAGCAGTATCGCGTCCTACATTGGTTTGGAATCGATTGAGGGCGTGTACGATCGGGCCAAGCCGCTGATTGTTTCCCAAGGACCTGAGTTGGTGTATTTCTCCAAGGCTCACGATACGGGTGGTACGTTTGGTTCTTCTTTCTTTCTTGCTTCTTTCTTCTTTCTTGTTTCGTGTTTCATGTTTCTTCTGCTTGGTCGTGGGCACACGTACACCAACCTGACCTATTGTGTGATTTTGTTTCTACTCAGAATCTCCCTATTTGCCACCCAAGAAACCCAAACGGCACGCCCTCACCAGCTTGTTCACCACCACAGCGCAGGACGAGGGCGAGGCTGACGCTGAACCTGAAGCTCAAACTGACACTCAAGCTGAATTTGCCGGTGAAGCGAAAGGTGAAACTGAAGCTGAAGCTGATGCTAAAGCTAAAGGTGAAGGTGAAGGTGAGGGCGAGGCGATCGAGAGGAAGTCCACCTCGTCCTCGTCCTCTGCTGCGCCCCAGCCGACGGGAGCGGGCGTGACGGGCATGCGACCGAGTCGGGTGTGGGACGAGTGAAGAGGGCGGAGAAGCCCGCAGGGTCCTAGGTTAGCATATGACATGGCATGGGATGATAACACATGGCATGTGTATGTGGATGTGGGTTGTGGGTCGATGCATATACGCCGTAGAGCCAGCTAGACTCCGCAGGCTGTGCGACAGGCTAGAGGGCAGACAGGAATAGCCCAGAATAGATCCACGTGACCGACCCGTAGTATTGATTTACCCCACTGGCTTAACCTTGCTTCTAACTGCCGCTCGCTGGGGCAGCACCTGTTCCTATTATCCTCGCCTCGGCATCCGCACCACCACCACCACCACCACCACCTGGCAGGCTTGGCTCAACTTGGTACCCGCCACCATGCCCAGCTCTGTCCCGCGCACCTCCACCTCCACTTCCACCGCCCACCTGCGCCACGCCGGCCTGCTGCCTCGCCACCCCCGACCCTCCTCTCAATCCCAATCCCATCCCCGTGCCCCTGCGCTTGCACACCGCATGCAGCCACGCCGACCGCGCACCACGAGCCTTCGCCTTCGTCCGCACCCCCCCTCCCGTTCCGGCTCCCGCTCTGGCTCCCGCTCCGGCGCATTCGTTCTCTTTTCCCCGTCTCGATCTGCATCTGGCTGGGCTGCGTCTCGCTCCGGGTCGGGGTCGGGGTCGGGCGGGGCTGGGATCGTCCTGGACATTGCCCATCTGGTCCTGCGCCTGCGTCGTCCTCATCGCCACTCCCGGACGGTCCCTCCCGCACGTACTGGTACTGGAGTCAAGAGCTCGAGCGACGGCGGGGTCGAAGCTGAGTGCGAGGCTGAGAGCGGGCGTGCGAGCGAGAGTGAGAGCGTGGTGGAAGTGGTGCAAGGTGGGGAGATGGAAGTGGTGGTAGAGGTGGGTGTGCTACGCATTAGGTCGGTGGCGTGGGAAGGCAGCTTGGATGTACCTGTGAAGAAGGTGGTGAAGGTTGAGATGGTACGCATTCATCCTTTGACAGTTTGCTTTTCGGGTTGTCTGTTTATTGGTTGTTTGTTTGGTTGTTTGCTTGTTTCCTCCATCTTCCCTCTCTGCCCCGATTCGCTCTTTGGCCGCAGAATCAATTCCTCCCTCGCTCGCTTACTTGCCCTCCTGCCCACCCACACCTCCCCCCACATCCCCCCTATAGTGCACAGCCACTTAGATCCCCCGCGTAGCTGACAGATCCCACCCTTCTTTTTTTCTCTGCCCCGTTGACCCAGTCCCAACCTCAGTCCCAACTGTCCCCTTCCTCCGCCTCCACCTCCTTTCTCCTATCCCTCCACCTGCACCCTGACCCACCCACGCACGTCCGCCCTCCCCGTCTCTCCCACACAGGACACCACGGCCCCCCGCCCCAGCACCACCCTTAACCGCGCCGCATCCCGAGGAGTGCACCACCTCACCCTGCGCCTCGCGCCACACACCTCCCCCCGGGTGGGAAACGTTAGCGAACCTTTTGACCTATCTCCGGACCCGCACGGCCCACGTCCTTTTGTCTTGTTCCGCGTCGTGCGCCCGAGCCTCTCTGGATCTGGATCTGGATCTGGGTCTGGGTCTGGGTCTGGGAGCGGTCTTGTTCGATGGCTGTGCGTGAGGCTGGGGTTGTGTCTGCGTCGGTAGCACGTGGCCGCCGTCGGGTCCACCCCGACCCGCCCGTTGGAACGTGAGCCTGACGGAGAGCCCGACGGTGATGGCGATGGGGATGGCGACGCTGATGGTGATGGCGCCGACGAATGCCCACGCAAACGCGCACGCCACGGACGACGGCACCACCACGAAACACCTACTAGCCCCACAGTCTTACCACCTTGTCCGCCAAGCCTAGACGTATGTGCAAACTTTCACTTTTCCGCAGCCGATTACCCGTCAAGCCCAGGGCATCGCCACCGGGCTAGCCCCTAGGAGATACCTCAATCGTCCTGGAGCGTATGAGGTTACAAGGGTTACAAGGGCATGCCCACCCCACCCATTCAGGGTTGAGACAACTTTTGACTGGAAGACCACGGGAGTGAGTTAGTTTGAGTAGCCCAAGGCTGTAGCTATCCACCCCTACCACTCTCACTGTGATGCGACGCCTGGTCTTGGTGTGTCAGGCATGGTGGTGGGTGAGGGGGGTGAGGGTTAGGGTGGGGTGGGTGAGGGGGGTGAGGGTTAGGGTGGGGTGGGTGAGGGGGTGAGGGTTAGGGTGGGTGGGTGTAACTTTTGAACGGGGCGTCGGATGGGAAAACGGAGGGCATATGCTGCATAGAGCGGACGATTTTATAGCGAGCTATCGCCTCGGCATAACTCTCTCCC